>BLSH010542232.1:265949-318841 GCA_018402905.1 Glandirana rugosa
ACGCACGAAACAGAGATCGTTAATCCCTCAAACATAGATTATCGGCATTCTCCAGTGCAGCGCGCAATCTCTCGAGATGTATACACAGGCTTGCAACTCTCAAAAATACATGGACAAGATCACTCCGATACCACCAATCATCAAATCATTATAGTACACAAGACCGGAAGAACTCAGCTCTCGGTACGACTTATTTTTAGGGAGACTCATACGTAAATTCACAGAGGGTAAACTAATTCCCCGATCACAGTAGCGCCCGCACTAGACACCTTTTTAAATCGCCACAGTCTATGGTCTGACCATTGTCCCATACACCTCCATCTAGACTGTCTACCGGTTAAACCAAAGAAGTCATCCTGGCGCCTAAATGACAACCTTTTGAAGGATGTCCCATGCACTTCAGCTATTGCTCAGGCGATACTAAATTTTTCCACAGATCACGCCCGCGATGACACTAGCCCCTTAATCAAATGGGAGACACTTAAATGCATACTCAGAGGGATTTTTATTCAGCATGGCTCTCGACTCAAGAAGGCCAGAACACATGATATTACTAAACTACTAACCACCATAGCCTCACTAGAACAGGTACATAAAAACTCTCAACGTTCGGACACATATGTAGAGCTCTCTAACGCGCGACGTGACCTCTTACGGCTATTAGATACAAACTCCCTAATTGCTAGAGACAAAGCACGCAATTTGCATTATTCTTTAGCGAACAAGTGTGGACAACACCTGGCTAGATATCTACACCCCAGACCCCCTAGGCACCATATTCATTTGATACGCAACTCAAAGCAGCAACCAGTACACAATCCACAGGGCATTTCAAATGCCTTTAAACAGTATTATGCCCAACTCTATAATCTTCCCACCCCTAATACACTACACTCGCCTAGCAATCCTTCTTCATCACTGTCGGACTATATTGCAGAGACAGCTCTTCCCTGTATTACACATGAGGACACATTGGAGCTTGACAAACCCCTTGAAGAACATGAATTTCTGGGAGCAATTAAAGGCCTAAAATCAGGAAAATGTCCAGGACCTGATGGGTTTACACCTAGATTTTATAAATGCTTTGCCCCACAGCTCGCACCCCTCCTATCCCTCGCCTTTAACCACGTGGATGAATCTAATACCCCCTCTAAGGAGCTTTTATTGGCTTCCATTTCAATTTTACCAAAACCAGGCAAAGATCCGTCACAATGTAGTAGTTACCGTCCAATATCGTTACTCAATATTGATATTAAACTGTTCGCCAAGGTGCTGGCAAATCGCCTATCACCGCTTCTACCAGCCATTATTCATAATGACCAAGTAGGTTTCGTACCGGGGCGAGAGGCTCGCGATAATACTACAAAAACAATCCACCTGATCTCATACGCTCAAAAGCACAACCTTAAAGCTTGCCTCCTATCCTTTGATGCCGAAAAGGCATTCGATAGGGTTGACTGGCAATTTCTAAGACGATCACTTGAACAGATAGGGTTAGGATCTAATTTTGTGTCCAAAGTAATGTCCCTATACGCTCACCCGTCCGCGTCAGTCCTAGTCAATGGATCATTGTCTTCTCCATTCGACATCTCAAATGGCACTCGCCAAGGTTGCCCCATGTCCCCTTTGCTCTTCGTAATAGTGATGGAACACCTTGCGAACGCAATCAGGCAAAACGACTCGATTAAGGGTATCCGGACACCTACAGCACAATATAAATTGTCACTTTATGCAGATGACCTTTTAGTGTACCTACAACAACCACACACCTCTCTCCCCTCACTACTACAGGAATTCCGGAGATTTGGGGAACTCAGTAACTTTAAATTAAACATGTCAAAAACTGAGGCCCTCAACATCTCATTGCCAACCAACACCCTCACCCAAATCCAGTCCAATTTTCCCTTCCAATGGGGTAAAGGCAGTATATCGTACCTAGGAATAAAAATCCCTACTAACCTGGCACACCTTTATGCTTTGAATTATCTCCCATTATTAATGCAAATTAAAAGAGACCTAGAATCCTGGACACTTAACCCTCTACCCCAATTTGGTCGTATAAACACGCTCAAAATGGACATATTACCCAAACTACTGTACCTTTTCCAAGCGATCCCAATTTCAGTCCCCACGCGCTTTTTTAGCACGTTACGCTCCACGGTCATTCGTTTTATATGGCGTAATGGCATGCCGCGTATACGATACAATTTATTAACGTACCCCAAAATCCAAGGAGGAGTTGGGCTGCCGGATTTCAATCTTTACCATAAAGCGGCGATACTATCGCGCATCCTGGAGTGGTTCCCTCGCCCCTTCACCAAAGCCTCAACTATGATAGAACAAGACCACGCTATAATCGATCTACGAGCTTCCCTTTGGGGTTATGGAAACGAACTCCAGAGACTCGACTCCTCATCCCCACTTACGGTAGCGGCGCTGTCTGTATGGTACAAAAGGAAACTACTCCATACACTTTCCTCTGACCCCTCACCTCTCACCTCCCTCTTTGATCATCCTTTGCTACCCCAAGGGATAGCTGCTTCTAAACTAGGCCCCTTCACACGTTCTAGTTGGCCGACTGCGAACTCCTACGTGACCCCTGTTTCTGGCAAGCCAAACGTGCCAAATGCCCAAACTGACTGGCTTACAGCACTACGGCTCTCAACATTTTGTTCTGCTCTATTTGCCTCTACCCATATTCATAGAAGCTTAACAGAGTTCGAGAACCTTTGTTCCCTTACTGAAACACCTAGACACCTGCTTTCCACTCTATATAAACTACTACAGAACCTGACACACGACCAACTCCCCCATATACCAGAGGATGGTCAGCGGACTTGGGGACCACAATCTCAGCAAC
The DNA here is from genome assembly GCA_018402905.1 of Glandirana rugosa. NCBI lineage: Eukaryota > Metazoa > Chordata > Amphibia > Anura > Ranidae > Glandirana > Glandirana rugosa. The sequence continues at coordinate 268,810 of BLSH010542232.1, forward strand.
GGACTGGCAAAAGGCATTCCACTTTACACACAAATCGTCCGCATCAAGCTACGCACAGGAAAAAAATTATAAAATACTTTCCAGATGGTACAAGGACCCCCAGTCTTTGCACAAAATATTTCCAGATACCTCACCCACCTGCTGGAGATGCCAGAATGCAATAGGCTCGTATCTACACATCTGGTGGGAATGCCCCATCATACAGCGCTTCTGGTCACAAGTTTTTTCTATACACAATGCCATTTATAATGGCTCCCTAAAACCTTCACCGGAAATAGCATTACTATCCATCTTGCCGGGTACACTGTCTTCACAGAAGAGGACATTACTCCGATTTTTTCTCACAGCAGCACGACAATTAATTCCTCTATTCTGGAAAGAGACCACGTCTCCCCCCCTCCCCCTCTGGGTTTCCACTATGAACATCATGCGCATGGAGGAAATGATAGCACTCGAAAATGACACATATGACAAATTTAAAATAACTTGGCTTGTATGGCAGGAATTCTCTTCTTCAGACTCTTTGAAGCGTATGTTGACCTAGCATACTTGGAGGATGACCAACTCGGGCACTGTCGCTGGCGTGGTAACTCTGAACTTACCCATCTCCCTCTACTTTTAACCTCTTCACTCTCCCCTTCCTACCCCCCCTCTTCTTTTCCTTCTCTATCTTTAGTCCCTGATTGGAACTCACTCTTCTCTTTACTACACATACTTAACTAAACAAGTATTTTATATCCATAACTGTGCTGAATACTGATCCTAGAGGTTGATACAGTCCTAAACATTATTACCTCCAATTACGATAGACTGTACATGTACTAAGAAATGCTATTGAATTTCAGTTGTGTTGATGAACGCACTTTTTTTTTGTTGTTTTTTGCTATGTTTTCCTCTTTGTATGTGACCCAATCGCATCTCCCTTCTGATTGTATGTAACAATTGTTTTTATAAACTTTATAATAATAATAAACACATATTTGACTCTAAAGTTCCAAACTCCATTTTCTTTTCTCCGAGGTTGGAAAAAAAGACACCAGTCCATCCAGTTCAACCTATGATGTGTGTGTGTGTGTGTGTATTTGTTTATGTCAATAGTACATTGTATACTCCTGTGTGTTGTGATCATTAAGGTAGCCAACCTATGACGTATGATGATAAAAAATAGAGATAACACTAAGAGAGGACAAAAGAATGGATGCATTTTTTCAACATACATTCCTTATATCTACATTCCCACTCACCATTCATCCTTTTTTGTTGCATACGATTTTACATTATCCCTCTCTCCGTTCGCCCCCCCCCCCCCCCCCATTCTTTTGACCTTGCTAAAACCTCGTACACACGGTACAACGTTTGTGCAACAATGGTCGTACAACCAGCTTGTGGTACGATCATCTGACCGTTAGTACGCGTGTTTACAACAGCCGTTGTACAATGGTTGTACAAATGAAGTTGGATGAGCAGACTAGAAGTCTTTGGTTGTACAACAAGTGGCTGTATGACTGTTGTACCGTGTGTACAGAGAAGTTGGTCCAATAAAGTTGTACGTGCAAAACACGCATGCTTAGAAGTCAGAAACGCCCGGAAGTGTCCATTCTGGGAAACCTACGTTACTAATTCACAAATCACATGCACCTGAACTTCCTCTTTATCCGCTCCTAACACGTCACCATGTTAGGCTTGGTCGTACGATCGCTTAGTGCATGTCAGTACTCGAGACACAACAACCAACATACGATTTTGGATGACCGTCGCATCGTGTGTGTGAGGCTTTAGTGTTATCTTTATTTTTTATCATACACCATAGGCTAGCACCCTCTTGCCCTTCCCTCCTTCCATAGTAGTCACTGGGTTATCGGGACCTAGTCTTTCTTGAGGAGCTGCCTCCATTCACCAGATATCACAGTTTACAATTCCTATTCCAAACACTATCACCATAGTCCCCACCATAATTTCCTCCTGTGATCGTTAAGGTGCCTATCTAATAGTATTTTAATACTATCAACGCTCCCTGCTGATACTGCTGCTTGTGGAAGGGAATTCTATATCCTTACTGCTCTTACAGTAAAGAACCCTCTACGCAGTTTAAGGTTAAACTGCTTCTCTTACAACTTTAGAGAATGTCTTTTTAAATTCTCTTTCACAGAACAGGTTTTTCCCTATTGTGGGGTCACCAGTACGGTATTTGTACACTGATAGCATATCCCCTCTTAAGCATTTCCCCATAGCTGAGGTCCTATATTCTCTTAATAATTAGCCTTGTTGCTTTTCTTTGGACTCTCTCCAGTTCCAGCACATCCTTCCTGAGGACTGGTTCCCAGAATTGGACAGCATACTCAAAATGTGGCTGGACCAGAGTCTTGTTGAGTGGGAGAATTCTTGATTTATCTGTGGAGGCTGGCGCCCGCTTCACTTTAATTCTTTTGTATTATAGATTCTTGTAGATGTTCTGTATGCTCACCACATATGTATACCTCTTAGATCAGGGGTGCCCATCAAGCGGCCTGTGGGCCACATGTGACCCGCAGAGCCCTCTGATGTAGCCCTTGGCCTCCTGCTTTGGGATGCCTGGCTGGCAAGTCCAGATTGCAAGTTGCTGACCCACCATCACAAAGCATCAGATTTGTGAATGGAGCCGGCAGTAGAGGAAGCAGGCAGCTGAGGAGCAGAGCCACGTAAGCTGATACTTCCTGCATAGCACCGGCTCCTGTCACAGGCAAAGTGATACCAAATGCATTCAACCTGGGACAACAACAGCCACCGATACCTGAATGGAAGACTCTTATTAAAGGTCAATTTATTACTAAAATCACAGTGTGTATATGGCCATATCTGTTCTGCAGTGGTTAATGGACTGCTTTCAAACTGATCCACAGGTGCAGATCAGGAACCACGAATTGTGACATACTGAAGCAGAGCATGATCCCCTCCCTACGGAGACTGGGCCACAGGGCAGTATTCCAACATAACGACCCCAAACGCCTCCAAGACAACCACTGCCCTGCTAAAGAAGCTGGGGGTAAAGGTGATGGACTGGCCAAGCATGTCTGCAGACCTAAACCCTATTGAGCATCTGTGGGGCATCCTCAAATGGAAGGTGAAGGAGCGCAAGGTCTCTAACATCCACCAGCTCTGTGATGTCGTCAGGGAGGAGGGGAAGAGGACTGCAGTGGCAACCTGTGAAGCTCTGGGGAACTCCATGCCCAAGAGGGTTCTGGCAGTGCTGGAAAATAATGGTGGCCACACAAAATATTGACACTTTGGACACAATTTGGACATTTTCACTTAGTGGTGTACTCGCTTTTGTTGCCAGCGGTTTAGACATTAATGGCTGTGTGTTGAGTTATTTTGAGGGGACAGCAAATTTACACTGTTATACAAGCTGTACACTCACTACTTTACATTGTAGCAAAGTGTCATTTCTTCAGTGTTGTCACATGAAAAGATAGAATATAATATTTACAAAAATGTGAGATACTGTACTTACTTTTGTGAGATACTGTATATATTGTAGCAGAGTGGTACCCTGCCAGGGTCTAGGTCTAGTGAACGTAAGAAATGTCCTGACTAGGTTTCTGGGGTCCACCCCGGCAGATGGGAAGTCTGGCCCAGAAGTCATGAGAGCTCCACCTGGGAGAGAGCACGAGGCTGTTAGCTGCATGCACCGAGTTGGTGAGTATCCAGTCTGTGGGAGACAGACCAAGGCCTAAAGGTTAAGGCCAGAGCTGGAATGCTGCATTTACCAGCCAGAAGAGCTGAATGTTGTTTATTTTTAAGCAAGAATGAAATGCTGAATACCCCTGCGTGGGAGACTCATGTGTGTTTGCCGAGGTGGCGTAGTCTGGAGAAGGTTTTGTCTCATCATGAACACCTATAAAGAGGTGTTCGTCTTCAGTACTAAAGAGTGTCAGGAACATACCCCAGTATTTATATCCACACAGGTAGAACAATTATTTTAATCCAATCACCATGGAAGGAATATGTCACTATGTCAAGGAAGATATTGATTGTCCAAGAACAGGATGGGCATATGAAAGTTGAGGAACCACCTTGTTTCTAGTTCCATCATCCCACTCTTGGTGTCAGGGTTAATAAGGATGGGCGAACGGTTCGGGCCGAGCATGAATTCAGCAGACAGCCAAACTAACAGGTCATTTGTTCGCCCCCAGAACGACCTACAACATTATGCAGAGCATCCCATAATGCATGGCTTGCAGACGGCGTGCACAGCTCCTCCCCATTGGGAGGGCTCCAACCGTCTGCTCTGTTTGTTATGACAGTTTATTTATATGGCAGGGCGGGGCCACCCGGCGACATAAGCTGGTGACCCTGCCAATTCTGACGTCATGTGTCGCCAGAGGGGGGGTTACATGCTTATGTCACCGGGTTGCCCCGCCCTTCACTATAAATAAACTGTCACAACAAACCCAGCTCAGTCAGCGGGAGCCCTCCCATGGAGGAGGAGCTGTTGTGTTTTGGTTTCTTTTTCCGGGTCCGTCGCTCGCCGTGATTGATGATGGATTACAACGGGGGACACTTATTTTTTTTCTCTTTGTTTAATAAAGTACTTGTCCCTAATTGTCTCCTGTAGCTTTTTCTTTTTTGATACTTTTTGGTGAAGCAGTAGGGGTACCTGATACTAATTCACATGGGGGGGATGGGATCTGGGAGCCCCCTTATTAAATGGGGCTTCCAGATTCCGATAAGCCCCATGTCCATAGACCCTCACAACCATAGCCCAGGGTTGTGGGGAAGAGGCTTTTGTCCCCATCAACATACGGACAAGGTGCTTTGGGGTGAGGGGCGCAGAGCTCACAAAAGTGAGTACACCCCTAAGTGGAAATGTCCAAATTGGGCCCAATTAACCATTTTCCCTCCCTGGTGTCATGTGACTCGTTAGTGTTACAAGGTCTCAGGTGTGAATGGGGAGCAGGTGTGTTAAATTTGGCATTATCGCGCTCACTCTCTCATACTGGTCACTGGAAGTTCAACATGGCACCTCATGGCAAAAAACTCTCTGAGGATATAAAAAAAAGAATTGTTGCTCTACATAAAGATGGCCTAGGCTATAAGAAGGTTGCCAAGACCCTGAAACTGAGCTGCAGCACGGTGGCCAAGACCATACAGCAGTTTAACAGGACAGGTTCCACTCAGGACAGACCTTGCCATGTTCGACCAAAGCAGTTGAGTGCACATACTCAGCGTCATATCCAGAGGTTGTCTTTGGGAAATAGACGTATGAGTGCTGCCAGCATTGCTGCAGAGGTTGAAGGGGTGGGGGGTCAGCCTGTCAGTGCTCAGACCATACACCGCACACTGCATCAAATTGGTCTGCATGGCTGTCGTCCCAGAAGGAAGCCTCTTCTAAAGATGGTGCACAAGAAAGCCTGCAAACAGTTTGCTGAAGACAAGCAGACTAAGCACATGGATTACAGGAACCATGTCCTGTGGTCTGATGAGACCAAGATAAACTTATTTGGTTCAGATGGTGTCAAGCGTGTGTGGTGGAAACCAGGTGAGGAGTACAAAGACAAGTGTGTCTTGCCTACAGTTAAGCATGGTGGTGGGAGTGCCATGGTCTGGGGCTGCATGAGTTCTGCTGGCACTGGGGAGCTACAGTTCATTGAGGGAACCATGAATGCCAACATGTACTGTCACATACTGAAGCAGAGCATGATCCCCTCACTCCCAGAGACTGGGCAGCAGGGCAGTATTCCAACATGAGAACGACCCCACACACACCTCCAAGATGACCACTGCCTTGTTAAAGAAGCTGAGGGTAAAGGGGATGGACTGGCCAAGCATGTCTCCAGACCTAAACCCTATTGCGCGTCTGTGGGGCATCCTCAAATGAAAGGTGGAGGAGCAAAAGGTCTCTAACATCTACCAGCTCTGTGATGTCATCATGGAGGAGTGGAAGAGAACTCCAGTGGCAACCTGTGAAGCTCTGGTGAACTCCATGCCCAAGAGGGTTCAGGCAGTGCTGGAAAATAATGGTGGCCACACAAAATATTGACACTTTGGACACAATTTGGACATTTTCACTTAGGGGTGTACTCACTTTTGTTGCCAGCAGTTTAGACATTAATGGCTGTGTGTTGAGTTATTTTGAGGGGACAGCAAATTTACACTGTTATACAAGCTGCACACTCACTACTTTACATTGTAGCAAAGCGTCATTTCTTCAGTGTTGTCACATGAAAAGATAGAATAAAATATTTACAAAAATGTGAGGGGTGTACTCACTTTTGTGAGATCCTATAGATATACATGGAGTATCTTCTGATTTTTAAATGTATCCACTTTATTATAAAAACTTACACGTGCCAAGTGATTTGGCTGATTCTCTGGATGTGATCCTCTTTAGGTCAAGTGGGGGGCCCCTTGTGGTTGAAGCGGATGGGTGCCAATCACCTCCTTCCCCTCCGTGGACCTCGATGAATCACGGGCAGTTGGAATTCTTTTAATTGATGAAGCTTTCACATGCAATGTGATTCCTTCTTAATAAGATGGTCAGTATTCATTATACATGCATACTGTGATGTTTAAGTATTTGTCTTCAGTTTCTATGATCTGCAACTTTTAATGATATTTCTTTTCAATCTAGATATCATTATTTGTTGAGCCACTTACCCCTGATGAAGAGTTCTGTATCACTTAGGTGAACGCGTTGGTTACACTTTGTCCTCATAGACAGAGCATGGTGGATTTATCCAACTGTATGTTTTGTTGCTATCTTGTATCATCTGACATTGCCTTCATGTGAATGTATATATATTTTATCATGTGAAACCTTTCTCTACATGTCAGCTATTGTAATCATTTCAATAAAATGTATATTTTATTATATCCCTTTGAGTTTTCCCTATAAAGTCCCACTTGGGGCTTACCGCAATCTATCATGTCAATATGGACCAAAATCTCTGAGGAACGTTTCCAACACCTGGTTGAATCTATGCTATGAAGAATTAAGGCAATTCTGAAGGCAAAACGGGGTCCAACCCGGTATTAGCATACTAAAAAAGTGTCTGATGAGTGTATATAAAATCATTGACCCATGCTTGTAGACTTCACAACATCTGGAGGTCCACATGGTATACCTATGTGAAAAGAGCAGTCTATCCATCACATTTATATCTGCTCAGATAGTATTTATTATATGTGTATGATTTATTTCAAAGGCATTTCCATATGATTTTTTTTTTTATTCTAAATTACTCGTTTTTGATAATTTTAGTAATCAGATATAGAAATAAATGATAAAAAATACCGTTATTAAAACTGGCTCTAATCACTATTCTTTAAAGTACTTTAGATTTCCCTTAACCCATATGTATATCTCCTATTGATCCCACTTATAAATGATATCTGGTAGAAAGGTCCTAAGTTGGAGAAGTTTTTATTCCTGTAGACTTCACAATGTTTGACCCTCCATTGTTTTTTTAATTTCTTGTGACTTCCCTTTCTATGCTGGTTAGAAAACTTCTCTTCTCCCTGATATATGTCCCAATGTACATTTAATAACATGTTCATGTTTTAAATCATATAATAGTTCATCGGTATCTTGGGAACTCTGACTGTAGTAGTTGCTCCTGATATTTCCCAACTTGTTGAGGCTTTGGTTGCAGCACCGGCTCCCATTGTGTGGTCTTCATTAGAAAATCTACTTTGATTATTTATAGACCCCTCCCCCAATATGTATAATTACGCCGATCTACAATTCTGATACCAATTCACAAGTATGGGTCAGTATAATGCTAGTACAATAGTGACAGGAGAACAATGGCAGGGATGAAAAGCTTTGCAGTTGGTACAGCAGTGCCTGGAAGACAAAAAATAATTAAAATGGTCATTTAAAAAAGTATCCATGATCACTAGATGACAATCACCCAATCTGAAATCTAAGGTGACCCAGCACCCCCCCCCCAGAGTAATGTGTGGGATGCTCAGATCACACAAGGACATCCCCCCTCTGGTGTCCATGGACACCTTTATTTAAGCAAACGCAAGCAGGCTTGCGTTAGGATTTATATTCTAATATCACCTAACTATATAGGGAAAGTCACTGAATCCCGAGTGTGAACTATCTGTATGGAAATCCGTGATTTTTAGGAGGGTCTTAAGGACAGGTTTGGGAAATATTGATCTAGTCAGTGGTCGGTTTGCTTCAAGTGTCCTTCCTATTTACTTATAATCATTGTCTCTTATCAAGTATGTGTAACTGATTCACTTGCAGAAATAGACCGAGAGCATCTGGAGCTTGACCAGTCTTCCAGATAGGAGCCAAACACACCTGACGAAGGAGTCCGGGCCTCTAAAACACTTTCTCGGGATACGCTGTATCCTGTCCGTGTGTCCTTGGAGAATAGGGCCGGCTGGACCAAACACATTAGGATCTGCACATCAAGCGTGGTGGTGGATAGCCTTCAGATATGCTACCAGGATCTGAGCAGCTATGTTGAACGTCCGCAGTTCCCTCTTCCCCTGTCGGGATCTTGAGAGGGTTATAGGAGTGCGGCCACAGTGGAGTCCTTATGCTGCATCTATGTTCACACAATGTGAGTTTGACCATTGTAGTGTTTTTAATTTTACCATATTAAAGCCGAGTTACACTAAGGAGGCTTTGCGCTCTCTTCTTTTGTGTTTTTGTCTAGATGTGTTCCTGCCACCCAGAAAATCCATAGAGAGCAGTAGCACCATTTTACTTGTCTAAATATTAGCGAGCTGGAGGGCTGTACCAAACTATTGATCAGTTTTTTTCTTTTGTGTGTATTTTTTGTCCAACACACACCTTTACATGAGTCCTTAGGATGTTCTCGGGTTAGAGAAGCAACCCTGGCAAGAGGTTTCCTCAGATAAGACTCTTAGTTTGTCTCATAGTAGGAACAACCCTGATCTGTCTATACAGAGGAAGACCTCCACATTTCTGATATTCCACCTAAGCAAACAAAATGTTTTAAGGTTGCTTGTAGCCCGATTATCTGTTATTGATGCAATTATTACCTCTCCTGACATGGTCACTTGAAGATGTCTGGAAGGGGAGGCACTATAACTTCTGAAAAGAAGCCATGTTTCTAGGGTATGGACGTGATGTGATAAAGCAGGCCACGCCTCTGAAACGCATCGCCATAGCAAACACTGATGTTTGGTTTCTTCCTCTCCCATTCTCCCCAGTGTTGTGGGCTGTAACATCCATGCATGGCGCCGGCTGGTCAGGGAGCATGCGCCATGTCCTGGCATCTAGTAAGCTGATCGGGTTGCACATCTGTAGGATGTCCTACTACATCTTGCAGTGACAATCCAGGAGAGGGGAATCTACCAATCCTATATGCTTCAAAATGTGAGTGCAATAGCTAATGGTTTTTAATGGTATGGTCCAATAAACAGTATCTCACTAGGGCAAATGTGCGCTCTCTTCCTTTTTTGTTTGAATGTTTTGATTACTGAAATTATTTTCTTTCATTCATCCATGGGTTGAAGGAAAGAAAAATGCTAGATTCTCCTATCAACACAGTCAGTGTTGATGGGGGAATACCTCCCGTAGCGTTATTGTGTTTTGCCACTGGGGAACCTTCCCCACCAAAAGAACACAATGATCACTGTTGGCGGCTGTAGCCGCTGGCAGTGATGGCACAAAAAATAAAACCTTACAGGCTGGTTACACTGAAGTCGATTGATAGATCTTCTTCAGTACGACCAGCCTGTCAATAGATAGATGGAAATTTGGCCAGTTCAGTAGTCTATCATTCGGCAGCTCAGCGTCTATGGCCAGCTTCAGGCTCCATTCACATCTTGGCATTCAGAATCATGGATGGAATAGCCGCAATTCTGCCCACGATTCTAAATAGCAGGACACCCGTGTGATCCCTGCCACTTCCAATCGCAACCCGATCGCTCAACGATTTTGCCACGATTCGTCGGTTGACAATCGTGGTAAAATCTCGCAAACAGAATCGCAGGACACCTGTCACCCAAATGAAGTTCTTGTACTTCTTTTGTGGTGACAGGCGTCCCTCATTTCTGTTTGCACGGTTTTTATCGTGATTGTCGCCCGCGATTCGGAATGCCAAGATGTGAACGGGGCGTTTGAAAGGAGAACACTTCTCCCTGGAAAATGTGCTCTGATTATGTATTTAGCCCTTTATCTCCCAGTGTCCACTTCACCAGACAGACAAGTAGGAAGCACTTTGACTAAAATGCAATAAATTTACTTTCCTCTCTTACCTCCACCAGAAGACTGAGTGCCTGGAAGTGAAATACAAAAAAATAAAAGTTTAGATTTTTTTTTCATTGCAAAACAATAGTATATATATATATATATTCATATGTAGGGATGTAGTGATTTCCTAAATTCATTTTGCTGTGTATTGTGATCTGTTAGTGTAGTGTTAGTCAGATGAGCTATGTGCTGGCTGTGCACCCAAAGTGTCCAGTGATTATTCTCAGTCTCAGGCTCTGAAGAAGACGTTAAAACCTTGAAAAGCGTTAGCCTTCGCGGTGTGAGAACCAGCCGTGCATGACATGTCCACGAATTGGCAGGACTCCACCTAAGCTTGGAGTGCTTTATTTGAACGGCTCGTTTGTGAGTATGTTTGTAACTTTTTAAATAAAGGCTTTATCAAAGTTAATGCGCTAGGCCAGTGCGCCATTGTTCCTTTGTTTTTGCTACTGTGCTAAAGATATTGCTGCATGTTATAGATATTTAATACCTGGCCAATCAGCAGGCCTGGAGAACTTGCTGTGCATGCTGGGAGAGCTATTAAGTATCTGAGTAACTTCCTGCTCCTCTTTTCCTCCAGGGATTGAAAGGATGTCTGTGTGATCCATTTTTCTAGGCCTCAGGCCTTAGGGTGTGGTATGGAGTGATCTGGGGGCCTCCTGTCATGGGAGGTACCCCTAAGCTGCTGGCTGAGATGAAGTGTTACTGGCCGTTGGGGAAGCAAAGCTGTGGTTGTCCTACCAAAGGGATGGTGAGTGACTGACCACGCCGGGAAGCACCACATGAACCTTCTCACTGCTGTCCTGCCTTGTATCCTAAGACTGAGAATACACAGGAACCTCAGTTGACAGGGAGCCACATATATGAGATGTATTCCATCCAGCGGAGTTCTATGACAGAAGGATTGATGCGAAAGACCACGTATGAGATCAGAGACTGTGTATTGTTAATGGAACCCTCGGGTATCCCGTGTTCCCTTCACCCTCTTTTCTCACTCTTCATGCATGTGCATTATTAAAACATCCAAAATGTATTCAAAGTGACCGGCGCCCTTAATTAATCCACCACCATCTGGGAAAAAGGACTTTCACCCTAAAACAGAATGTGCCTGGGACATGTATCACCAAGTAAGGGGTCTGCGACATTCACGTGTACCTATTGGGCATCAGTAGAGCCAAATGTGCCAGGACTGGTTACCGATAGAGTTACATATATATATATATATATATATATGGGTTTCTAAAATTCCCCCTAATATAACTGGAAGCTTTAACCACTCCCTGACCATAGGGCATCCATGTACATCCTTGGGTTGAGGTGGTTATACTGGGATGATGCCTGCAGCTACAGGCATAATTTTGTTATCAAAATTTGCAGCCAGCGAGTGGCTTCTAAGCAGAAATGATTAGAGTGGCTGGACAGCCACTCAGTTGCTTCTGTGTGCAGCACAAATGGATCCTCCCTCCCGTCTCCACCTTTCCCGTCACCCTTTTTGATCACGGAGCCTGGGAGAGCGCTGCAACCGGCGGCGATAGCGACACTACACAGAGAGAGCGGATCTAGCGTTGTTCTTCCCTTCTCTGTGACCTCGCCTTTTTTGTTTACCTGCCCATTAGCAGACAGGTAAGCAGCCATTCAGATTGATCTGTGTCTAGAGTTGAGCGAACCCGAACTGTAAAGTTCAGGTTCGTACCGAACTTTGGGGTGTCTGTGACCCGGACCCGAACCCCCGGACATTTGAAAAAAAAAGTTTGGGTTTGAGTTCTGGATTCGGGTATTTGATCACGCATGTTGAATAGCTGCAGGGCAGTCAATCAACAAGCGTTTCACTGGTTTTCCCTAGAAGCCATCACAGCCATGCCTACTAATGGCATGGCTGTCAATGGCCAGTGCACCATGTGACCCAGCCTCTATATGAGGCTGGAGTCACAGTGCTGCATGTCACATGCTCTCAGGTTAGTGTAGGGAGAGGATGCTGCCGGCGCTGTGAGGGACAGATTGCAGATAGATAGATAGGTAGAGATTACTACTACTACTGCTTTTAGGGACAGATGTAGGGACAGATTGCAGATAGATATATAGGTAGAGATTACTATTACTACTGCTTTGAGGGACAGATTGCAGATCTCATCCTGCATTACAGAACGATCTGACTGCACTAGGTAGAGTCTACTGCTTAGAGGGACAGATTATTGTTCTAAAATCATCTCCTAGTTCTATAGGGTCAGGTTCCTGCTGTTGCTGTAAGGGACAGATTATTGGTCTAAAATCATTTTGCAGCCCTCTAGCACTTTCCAGGACTCTTTTACAGTCATTTTTGTGCCGAAAAGTTTGGGTCCCCATTGAATTCAATGGGGTTCGGGTAAAGTTCGGGTCAAGTTCGGTACCGAACCCGGACTTTTTTCTGAAGTTCGGCCGAACCCAGCGAACCTGAACATCCACGGGTTCGCTCAACTCTATCTGTGTCCAATCAGCTGCATCGGAGGCCAGAGGAGAGATTTGGGGATTTACTAAACCCTAGATCTCAGACCTGTCACGGCCCATGCTTTCACAAGGGATGGTGTTAATCACTTATGAAAGCAATAAAGTTCATAAAAAAAAATCATTGAAGTGACAGTATAAAAATAAAAGTTTAAAATAAAATAAATAATAAAATTAATTTAAAAAAATGTAAAGCACCCCCTCCCCCCCTATGCTTAATGTGAATGCATAGGTAAATCCCGCACGCATATGTAAATGGTAATCGCACCACACTTGTGAGTTATCGTCACGAGTGACAGCAATCATTTTCACTCCAGTCCTCCAGTGTAACTCTAAACTGGTAACCTGTAAAGGCTTTCAAAGCGTCACCTATGGAGATATTTTAGGTACCGTAGTTGTGGCACTATTTTATAGGTGTACGTAATTTTAAAGCGTAACATGTCACGTATGTATTTACTCAATGTAACATCATCTTTTATATCTTAACAAAGAATTTTTGAATGCTTGTGTGCATCAAAATTAATAAAAGTGCATTTTGTTTTAAAAAATTGAGTTTGAAAATATGCTGCGCAAATACCATGTGACGTAAAAAATTGCAACATCCACCTTTTTAACCACTTCCCAACTGTGTGCCGCATATTTAGTGCTGCAGAATGGCAGCGCCTCGCAAATTGCCATATATAAGCTCTTGTGCCCTCCGCACTCTGGAGGAGTGTGCCCGCGGCTCGGGTGGACCCAATGTCTGCCGCCAAGCCGTGATAACCTGCCAAAGAGGAAGAATGGGGAACCGCTGATGTAAACAGAGGTTCCCCGCGCTGTCAGGAGGCAAGTCAGAGATCTACTGATCCCTGTCACTGGGGTCAATTTGATCTCTGGTGCCCCTGGCAGCCCAGCCCCTCACAGTTAGAACACGCCCAGGGAACACAGTTACCCCCTAGATCTCCTTCTGCAGGTTAACCCCTTCCCTGCCAATGACATTTATACAGTAATCAGTGGATATTTCAATTTCCAATGTCTGTATAAATGTCATTGGTGTCAAAAATGTCCGACATGTCCGCCACAATATCGCAGTCCCGATAAAAATCGCAGATCGCCGATTGTAAAAAAAAAATGTAAAAATGCCAGAAATGAATTCTAATGGTTTGTAAACACGACAACTTTTGCGCAAATCAATCAATAAACGCTGATTGTGATTTTTTTTTTACCAAAAACATGTGGAAGAATATAAATTGGCCAAATTTGGATTTGTATTTTAGCAAAAAGTAAGAAATATTTGGATTTTTTTGCAAAATTGTCACTCTTTTTTTGTTTATAACGGTGATCAGAAATGACGCAGAGGGGATCAAATACCACCAAAAGAAAGCTCTATTTGTGGGAAAAAAAGGACGCAAATTTTGTTTGGGTACAACGTCGCACGACCGCGCAATTGTCAGTTAAGTGCCAAATCGCAAAAAGTGCTCTGGTCCTAACGTGGGAAATCTTTCCGGGGCTGAAGTGGTTAATCTCTAGGGCCTCTGCTAAAGAAAACATATAAGGTTTGGAGGTTCTAAATAATTTTCTACCAAAAAAAAAACGGATTTTTACATGTAGCAGAGAAATGTCAGAGTTGGCACGGTAGGAAAGTAGTTAAGGATAAGTTCATCTTTTAAAAAACAAAAAAGATAAATGCACATTTTTTGCAAGCAGAAATATGTGCATTTATTATTTTTTTAAGTGCCATAAATGTGCATGAGAGCAGTGGCTCTCCTGGGTCTCTCTCTCTCCTCATTGGCTCACATAGCCGTGGCAGCCATTGGCCCATGCCAGCCAATGGGCCAATGATGTGAGAGTGGGGAGTGGGCGAGCTGCACTCTGTGTGTGAATGATCAATGTCCATTCACTGGCTTGCTGCTTGGGAGTGAGCCTGCTAGAGTGCCCCCCATAACAAGAGGGTTGCTCATGGGGGGACTTGGAAGGGGGGAGGGGCCAGGACTGCTGGTGGGGACCCAAAAAAAGAAGAGGATTGGGGCTGCTCTGTGCAAAATCATTACACAGAGTAGGTAAGTAAGACATGTAAATGACAACCTTTATAATCACTTATTTAGGCACCTAATTCTACCAGCAACCAATGAGAGGAGCTCCATGTAATTTTATGGTAGACATCTTCACTTTGATTGGAAATTGCAGTTGATTACAATAATTTTTCAAGCTCACCTCCACCAGACGTCTCAGTAACTGGAATTAAAATAAAAAAAACAACATTAACTATCTTTTCTTTCATAAAAAAAAATGTTTGTTTGTATTTTTACAAAGTTTATTGCTGTTCTATGTTGTATGATACATTTTATATGCATATACAGTATCTCACAAAAGTGAGTACACCCCTCACATTTTTGTAAATATTTTATTCTATCTTTTCATGTGACAACACTGAAGAGCTGACACTTTGCTACAATGTAAAGTAGTGAGTGTTCAGCTTGTATAACAGCGTAAATTTGCTGTCCCCTCAAAATAACTCAACACACAGCCATTAATGTCTAAACCACTGGCAACAAAAGTGAGTACACCCCTAAGTGAAAATGTCCAAATTGGGCCCAATTAGTCATTTTCCCTCCCCGGTGTCATGTGACTCGTTAGTGTTTCAAGGTCTCAGGTGTGAATGGGAAGCAGGTGTGGTAAATTTGGTGTTATCGTTCTCACTCTCTCATACTGGTCACTGGAAGTTCAACATGGCACCTCATGGCAAAGAATTATCTGAGTATATGAAAAAAGAATTGTTGCCCTACATAAAGATGGCCTAGGCTATAAGCAAATTGCCAAGACCCTGAAACTGAGCTGCAACACGGTGGCCAAGACCATACAACAGTTTAACAGGAGAGGTTCCACTCAGAACAGCGCCTCGCCATGGTCGACCAAAGAAGTTGAGTGCCGTGCTCAGCATCATATCCAGAGGTTGTCTTTGGGAAATAGATGTATGAGTGCTGCCAGCATTGCTGCAGAGGTTGCAGGGGTGGGGGGTCAGCCTGTCAGTGCTCAGACCATACGCCGCACACTGCATCAAATTGCATGGCTGTTGTCCCAGAAGGAAGCCTCTTCTAAAGATGATGCACAAGAAAGCCTGCAAGCAGTTTGCTAAAGACAATAAGACTAAGGACATGAAATACTGGAACCATGCCCTGTGCTCTGATGAGACCAAGATAAACTTATTTGGTTCAGATGGTGTCAAGCGTGTGTGGCGGCAACCAGGTGAGGAGTATAAAGAAAAGTGTGTCTTGCCTACAGTCAAGCATGGTGGTGGGGGTGTCATGGTCTGAGACTGCATGAGTGCTGCAGACACTGGGGAGCTACAGTTCATTGAGGGAACCATGAATGCCAACATGTACTGTGACATACTGAAGCAGAGCATGATCCCCTCCCTTCAGAAACTGGGCTGCAGGGCACTATTCCAACATGATAACGACCCCAAACACACCTCCAAGATGACCACTGCCTTGCTAAAGAAGCTGAGGGTAAAGATGATGGACTGGCCAAGCATGTCTCCAGACCTAAACCCTATTGAGCATCTGTGAGGCATCCTCAAATGGAAAGTGGAGGAGCGCAAGGTCGCTAACATCCACCAGCTCTGTGATGTCGTCATGGAGGAGGGGAAGAGGACTCCAGTGCCAACCTTTGAAGCTCTGGTGAACTCCATGCCCAAGGGGGTTAAGGCAGCGCTGGAAAATCATGGTGGCCACACAAAATATTGACACTTTGGGCCCAATTTGGACATTTTCACTTAGGGGTGTACTCACTTTTGTTGCCATCGGTTTAGACATTAATGGCTGTGTGTTGAGTTATTTTGAGGGGACAGTAAATTTCCACTGTTATACAAGCTGTACACTCACTACTTTACATTGTAGCAAAGTGTCATTTCTTCAGTGTTGTCACATGAAAAGATAGAATAAAATATTTACAAAAATGTGAGGGGTGTACTCACTTTTGTGAGATATAATGTAAGTTTATCTGTTTTTTTGTCAATTACTTCCAGTATCAGTTACTGAAAGGAAGCCTTTATATTATATCCAATTCACTACAAATACCGGAATAAACATAATAATAAAATAAAACTAGCATGCAATTATTTCTCCAGTATTGTCTTACAGTATCTCACAAAAGTGTTGTTATGAATGAAATTAATTCATAACAGCTTTGTTGACATAGTGATCACGTGATACCCCGGATGCTCAAAGCAGCGGTCGCGGAAGTGGCGCGCCTCATGCCCATCAGCTAGTGAGATACATTTATGTGTTCCAGCTTGCCCATGCTGCCCACCCGCAATAAATGTACTGTGAATGGGTGGAAACTGGTTAAAGTGGTGCAAGGTGAAGGCATTTAATTATATTTCTATTTTAATTTGATTCTTTAATAAAGATATAGGTTTTCAAGAATTTAAAAACACTTTGTAAACCTCAATAATAAGTTATCCTTGGATGGTCTGTCCCATCATTCTATAGAAATATAACTAAAGGTGAACAATTTAAAGAATAGGAAACATTAAATATTTCCAGAATATTCTCTTATTAACAATAGATCTTACCTCTATGGTTTATAGGCCCAATACTCAACGTTTTCACATTATTAACTCCATCCAAATCAGATCTTGGTGCAAAACATCTCTAAAATCAGAAGGCAGGTCATTATATTCTTACTCAGGAACAACTATGGAGAGGTTTGTTGGCCTAATTTATTTCATATTACTGTATTCATACTAATACATGTTCCAGCTGAGCTCTAATGATATATAAATCAGAAAAATTTCACAGTGCAAATAAAATTTCCAATTTTATTTGAAATATAGGTTAGTTAGCTACATACGAGATGGGAATATGTAATTCCCTGAACGCCTGCGGCGTAACATTATGCCGATAAGTCACACAGTCATTTGCAGTAGAGCATGTTCTGACATGTTCTACCTTGCACTCACCTGAGTCACAGACCAGTTGACTCTTTATGGAGTAGCAGAAGAAATACCAGTGGTGGCTGGTGCTCAATACTTTGGGGGGGCAGCAAACCAATTCCACCCCCCCCCCCGCTGGGAGATGGGGACTGGGCATCCAAACCCCCCCATGGGAAATTGATAGGAAGATGGTGATTAGCTACTCCCCCCCCCGCGCGGGATACGGACAGACAGGGATGGGGTGATCAGAGGCCTCCTTACCCTAGGGGGCAGATGAAGAGTCCCAGGATGACACTCTGAACTCCCCTCTTCCTCCCTCCACTGTCCAAACTGTGGAGTGCTGGATGTGGCTGCGGATGAGCCATCCCTGGAAGAGGGAGCCGCGTTCCAGCTGGAGAGAACCGCTGCCTGAGCTACTTCCAAGCTCCAGGGCCTTTGCTTCTCCTACCAGCCGAACAGGGAGTGGGTCCTAAGACTCCCTGGCCAATCGGGTCTCAGGACATGCTTCCTGATTGGCCAGGAGGAGAATTAGGAAGACAATAGCAAATATTGCCCCGAGCCCACCCTTTTTTAAGCCAATTAGAGCCTCGGGCTCTAATCATGTTCCAGAATCCAAGCATCCGGCACCCTGCATGTGGATTACGGACCATGCGCATGGATTAGGGGGGCAGCACCCCTGCACTGCTAATAGATGGGCTGCCACTGAGAAATACCACGAGTGTGTTGCGCTGTTGGCGGAAAAAGAGTGACAGGAATCCGGAGAAGCGGATTAACATCTAAATTTTGCATGAAAGTTGACAAAGGTGCGAGTGAAACTTTAGATAAGTTACAAGAGGCTTATGGTGAACTTTCCATGAACAAATCTGCGATCTAGCAGTAATGCAAGTTAAGCTCTAAGGCACACTCAGATGCACAGGCACGGGCCTGCGGGTGCTCCACTTGTGGTGCACAGGTGCTCGCTCACTGATACTGGTGCTAAGTGGACTATATAAGTGCAGAAGCTGCGCTAGTTAGTTGCTGTCTGATCTGCATCTCTTTCTGTGTTCCTGTGCCCCTTCCTATACTTGATTCCTGTTATTGAACCAACTTGTCCTGATCACTCTTGGACGCTACCCGCCCTAACCGTGGCCTGTCTCTGGAGTCTGCTTGATTCTTACTCATCTGCCTGCTTCAGTGTCACTGACCTCTGCCTGTATCCTGACCATTCTCCTGTCTGCTGTCCATATCTTGCTGACCTGGCTCGTCTGACTATGCATAGTGTTACTTGTTTGCTCTGCTCCATACACTACTTGGTCCTTGCTGGTCATCTGCCTGCCACATTTTACCAATCCCTCCTGTACCTGTGACCAGTCACCTGCCAACCAAGCAACTGCCAGCTTGCTGTCTGCCAAGTCCCAGGTCTGTTGCTCCCACTACCATCCACAGGGTTGGCCATCTGATCCATTCCTGGCAAAGTGCCTGTTCTTTATCTGTGCATTCTGCTGGACACTCTACAGGCGCTCAGGCCTCCCCATGCTCTCGCGGTCACTGTGTCACTATTAGTGGTCCCTGAGCCAGAGCTGTACGAGAGGACATCCTCTGCACGTCAGGCTCTCTGACCAGGTACGTGACAAAATGGAGTATTTTTGAATGGCGTAAGCAGTTTAAGGAAGGGAAGAAAGATGTCCCTGATGACACAAGATGTGGGAAGCCAAAAACAAAAATCATGGAAGTTGACGGAGTGTGACCCTCGTACGCTCATGCTGGTGTGTATTATTGATCACAAGGGGATAGTTCACTACAAGTTCATAGAACAGGATGAAACGATCAACCAACAGTGTTACTTGGAATTTCTAAAAGTTTTATGGGAATCTGCTTAGAGGAAAAGACCGGAACTCTTGCCTGACAAGCGGATTCTCCACTATGACAAAGCTCCTGCACAAACATTTTTTTTTCTTACAGTCCTTTCCAGGAATTAAATTGTCACACTTCCTATATCATTCAAACCTCTTTTTAAGGGGAACAAATCAATGTAATAGAAATCATTATAATCAAATAATGAATAATTTACACTTTACAATAATAATATAAAAATACACAATTTAAAGTAGTATTAAACCCAAAACCAAAACAATTTAATATATTTCACCTGGCTGCATTATTTTTATTTTAGACTTTTTCCACCTCTGTTTTCACCTGGTGATCTGACCAGTAGCGCACCTCCTATATTAGAGCGTCCCCACTCTGGATGAAGGAGCATAAGAGGTACCAGCATTGTCTGGGGGGGGGGAGTGTTGGATGTACTAGCAGATTTTTTTAGATACACTAACAAACTGAAGCCAAACTCAAGTTAATACTTTACAATCAGTTAAAACAAACCATTAAAAGTTTCACATAAAAAAAAGTTTTAATCACCCCTGCCAGTGTTAAATGGTTTGTCTCATCCATGTAAACTGATACATTCTGCCGGAGAGGTTGTGCTTCTGAAAAGCAACAGACTTAAGCCCCGTACACATGGTTCGATGATCGCACATACGATCATGTCAAATCGTATGTTGGCTGCTGTATCTAGCATACTGACTGCACTACACGATCGTACGAGCACAGAAAGAACGTTCAGCTGCATGTAATTAGCATCCGGCCGTTCCTGACTTCTGAGCATGCCTGTTTTGAACAATACAACTTTGTTGTACCAACTGCTCTGTACACACGATACAGCGGTCGTATGAGCGCTTGTTGGTACGATCTAGTTTTCTAGTCTGCTCATGCAACTCCCTTGTACGACCGTCGTATGTTCGACTGTTCAAATCGCGCATACGAACGATCGATATCGCATACAACGGTCGTTAGTACGACCTGTTGTATGCGATCGTCGTCCCGTGTGTACGGGGCTTTACTGTCAGGATCACTGGAATAATACAAAAGAAATAAAGTCTAAAAAAAGAAAATGAAAGAAATCAAAGTTGATCCAGGTGGGGTGAGGAATCCCCAGTGGCGCCTTAATGAATCACTCCTGAACAATCCAGTGCACTGTACTATGTTAGAGAAGGAACTTAAAGAATATTTCCATAGGAACGATACTGGGGAAGTTTCTCCCTCAATTTTATGGGCAGTCCATAAAGGGGTTATGAGAGGAAATATCATCCAATTATCAGCCAGATTAAAAAGGGAGAGGATGATGGAAATAGAGAAGCTGGAGAATAAATTTCAAGATCTTGCTAGGTTGCATAAATAGCATCCGACCCATCAATCTTGGGCTCGACTTGAGGCGGGAAGAGTTGCCTTGAATCTTGCACTTAGCACCAAAGCTGAGAAGCAAATTCAATGGTCCAGAGCCCACTGGTATTTACAAAGAGATCACATAGGCCCTAAACTGGCTGCCAGGCTGTCCCCCAGATGTCGCACCTTCTCTTTCCCTAAGATCAGGGACCACTCGGGCTCCCTCACTCAGAACCTGAAAAGAATTATGGCCTCCTTCCAAAATTTTTATGCCGCACTCTATGACAAAGGGCAAACAGCTTCTCCCTCTTCCCCCGAAGCCTTTCTGAATTCCATCACCCTTCCTAGACTGTCGGATGACCAATTTGCTTCCCTAGAATTACCATTTAATGATGCAGAGGTGCTGGAGGTGATTAAAAATCTCAAGAAATACTCAGCCCCTGTGGCTTCTCCACAGGCTACTATAAAATATTTGGCCCAGTATTATCCCCATACCTAACGAAATTCTTTAACTCCCTAAGATCTGGATCAAGCCTACAAAGCGATGCCAATAGAGCATTTGTGTCGGTCATTCCCAAACCTAGAAAGGATCATTCTGATGTCGGTAACTATAGACCCATCTCTTTGATAAATAACGATCTTAAAATTATGACTAAAGTTCTAGCGATTAGACTGCCTAAATGTATAAGCTAATACATTCACAGGGACCAAGTAGGTTTCATCCCGGGAAGGCAAGGTCCCGACCAGATTCGTAGAGCAGTGGATATTATATCTCTACTTAACTCAAACTGGGACGGGAATCCCACCCGGGAGGGTTATATTCTATCGGTTGATTTGCAAAAAGCTTTTGTCACAGTAGATTGGGCGTATCTCTTTGCAGTTTTAAAGAGATGGGGCTTTGGACCTAGATTTATCCAAACTCTAGAAGCCTTTTACTCAAATCCTAGTGCCCAAGTCAAATTGCACAACTTTTACTCCGGTCCCTTCCCTATCTTTCGCGGCACTAGACAAGGATGGCCCTTGTCCCCTTTGATTTTTGCAATTGCGATGGAGTCTTTGGCTATTGCCATCAGAGACAACCCAGATATCCACGGGATTTCTTGTGGCCAGCACTCACATAAGTGTGCGCTCTTCGTGGACGACTTACTTCTATTCATCTCTTACCCCCTCACGTCCACCCCTAATCTCAGGGCTCTGTGTAAATTGGTCTAAATCAGCGGCTCTAAATATATCTGTGCCAGAACAGACTATACTTAGAATCAACAACCAGTATAAGTTCTGCTGGAAATCTTCCCAGCTCCCTTATCTGGGGGTCAGTCTGGCAGCCAACATCAACAAACTCTTTGAAGCAAATTACCCCCCTCTCCTAAAGAAATTAGCTCAGGATCTATCTAATTGGAACCAGGAGGGCATCTCCTGGCTGGGTAGGCTACACGCGATCAAGATGACCCTCCTCCCTAGGATCTTATATTTCTTTAGAGCTCTTCCCATTCAAGTAAGGAAATCTGACCTGCAAAAACTGCAATCCCTGATCTTAAAATTCATCTGGGCCTGTAAAGGCTCCAGATGCTCAGCCAAGGTACTCTTTAGGAAACGTAGTCAAGGGGGACTTGGTCTCCCACACCTCTTTAAATACTACCAGGCGGCTCAACTGGCCCAGTTCTCAATCGTCTTCTCTAGAGGGTACATGCCGGATTGGGTCAAAATAGAGAGACAGGCAGTTCCCCACAACACTATTGACTATCTGTTAGGCATCCCCTCTAAATCAAGACCCTTAATTCTCTCCCCTACATTGTCTCATTCTATGGCCCTTTGCGACTCGGTTCTCAAGTCCCCCAACTTAATCTCTGCTCTCCGTCCTCTCACACACCTTTTTCATAATCCCCTATTCCATCCTTGTTTAGATATTAAGGCATTTAAATGGTGGACAGACAAGGGGTTATATCGTATAGGTCACTTTCTATCTCTATCTGGGCCATTGTCGTTCTCCCACTTCGTTAATAAGCTTGACATGCCACTCTCGGAAAAATTCTGTTTCCTCCAAATACACCACTTCCTTTCCACTTGGTGGAATTCCAGGAAGGGTCAGCCAGGCATTACCCCATTCGAACAGTGGTGCTCAGGACCGATGGTTATTAAAGGGGGTATCTCTTTGATCTATGCTGCTCTGGCGGAGGACTCATCCAAACCTCTGTTTGTGGACAAATGGGAAAGGGACTTAAACGTAGAGTGGGATGCAGACGAATGGACCTCAATGTTCTCACGCTGCTAAGAGGGGCTCATTAATATCTCACTGATAGAAGCCAACTTAAAGGTATTTATTAGATGGTATATGGTACCTTCTAGACTAGCTGCTATGTTCTCCAATACCTCCAACCTCTGTTTCAGGGGTTGTGAACATGTGGGCACCTTCCTACACACGTGGTGGGAATGTCCTCACCTGAGAAGCTACTGGAACAAATTCTTCCACTGGATTCGTAAGATCTCGGGTCTCCCAATTCCCCAATGTCCAGAAATGGCCTTACTCAATTCTAAACCTGAAGGTCTGTCCAAACCTCTATACAAGCTAACCCAATTCATCCTTTTGGGGGCCAAGATCACAATTGCTAAGTCCTGGAAGCGCCCATCAATATCCTTCACTGAGGCTTTGCGGAAGATATCCTGGATCATGGTACAGGAAAAACAGGCCAGTCACATCTTGGATACCTCCCCTAAATTTGATCTTGTCTGGGAGCCCTGGAGGATTTACTTAAATTTACCAGGGTGAGCCTTCTTTCTTGACCCCTCCATTTAGCTACACTGGTGTCAACATCCCCCTTCCCTTTTCTTTATCCCTTCCTCTTCTACTCACCTTTATATCTTTCTTCCTTTTCAGTCTTACTTGTTACTGTTCTCTATTCTTACGCTAGGATCAATATGGTCCCTGGGGTTTTATCCTCCTTCTCCTACTACGTAGTCGGAGAGGTTTGATGAAACCCCCTCTAAGAAGCTCTTATTGAAGGAGTATGACTGCCTAGTTTATGTTTGTTTCATAAGTTCTACTAGAGGCTATATTGTATCGAACTCCTCAAACAATAGGGCCCTCGGGGGGGAGGATGTTCAGCCCCTGACCTCCCGGTTACAGTTTGTTCCCAGATGGGGTGACCGGGGAGGCGGAGGGTCCTCCCTTAAATGGGAGCTATCTTTTCCCTTGCGGGGGTGGTTCACCTTCCATGACCGTCTGTTTTTCCCGGATGCTCATGGGAGGCTGAGTACGGCTGCCTCTTAGATTTTGTATCGAACTCCTCAAACAATAGGGCCCTCGGGGGGGAGGATGTTCAGCCCCTGACCTCCCGGTTACAGTTTGTTCCCAGATGGGGTGACCGGGGAGGCGGAGGGTCCTCCCTTAAATGGGAGCTATCTTTTCCCTTGCGGGGGTGGTTCACCTTCCATGACCGTCTGTTTTTCCCGGATTCTCATGGGAGGCTGAGTACGGCTGCCTCTTAGATTTTGTATGTACTTTTCCACTTGTTCCTTTCTAATGACCTGTATTGTGAGCTCATTTTTATACTGCAATGGGTAACTTGGTTATGTGTATTTCTGTAACTGGTCCTTTCTTCTTTATATAATCCCCTATCTTGTTATACAAAATCTCTTCTTTCTATCCAATAAAAAGATTTGAAACGAGAAAATGAAAGAAAATGAATGCAGCCACTGCATCCAAGCTTCAATAATAATATACAGTATATATATTAAATATAATAAATGTTTGTTTTTGGGTTTAATACAGCTTTAGCTACTTATTATGTAATTACGTCATTAATTAAAAATAAAATACAACATTTTTACTTAATTATAGTTGTATTTGCCATTTTTAAAAGTACATTTAAATGTAATTAAGTTAACTTTCATTAAGTTTATACTTTTTTAAACTTAAACTTTTACTTTTCAAGTTTATAACCTGTTTTCTTTTAGTTTACCAATGAAAATGATTACTTTTTTGCATAAGACCAAAAAAATCCTGTCTAATAACCCCATCACACTCACACACTTTAATAATAGTAATAATAATAGTAATAATAATAATAATACTACTAATAATAGTAATGATAATAATAATAATAATACTAATAATAATAATACTACTACCAATAATAGTAATGATAATAATAATAATAATAATAATAATAATAATTTATCAACCCAATTAGCCTGTCAGTGTGCACAGCTAAAATATTAAACTGTTTAACCTTCCAAAACTTGCAATTCTTTTCAGTCTGTTTTGTTATTCCCACCCTCCTACCACACTACATAAGGATAAGAATGGAGTATAGTTTACTGTGGATAGATCATCATTGGATTTAGGCACCTCATCCCTGGATTAGTGAGAAACAATAGTAGATTTGATGGGACTTTCTTGGTGCAATGTGAAAACGAAATCAAGCCATAATTTATATTAAAAATTATTTTACAAAAATCCTAAATGTCGTATTCACATAAAAACATGTACAATCATAACCCATATACTGTGGTCCTTATTTTTTGTATAGCGGTATAGATGTAGATCCTGACATGTTTCACCCTGATATTGGGCTTTCTCAGGAGACTTTATCCACTTAGGATCTCAGTCTTCCCTAACTTCAGTAATGTCACTTGAGCGTATAATCACTGATTTATTCAGTGAAAGTAAGACACCAAATCCATTACAGAGCTACAGGTGGCCACAGGAGGCAGACAAGAACCAGAAGGGTTAAGTTGTGTAGAAAAAGTGGCACAAGGGCAAAAATCCACAGCACAAATCACTCATGTTTTAAGATAATTTCCTGTGTTATGTTTGTATCCCCATGTGGCTCCGGCCATATCTAGCAAATGCTTACCCTACATTCTGGTTCAGATTTCCAGGCTCCTGTGTTTCAATACCTTCTCTAGCCTGCTCATTAGATAATTAATCATCATCATCACTATAATAACCAATTGTCCAATATGATAACTCATTATTCAATCTGCAGGCAGGTGACCAAGGAAGTTGTATTGCTGAATGGGGTAACAGTGGAGTTATCTTTCTGGCTGTGCGGTGTGACAGGGGTTTCTAAACCACAAGACCAGCCAAACAGATTAACAAAATCCCTTTTTGAGAGAAACAGTTCACATGTATCCGTTTTAGACTAAACTGCATTTAGACATCTTCCTAAAGTTCCAATTTAAAATTAGGAAGTGTAAGTTAACAATCGGTACTTACAGCTGAGCAGTCAGTGGTGGAGGTGTCACACAAGCCGACCTGGCAGTGTAAATAAATCTGGTAGAAGCCGCCCAGAAATTTAAACACTTGAAGAGAAAAGCGACCTCTAAGGGACACTCCATTTTCTGGCACGGAGAGCGTTGGATCATTCTTGTTGGGGCATCTAAAAATGTTAAGAAAAGTCAATAATTAGAACATTTTCAACAGGCCTGATCCTTTAGACCCCCCTCCTTCACAGCATATAAGACGTGTTGTACTAGAGATACAGGGGTCAGGGGGGTGGTATATCCATGGTCTATGGAAAGATAGGGACCTCAGTTGACTTAGAGCCATTCCATTGGCACATCCTATTTATCAATCTTCTTTTTATTGTCAATCTTCTATAAGTGGTATCTTAAACATATCATTGATAGAAGGTAACTTAAGAGTTGTACCTGGTCCCTTTCAGCCTTGTGAAGATGTACCCGGGAACCTCCCCCTTATGTTTTCAAGGGTGTGCCTTGGAGGCATTATGTACCATATTTGGTGGGGATGAGGTATTGCAATGGGATCTTCTCCATGCTCCTTCAGATTACTGGGGACCTTGGGAGGCATTATGTACCATTTTTGGTGGGGATGAGGTATTGCAATGGGATCTTCTCCATGCTCCTTCAGATTACTGGGGACCTTGGGAGGCATTATGTACCATATTTGGTGGGGATGAGGTATTGGAATGAGATCTTCTGCATGCTCCTTCGGATTACTGGGGACCTTGGGAGGCATTATGTACCATATTTGGTGGGGATGAGGTATTGCAATGGGATCTTCTCCATGCTCCTTCGGATTACTGGGGACCTTGGGAGGCATTATGTACCATATTTGGTGGGAATGAGGTATTGGAATGGAATCTTCTCCATGCTCCTTTGGATTGCTGGGCTGCAAATACCACAATACCACAACAAACTCAAATACCTCTGCTTAATGAACCATTTAAGGAGGATGTTCCCAATGACTAATGTTTATTCTTTTCTTGTTAAATACTGTATAGTTATCAATTTATAATCATAATACAATGCTCAGAATACAAGTGCAATAGCCAAAGATACATTAAACAGTGCATGGCGCATTGGGCACAATTAAGGGAACAGAGAATTACTTAAGGTGATTGTAAAGTCTCCTTTTTTTAAAAATAACAAACATGTTATACTTACCCCCTCTGTGCAGTTGGTTTTGCACAGAGCAGCCTGGATCCTCCTCTTATGGGGTTCCTCTTCTGCTCTCCTAGCCCCTCCCTCCTATTGAGTGCCCCCATAGCTCACAGCTTTCTATGGGGGCACTGGGGCCGAGTCAGAGCTCCATGTATCCATTCAGTCATGGAGCCCTGACCCGGCCCCACCCCCTCTCTCCCCTGATTGGCTAACTGACTTTGATTGACACCCACAGGAGTCAATGGTGCCACTGATGTGTCTCAGCCATTCAGGAGGAGCGTCCCGGACAGCTTAGAAACTTGTGGACATCACTGGAGAGAGATGGGGCCCACGTAAGTAATTAGGGGGGTGCTTGGGAGCTGCTACACACAGAAGTTTTTTATCTTAATGCATAGAATGCACCTTCTGCCTTTATAACTCCTTTAAAAAAAAAGAAAAACTGTAATCACGGACTTAAGTAACAAAATAAGCTATAAGGTGGGGTATCGGAAGAGTCATTCATGGATAAAACTCTTCATGGACAATAACTAAGACTAGAGAGATAAGGATAAACATTACTAGGTACCAATGCCAGTGATGGATGGTCGATCGGGGAGTCCAGGTAGCCTAAAAGTGATCAAAAAGGGTAAGAGATTGAAAAGAAAGAAGGAGAGGGAGAAAGGGAAGAGGATGATGAGGGACGGCATGAGTCCCTGGGTGTCAAGTGGGCCTTAGCTATAAGTAGCAGCGGCGGCCGGTCAATAAGGGGCGCTTGGGTGCCGCCTCCCCGCTGCTGACAAGAAAAAAAAAAAAGTTAGCCCGACCCCCTACAGGAGGCGACGGTATATTGACTTTTTTTCTCGACTCCTTGCTGTCTGCTGACAGCAAGTAGTGAGCCAATTAGTCAGTCATTAAGGACTATGTGTATGCTTGGCTGCCCTGAGCCAATAACTGACTGTCATTGGATGCAATGGGCGGGGGTGTGACTGTGGCGGACATGTTGGCTGCGTGATTACTCGCGCAGGCGCAGCACTCTGCTGGGTTTCAGTCCCGGCTCCTGCGCAGACCATCCAAGAGTCTGCACTCCAGCATGCTCCCTGCTTGCCAGCTCTGCACACTGCCAGCCCGTCTAAGAGATGGAGTGAGTGAGGGACTTTGTCCCTACTTCGGGGGGGTCTGTCTGTCAGTGCCGTGAGCTCCTATCTGGGGCTCTGTATACTGCTATATGGTGACTCTGTATACTTCTATATGGGACTCTGTATACTGCTATCTGGGGCTCTGTATACTGCTATACGGGACTCTGTATACTGCTTTATGGGACTCTGTATACTGCTATATAGGACTCCGAATACTGCTATATGGGACTCTGAATACTGCTATATGGGACTCTGAATACTGCTATATGGGACTCTGAATACTGCTATGTGGTGACTCTGCATACTGCTATATGGGACTCTGTATACTCCTCTGTGGGGCTCTGTATACTGCTATATGGTGACTCTGTATACTGCGATATGGGACTCTGTATACTGCTATCTGGTGCCTCTGTATACTCCTATCTGTGACTCTGTATACTGCTATATGGTGACTCTGTATACTGTTATCTGGGACTCTGGATACTGCTATCTGGGGCTCTATATACTGCTATATGGTGACCCTGTATACTGCTATCTGGGGCCCTGTATACTCCTATCTGATGGTCCTGTATACCCCTATCTGGGGCTCTGTATACTGCTATCTGGGGCTCTGTATACTGCTATCTGGGGCTCTGTATACTGCTATCTGGTGACTCTGTATACTCCTATCTGGTGGCTCTGTATACCCTATCTGGTGGCTCTGTATAGCCCTATCTGGTGGCTCTGTATTCTGCTATCTGGGGCTCTGTATACTGTTTTCTGGGGATCTGTATACTGCTATCTTGTGGCTCTGTATACTGCTATCTGGGGCTCTGTATACTGCTATCTGGTGACTCTGTATACCCCTATCTGGTGGCTGTGTATACCCCTATCTGGTGGCTCTGTATACCCCTATCTGGTGGCTCCGTATACTGCTATCTGGGGCTCTGTATACCACTATATGGGGCCCTGTATACTGCTATCTGGGGCTCTGTATACTGCTTTCTGGTGGCTCTGTATACTGCTATCTGGGGCTCTGTATACTGCTTTCTGGTGGCTCTGTATACTGCTATCTGAGACTCTGTATACTGCTATCTGGTGGCTCTGTATACTGCTATCTGGTGGCTCTGTATACTGCTATCTGGTGACTCTGTATACCCCTATCTGGTGGCTCTGTATACTGCTATCTGGTGACTCAGTATACCCTATCTGTAATGCTGTATACCCTATTTGGTGATGCTGGGCTGTATACTCCTAACACAATGGGTGGAATTTATAAGGGGTGGGTCTTATGAAAAGTGGAAGGGGTCACAAAGGAAGGGCAGGGTCTGGCACCCCCCCATCCTAAAATTTCACCACCCGCCACTGAGAGTCAGCTATAGTTTGTTTAGCAACTTTTGTTACCTGTGAAAGAAACGCAAACTGGTTCTTAGAGAGATAATCTGGTTTACAAGGGCCACCAGTGGATCGGGATGAGCTCCCTGTATCCATTCAGTCATGGAGCTCTGACCCGGCCCCACCCCCTCTCTCCCCTGATTGGCTGACTGACTTTGATTGACACCCACAGGACCCAATGGTGCCACTGCTGTGTATCAGCCAATCAGGAGGTGCATCCCAGACGGCTTAGAAACTTGAGGACATCTCTGGAGAGAGATGGGGGTCAGGTAAGTAATTAGGGGGGTGCTGGGGAGCTGCTACACACAGAAGGTTTTTTATCTTAATGCATAGAATGCACCTTCTGCCTTTATAACTCCTTTAAAAAAAAAGAAAAACTGTAATCATGGACTTAAGTAACAAGATAAGCTATTAGGTGGGGTATCGGAAGAGTCATTCATGGATAAAACTCTTCATGGACAATGAATTCTCCTTCTTTGGGGCTTTGGTGGCTTCCCCACTGCTTCTCCTCCTCGGCAGCTTCCCCAGCAGCTTTGGCTGCTTCCCAGCTGCTTCTCCTTCTGGACGGCTTCCTGGGCGGCTTTGCTGCTTCCCAGCTGCTTCTCCTCCTTGACAGCTTTGGCGGCTTCCCCAATGCTTCTCCTACTGGCCAATCTGGTTGCTTCTCCTCTTAAGACCCGCTTCCTGATTGGCCAGGAGTAGAAGCAGGAAGACAATAGCGAAAATTAATTTGCTAATGTCACACAAGTGGGTGGGCTCAGGGTTCAGTTATCTGCGCTCCGAGCCCACCAATTTTGAAGCCAATTAGAGCCTCAGGCTCTAATCACTTGCTTCTAAAAAAAACAAAAAAGACAAAAAAAAAAACCCCATAGAAATCCAAGCATCTGGCACCCTGCATGGAGATTAGGGGGGTGACGCCCCTGCGCCCCATATGAGTGGCCACCACTGCTCATCACCTTAATATAAGTCTTCCTGTTAGTTCCAGCTATAGAATATTCATATTTATCTTTTTTGCAGATCTGACTGGGCACTCTATGTTTAATTAGCAATGCAGAAAAAATATAAAATTACAAGAAATAATATACAATGAACTTACTGGTTGGTTATGATATCCTGTCTTGGGCCGTAGGAGCTGTCAGATGTTGGGGTGGCGTAGCAGTTTTTTATGACGAGGACAAACTGAGATGAGTCTGTAGATCCGGTTACAATGACACCAACATATAGCATGGAGGTGGAGTCCAGCCACACCTGGGAGTCGGTATATGGGGTGGTGTAGCTGGAATCTTGGAACAGACCCATCGTAATTGTAAAATTTTTTGTTCCAACTACACTGATAGCTGAACTGTAACAGAAGAATATAGTCATTATTAGAATAACCAAAAATTGTAAAATGTAAATAA
Source organism: Glandirana rugosa (assembly GCA_018402905.1). NCBI lineage: Eukaryota > Metazoa > Chordata > Amphibia > Anura > Ranidae > Glandirana > Glandirana rugosa. The sequence continues at coordinate 299,920 of BLSH010542232.1, forward strand.
TGATATGCTCAATTTTTGTATCAAACAGAGAGAGCAGGTTCTATGTGTTAGGTACACAAAGGTGCAAAAGAGCAACATTAGACCACTAAAGGTAAAAATAATACATCCAAATCACATCTCAATTTTATAAAATGTGTAACTGGCATCACTCACTGATACATCAGAGGAAGTAGAGAATCAGTGACAGGAGAGTGTTGGGGAAAATTACTTTGGAGAGCTCTGAAGAGATGGGGAAGTGAGGGGCCATTTGAGGGCTCTTAAGAGTAGGAGGGGCATTGGGGCCTCTCTAGTGCTAAGGAAGATGGGGAGTTGATTCTGGGGGGCTCTTAAATGGATTAGATATTGGATGAAAATATTAACCACCATTTCCCAATCTAGCTTGAATAGAAATGGAATGCCACTTCCTCCTCTAGAATCTCTTTGGAAAACCACCACACTGTCCATGGTCCCAATTAAACACCGGATTAATCAGGCATTTATACATGCCAAAATTGAGGCCATTTACCTCGACAAACTTTAAAATTTGAAAAACTTTGGCAACCGTGGATTGCTCGCGGACTACCATTGGGCTTCGACCACACACTGGTTGTAGATAATGGGTGAGGCACCCTCACCAGTAGAGTTGAGCGAACCCGGACTATAAAGTTTGCGTCCGTACCGAACTTTGGGGTGTCTGGGACCCGGACCCGAACCCGGACAGATGTTCAGTTATTCCCGGTTATATTTAAAGTGACACACAGACTTACAGATGTTTGCAGAACAGTAGTATGGTTTCTCACGGTTTTATTTAAAGTGACACACACAGCTTCCAGATGTTTGCAGAACAGTGATATGGGTTCTCCCGGCTTATTTATACTTTTTTGACACAGTTTGAAGATGATTTTAGAACAGTTATATGGCTTCTACCGTTAATTAATACTTTTCAGACCCAGTTTGAAGATGATCCACATTCACCTCCATTTTTGCTTTTTTATGTTTTTATTTTTTTAAAAATATTTAAAGTTATTTCCCTGTCCCCATTTCTTTGTAGGTCACTTGTCCCACCCTTACCCCCATTTCCTTCCTTTTGCAGACCTCTAGGACTTTCCAGGACTTTGTTACAGCCATTTTTGTGCCTAAAAGTTTGGGTCCTCATTGATTTCAATGGGGCTCGGGGTCCGGGACAAAGTTCGGGTTCTGTCCGGAACCCGAACCCGGACTTTGTCCCGAAGTTCGGCCGAACCAGCAGAACCCGGACTTCTAGAAGTTCGCTCAACTCTACTCACCAGGCCCATATGGATATATGCTACATGAGGTTTGTGCCCCCCTCTGGAGATAACTCCCTTTTCCCCACCCCTCCCACCACCCCCCTTTCTCCCCTCTCACGCAATGCCTTTCTTTCTTTTTCCTCTACTTGACTCTCCCCCCCTTAGTATGCTAGCGCCGGGGTCCCGAGATGGCCTTTGCTCCTAAAAAATAAGCTGGGCCACCTTGTCGGATCCCAGCTTGGTGAGCGGATCCTACCTCTACGCCATTTTCTATTTTGTATTTTACCTGTTTTGACCCATGTTTACAGGGTCCCTCATTGCATTGATGTCCACTGAATACTGTGCTCTTCTAACCCAGTACTCTATTTTCTCCGTGTTCTGACGATTCAAACCGATGTTAGACCGCCGACGTCTGTACACAACTATAACACGCAGTAGGCGCTTCAACATCGTAATATAATTGTATGTATTCATGCTATATTTTAAATGTACAATAGGAATTGTTATTTCCTCCCTTATACAACTCTCATGTTAACAATTCAATAAAAATATTGAAACAAATAAATGTATCTTTGAAGAAGGAATAGATTATGCCTCAAAACACTATGGACTGCCTTACAAAAGACTCTGGTTTCTAATAAAAATCTTTGCTACTTCTATTTTTTTACAATGTTTCAATCTACCTTGGGAAACTCGGTTCACACAGCGGTGGCTTCAAAGTCACCCGGTTTTCGTCCAACTTTGAAGCTGCCCCGTGCAGCGCGGCTTGCAAATGACTTCTGTATAGAAGTCAATGCAAGTCGTTCTGAGGTCACCCGGAAGTAGTACAGGAACCTTTTTCTAAATCGGAGTGACTTGGGTTGCTCCTATTAGAATGGTTTCATTGTACTGCACAGAGCTCGACTTGTCAGGCAACTAGGTCGCCTGACAAGTCACCACTGTGTGAATCGGCATTAAAAAGAAACGTATGTATCAATACTTCTCCAAGTGCACCAAATGTTCTTGGGAGTACACAATAAAATAATATTATTATATATAATATAATAGGAAAGCCAAATACTTCACGTGGAATAACTTCTTATACATTTTATAGTCTCAGATTTGTATGCACACTTGGCATCCTTGTGAGTACTTTACATGGCCGTATTAGTCTGCACGGGAATGCAGACGCATAGGAAAAGCATAAGCATGCATTAGGAATGCACTGCTGCATGACCCCATCCAAGACTAGAGTCAATTAGCCTTTATTAGGGAGTCAGCAACCTCCAGGGATTGCTGGTTGATCGCCCGCTCTCCAGTGCACTTGTACCTAAGTAACCTGTGTCTTTTGGATTTTCCTTTACCAATTCGTCTTTCTCCTGGACCTGTCTTCTTTCTGATTCCAGTTTTTACCTTGACTTGCTTTATTCTGCCTTTTCTGCTCATCTGTGTATGACCCTGGCTTACCTTCCTGACCACTCTTCTTTTTTGACGTCCAAACCGGCACCCGACCTCGACTCTGCCCTGACTGTGATTTTGGTTTCCACTCTTCCAATTCACTTGTTACCTAAGAGGGGTACCACCTTCCTCCTGCTGCTGTGCCAGACCTGCCTCACCATCTTGAGGTTGCAGTGCCACTGCTGACTACCTGGGCATCCTGTCCAGTAATTCTCCAGCTAGATATCTCACCCCTTCGATCTCCTCATGGATGACAATCTTTCTAAAACTGATCATGTAATATTTCCTCCCCCCCGATCCCCTCCCCATGACTTTACCATTAAGATCAATGGCACATCCATTGGTCCTTCCACACATGCCAGGGTGCTGTGTGTAATCCTAGACTCTGACCTCTCCTTCAGCCACCACATCAAATCCCTGCCTAAATCTTGCCGCCTTAACCTCCGCAACATCTGCCGAATTTGCCCCTTCCTGACTAACGACACCACAAAACAACTTATTCACTCCTTGGTTATTTCCCGCCTCGATTACAGCAACTCTCTCCTTAATGGGCGACCCTTACACAGGTTTTCCCCCCTTAAGTCTATTATGAACGCTGCTGCCAGACTCATACACCTCTCTAACCAACCCGTGACTGCTTCTCCTCGCTCCCAATCCCTTCACTGGCTTCCACTACCCCATCATATAAAAATTCAAAATACCAACCACAACATACAAGGCCATCCACAACATCACCTCCAGCTACATCACCAACCTCATCTGCAGATATCGCCCAAATCATACTCTCGGCTCCTCCCAGGACCTCCTACTCTCTGGCTCCCTTGTTATCTCCTCCTATCCTCCAGGACTTCTTCAGAGCCTCTCCCATCCTCTGGAACTCCCTATCCCGGTATGCCCGGTCAGCCCCGACCCTGTTCACCTTTATGAGATCCCCGAAGACTCATTAATTCAGGGAAGCCTACCCCATACCCACCTAAGAACTGTACCCGAGCCACCCTCATTAGACCATCCACCGCAGCTACTACCTTTCGTACCACCTCCCCCCTCCCTTTCAAATGCAAGATCCCTGAGCAGGGCCCTCCTGTCTCTTCTGTATTGAACTGTATTTAAATTTGTGCTTTCCCCCATCTACATTGTAAAGTGTTGTGCAAACTATTGGCGTCATATAAATTGTGTATAATAATAATATCTCCATGCAATTTTTTTCAGCAGGCGACCCATGTCTTGTACTTCCTGTTCTCACCTTCAGGTAGACTGTAATCCTTTTAGAAGTGGATCCTGACTTATAAAGCACTCTGGAATATGTTGGTGATATATAAAACATAGGAAATACATTTCTACAGGACTACACACCGATTGGACAGTTACAACATCTGAGTGCAATCTCAGCTCATCCAGCACTACACCTGTATCTAGGAAAGGTATAGACCAGGGTTTCTCAACCAGGGTTTCGTGGAAGCCTAGGGTTCCTCCAGAGGTTGCAAGGGGTTCCTTGAGCAATGGTCAATTTCTACCTCTCAGATAAATTCCCAATGACATCATTGATCTTTTTAGTTATCTGTAAGGGGGTAATTCTTCCCAATGACCACAAGTGTAAGGAGCATTCTTCCCATTGACCATCACACCAATGTACCATGAGTTGTAGATTTTTAATTTTTAGCAGGGGTTCCCGAGACCAGAGAATTATTTCAAGGGTTCCTTGGTGCTGAAAAGGTTGAGAAAGGCTGGTATAGAGGAAAAATGACTCACACTACGTAGGTGCTGACAGCGGTTAGAAGGTTGATCTCCATGTTTAATGGGTACGAGCAATGAAAGTCAATGGGGGGTACATCCCTTCCAATTACTCCATCAGATGTTGATAGGTATACAGTGTTTGTATATGTGATATCAGTTCCATCATTCTGAAAAAAAAATAATTAGCAGTAAAAAATTAAAAGAGAAGTATGGAACTGGGAAAAAAAAAACATGTATACTCACCTAGGTGGATGCAGCATCTGTGGATGGGTGGGAGCATCTGGCTCAGGCTCTCAGTGGTGAGTCAGCTGCTGATCCAGGCATCTGGGTGGATCCTAACTTTAAAGTCAGGATCTTTCCAGAGCCTGGAGCGGCTGAGTGGTGTCAGCTAACAACTGGATTTAGCCCGCTGTCAGCTGAAAAAGGGTCACAGGAGTGCAGAACATACTGCACTCCTGTGATCCATAGGAGAAGTAGTGTAATGATAGCTTTGGCTGTACTTCTTCTTTAACCACTTGACCTCTGGAAGATTTACCCCCCTTTCATGACCAGGTTATTGTTTGCAATATGGCATTGCATTAATTTAGCTGACAATTGCGTAGTCATGCAACACTGTACCCATGTGAAATTTATGTAATTTTTTTTCCCCACAAATAGAGATTTCTTTTGTTGGTATTTGATCACCTCTGTGGTTTTTATTTTTTGCACTATAAACAAAAAATAAAACTGACAATTTTGAACAAAAAGCAATATTTTTTTACTTTCTGCTAAAAAAAAATATATCCAATATATCTAAAAAAAAAAAAAAAAATCAAATTTCTTCATCAGTTTAGGCCCATATGTATTCTATTCCATATTTTTGGTTAAAAAAAAAACCCATGGGGGTGTGGCTTGGCACGGCTGGCGGGAAGACGTGCAGAGAGAGAGCTCCGCTCGTCCAGACCGATTATCCATCTCCATCCAAGCCCTGCAGGGCAAATTTGCAGGTAAAAAGACCCCAGTGTGTCAGCACAGACTCCGAGACATCTAACGAGCCCACTCCGGGGGGAAAAATTTTTCTTTTACCCGCTGCGGCTAGGCCGCGATCGGATCCTCGGGCTAAATTTCCGGACTCCGGGGCACGGCCCGTTCCGCCCGGCGGCGAATCCCTTCTCCCGCAACCAGTAAGCCCCGACCACACACATAGAGACAGTGGACCCCTCATGGTCGGCAAATGTGACTATTTTCTGAACACGGTGGCGGCCATTCAGCCGCACAGAAAAGGGCCCCTGCCGTCCTGCGGCCTAAGCAGCCGTTTATAAGACACTCAATTGCAATCTTCCAGACCCTGAATCCCTCTCCTAGGGTAAGCTCCAAACTCACAGATCTCTCTCTGGGCTAAATAGGAATAAACTGTACTGGAAGGAAGGCAAAAGGTGGAAATTACCTGCAGTGCATAAACGCTTACCTTTCTCATAGACATACTTTTCTCTTCAGGAAACTCTGCCCACTACCAGCATAGACACCAGGCCCCAGCTTCAGCGGGACCCCCCACCCATCCTGATCCAGTTGGAGCACTCAGCAGAAAGGCCTTAATATATATGGGGCCTGACCCCCTTTTTCCCGAGAGCATAACAAGGCTAAGAACAGTCAAACAGTCTGAACGCAGCGGCTGCTGGTACCCCTGAACTTCCCCCAGAGAGACTAAAACTTGCAGATCTGCCCTTCTCCAAACCCTGAGTAAAGCAACACCACGCAAAACAGAGAATAAAGGAGGTTGGCCCAAGTAGATGAAAGCAGTACGGACTGAAATGGCAGCGTAACGCGCAAGGTGGCCCTGGCCTAGGGGGGAGATAGTTTACCACGCAAAACAAACCAGCATACTGTGATGGGCAAGATAGGACGACAATTCCCTTTTACGAACACACCTCACTCCCAGGGAAAATTCTCCCAGAGCTTTTCCGCTCCCAACACCCACCGGCATTGACCCAGAAAAACCCTCACTCTTCTCCATCACACACAGCCATGTCGCACCGCCAGTCAGACGGAACCCAAAGATCCAACCAGGAGGCAGACCAAGCTACTATACTTTCTCTTATCCAGCAGGTCCCTAAAATGGCCAACCTACAGTCAATTGCTTCAGACATCAAAAATGCCTTAACGGATGCGGTGTCGGAACTTAAAGGGGAACTAAGAGGGGTTTCCGACCCCCTTGAGGAAGTAGAGAGAGCTGCAGGCCGACATGACGCGGACATACAAGAACTTCAGCAACACGGTGCGAGATACCAATATCATTTTATCACTATACAGCGGAAGTTCGAAGATCTCGATAACCGAGGCCGCAGGAGAAATCTACGTATCCACGGCATTCCAGAATCTATTCAACATGAGCAAATCCCCCTGGCGTTACAGTCACTAATCAACAATTTACTAGAGAGACCTCACGACTCCCCGGTGGAATTTGAACGAGCTCACAGAGCGTTACGCCCAAGAGGGAGAGAGGGTGAACCACTGCGGGATATTGAGTGCTGCTTCATGGACTACAAACTTAAAGAAGAGGTGGTCATACGAGCCCAAGACCAAGAGGAAATAACTTTCAACGGAACAGAAGTAAAAATTTTCTAAGAACTCTCACAAATCACGCTAAACCAACGCAGGGCCCAGAGATCCATTCTCTCTGCCCTCAGAGAAAGACATATCATCTAAGAGTGGCATTTCCCAGTTGGTTTATGTGTACCAGCACAAGGCCGCTCCTTCACTCTGCAAACCCCGGCAGACCTGCCTCTTTTCTTCGAACACCTCAACATGACACCCATACCAGTACCTGAATGGTACCAGGAGTTCATCATTCCCGAGATGTGGAGAGAACTTCTCCCACCCAAGATGGAACAACGTACACCTCATCGTAGATTGAATGCTACTCCCTACCGACGAGGTTGCCCGGACCCTCCGGCGGTCCCCCTACCAATCCAACCAAAATCGGATGCATCCTAGAAGTGCTTGAGTAGGGCACAGGGGAAAGGGGCAGAATAAGTTTCCTGTTTGTTTTTTTTTTATTGTTCACAGTTTTTTTCTTTTTGTATCAGACCTCAGTTCTGGCCCAAGACCCAGCCCAATACTTAAAGGTGAGCCTCAGACATCATTATATTCTAAGACTCAATTTGAATAATGGAGAATCTCTTTACACAAGACTTCTGAGACTATCCCATTTCCAAAACGTAGCCTTGGTGCTCAGCACCGCCCTCTATGACTTTGCTGTCACCAGACTGAACTATACCTGATTCGTTGAGTGGATCATCAGAAACTCATAGACAACAGATATCGGAAAGAGAAGTTACAATCACTCAAATCCATATCCTTATCTGTTGGGGGGAGGGAGATCAGGGCGTGCCCCCCCCCCCCCTACCAGGAGGCCAACACTTACAATCTTCCCTTAAATTATTTCCCTGCCCCACATGAGCCAACAATCCTGACTCCTTGCGGAGTTAATTTGACTCGTTCACCTCAGCATCATGGTTAACATGCCCACTGCCCCCACCTTTACCACCAAATCCGCCATTCACTTATGCTCTTCTCCCTAGTTGGATATGGCCTCCCGGGTGGATGGGGGATTGTGCCCGATCATACTGATTAAGACGTGATCATTAATGCTACCTCATCCTCATAGTATTCAGGCTTTGCAGGCTTTAGGACTAATATGCTACAACAGACGTTTAATATGATGAACGTCTAGAATGTCTTAGAGGTTACAAGACCCAGTACGCAATATCTTAATGCCTTAGGCTGGTCTTGGCATACTATAATGGTTGGTCTGATATTCTAAAGTTTTCACACAAGATGACCTCGCCCCTTAGGACCTGATGATGTCGGGCCCTCATGTTTACTCTTATATAATTTTCAGCTACTTTTACACAAGCTTAGTGTGAATGCTACACTAGATACAGTTTGGTTGATAGTTTATCTCATTTAAATGAGTGTTTGTATTTTTGCTGTTGCCCTATTAGTCACTACTCAGGTAACACCGGACCCCTTGAGAGCCCAAATACTTAAACAATTAAACAACTACTCGTACACCAAGCCAAACGAGAGAGGCAGGCAAAGATAGCATCCCTAATTTCCCGAATTTGCACTCTAGAAGATTCCCATAAGAGAAGCAAAGCGGTGGAAGACTACACCTCCCTGATTACGAGCTGACGCGACCTTCTTGAGGAACTAGGCAAACAGACAAAACGCAAATTTCTTTTATCCTCTAAACTCTTCTGTGAACATGCCAATAAAAGTGGCAAATTACTCGCTAGACTATTACAGAGCAGAAAAGCGCTAATGACCATCCCCGTAGTACAGGACCGTAAAGGGAAAAAGTATCACAGATCTGACGAAATAGCACAGCAATTCGCAACTTATTACTCACATCTCTATAACCTCCCGAAAACCGCGCCCTTGGATCAAAACTTGTGTCCCGCACACAAGCAATAAAAGATTACCTAACCCAGCAAAGTCTCCCCAAGATATCAGCAGAAGCGGCGGTGGCCCTAGACAAACCAATACAACCAGACGAACTCCAAAATGCTCTGAAGAACACGAAACCGGGCAAGAGCCCTTGACCTGATGGCTTTTCTAGCATATACTACAAAACATACCAAGATATCCTGACCCTTCACTTTCTTCTGGCGTTTAACTCCTTGGCCCATAATATGTCCCCCCAGACCGATTTGCTTGAAGCGCACATCTCAGTGATCCACAAAAAAAGGAAAGATGCCACCCTTGTAGAAAGCTATCGTCCAATCTCGCTCCTAAACGTAGACATCAAATTATTTGCCAAAATGATAGCAAATAGACTCCAGCCTCTCCTGTCTAACTTAATACAACAAGACCAAATTGGCTTTGTACCGGGCAGAGAGGCTCGAGACAACACCATTAAGGCCCTGAACATCCACTACTGGATGACTAGATTTTCCACGAAGGGCTTTTTCCTGTCCACGGATGCGGAGAAGGCGTTCGACAGGGTGGCGTGGGATTTCATGGAAGCGGTCCTAGCTGATATAGGCTTGGGCCCTTTCTTACAGGCAAGCATAATGAGCCTCTATTCGAACCCCCAGGCCAGAATCAAAGCCAACGGCCACCTTCTCCATCCGCAATGGCACTAGACAGGGCTGCCCACTCTCCCCGATAATTTTTATTCTAACTCTCGAGCCATTCCTAAACTGTATTCGTTCCAACCCAGACTTCACGGGCATTGCCATTGCCAAAAAAACGTAAAAATTGGAGCCTTCGCGGACGACATCCTCCTATTTCTGACCAACCCCAAACTCTCGATCCCCAATTTAATCAGAGAATTCCATAACCTCGGGGTACTTTCGAACTTCAAGATAAATCTTAACAAATCGCATGCCCTCAACATTCCCCTACCCGACCACATAGTTAAGGAATCCCAGAAGTACTTCCCTTTCACCTGGCGTCTCGATGCAATCCCTCCCACATTTGGGTATCCAACTCCCCGCTAAGCTTTCTTTTCTATATCAGCTAAATTTTGTACCATTCCTTCAGACATTCACGAAGGAGATTAACGTTTGGGATAAACTGAATCTCTCATGGTTTGGTCGGGCAGCCACGATACAAATGACAGTTCTCCCTAGATTCCTATTCTTAGTACAAACAATCCCTGTCTCCCTTCCCAAGGCCTTCTTCGTCTCACTGCAAACTCAAATCAGCTCATACATTTGGAAGGGACATCCCCTAGAATTAGCCTATCAAGGCTCTCGGCCCCTAAACACTTGGGAGGGGTCGCTCTACCTGATTTTAAAAAATACCACAGGGCCGTACTTCTAAGCAAGTTAGTTGACTGGCATATTCATGAAGAATCCAAGGATTGGATCTGCTTAGAGCAATCCTCAACGGAATCCCCCTTGCGAGACTTAGCCTGGCTCCCTCCAGAAGATAGGAGACAAAAAATTGAACACCACCCCCTTCTGCTCCTGCCCATACAGTGCCTCCAGGAGTCATGTAAATCAATTGCGATTAGCTCTGTCCCCGGCCCCATGACTCCCCTGAAGCACAACCCAAAATTCCCTCCAGGTCTAGAAAAAGGATTTGCAACCTTCCCCCCCCTACCTCTCATCCTCGAGCACTGGTACAGGACCCCTTCCATTCTCCATAAGATCTCCCCTAACATCCCGGACACGTGCTGGCGCTGTGGTAACCCTGGAGGCTCAATGCTTCAAATTTGGTGGACATGCCCCAGAATCGCTCCATATTGGGAACAGGTAAACAAAATCATTTGCAGAGTCTCCACATATCCCATTGAATTTACGTATCAGCAATACCTCCTTCAATACTCCACAATTCTCAAACACTCCTACAAGAAATCACTTGTAATGCACATGATTAACGCTGCCAGGATGTGCATCCCCGCACTCTGGAGACAAAGGACTCCTCCGTCCCTACAGGCCTGGCTCTTAAAGCTGAACAAAATAATGGAACTGGAAGAACTCATAGCTATATCCTCGGACAACATAACTGCCAACCTTAAAAATTGGAGTTGCTGGACACATTTTCAAACAACCAGAGAATACGCAGAAATAATCAACAATACCCCCAGGCTTCCTTCCACCTCATAAAATCTTCCCGAAATCAGCACACTCCCTCTGATATCCCCCGTACCCCCCCTCCCCCCCTATTCCATTACCCTGGATCCATAATTTAAGAAATATTGCCTGATCAACAGCGCTTATTAAAAGCATTCATATCATTCCTTTCCACCCTTAGGGCTATTAGTCTATAAGTTTCTCATAACCTATGTTATTACAATGTCTATTTATGTACATTACTGGCACCACTGCGCTGGAATGCCCATGGAAACATTGCTATGCTTATGTACATGCCTTCCTTTTGTCTTTCAATAAAACTTTATGGAATTAAATTGCATGTAAAAAAAAACCCATTAAGTGTATATTGATTGCAAAAGTGTACACACTATGGGATAGATACTGGAATTTTTATTTATGTATTTATTTATTTTTATACTAGTAATGGTCGCGATATTGCAGTGGACATTCTGACACTAACTGACACTTTTGACACTTTGTGGGAACCAGTGACACTAATACAGTGATCAGTGCTAAAAATTTGAATATACGAATTTACGAATTTATGAATTTTCGAATATTTGAATTTACAAATATTTGGAAAAATGTATTAAATGGGTTTTCGTTAATTCGAATATTTCCGAATGAACAAATTTGTTGAAAATAACTAATTCGGAACTAAACAAATTGAACATGTCTAATATAAAATGAGGTATCACATTAGTGCACATCTACGTACATAAACGTATCCCCCACAACTACCATATGCTGGTCGTGTGATGAAAACAATGTAACTTTTATCACTTCTTTCAATGACTCCTCGGCAGTAGTTGTCTCTCAGATGGATGGATGAGGTGCTATAGCCCAGCTTCTCCAGGAGACATTTGCTGAACCTCACTTCTATATTCCCCAGTCCACAGGTGACTTGCGGAGTAAGGTAAGCTATGTGAGTAAAAATAAGGACCATATTTAGATTTACATTTAAATTACATATTTATATATATATATCAGTATAACCACTGAAAATTGTAAGAAAAAATAATGAAATATCTTCATTCCCTTTAAATGGGCTCATCTGCTTTGCCATCAATATACATAAATAAATAAATATATATAACTAATTATTATGGAAGTTCCACTTGTCTGCACCCTTCACACCTCCTCTTTGACAATTGTCACTTTTTGGTTTGACAGGTAACTGCTTCCATTTCCAGTCGGATCGCTGAGGTGATCCTAGAGGAAATCGCCCCCCCCCCAGGCAGCTAGGCCTGTTTGTTTTGGTCTGTTGGGCTGGGAGTGGCTCAGAGTAGCAGCTGATGACTCACAGGTGGTGTCACTTCTCGGTTACCTCCCTGTTGCTTCTAGAACAGTGGTTCTCAACTCTGGTCCTCGGGATCCACCAACAGGCCAGATTTTAAGTATTACCTTGGGGAGATGCAGACTAGAATACTGCAATCACTGAGCAGCAAATGATATCACCTGTGATGTATTTCAGTTATCCTGCAAACCTGGCCTGTCGGGGGGTCCTGAGGACCGGAGTTGAGAACCACTGTTCTAGAATGTGCTAGAAGAAGAGGAGGGGAAGAGAGGTAGAGCTGCCTGGGGTATTCTAAGGAGCCCTGACCAATCCCCAAATTGGATTGGCAGGGGGCAAGCCTGGGGAGGAGAGTTCAGGTGGAAGAACTGGGAGATGGAGTGCTAGGCTGTTGGGCCTTTGAGGGAGCCCCCCAGTCTGGGGGGTGACCTTTGACCTGGAGCTTGGGAGTGGACAGGACCCCCATACAAACCACAGGGGCATCCTGGACAGGATTAGGAAAGGACAGCAGAGAGTGCTGCCAGGCAAGTCTCCAGGAGGAATCCACCTTTTACAGCCAGGAGGGTTGGTAAGTGACATGCACAGTGGAGAGGACTGGGGAGGCATTTCTGAGAGGACTGGGAGGTCAGAGATGGGTGCAGAGCTGGTGAGGACTGTGGTGTCATGGGCAGTGGAGTTGGGCAGCTGCAGCCAGGAGGGTTGGCAGTGCCCAAAGAGAGTGGGATCAGTAGTCCACCAAATAGGACAGCCAGCAAAAGGACTTCCAATTGCTACACCATAGGGCCCCGCGGTCGCCGCCTTTAATAAGACATTCTTCTAAGGCCTGGCTGAAGGCAGTGTCAGGGCTAACTATATGTGTTAGCTGGTCCTGGAGTAAAGTGATGTGCAGGAGGAAAAGAGGAAGTGTAACAGTCTGCAAGCAAGTGTTGTGCTGGAGTAGACAGTGGAAGTGTGTACAAAGAGTGTATATAGTTATCCCAACCAAACAGTTGCAAATTCCGATGGGCATCCCATAAATTCCCTGCCCCATCCAAGTTCATTTCCCCAATAAAAATATGAAACAAGCACATGGACTGTTCATTGTTTCTGAGTGACTGAAAAGGTGAATGCTGAGCTGGGCAGGCTGACAGGTGGGCCACAAAATCCAGCAGCCCCTACCGCTACACAAATATTCGGTAACATAAGTTATGACTATAAAGTAGTGGTAGTGGTAAGATTAACACATATAGTAAGAACCATTTGCAACAAAAGGAAGGGTTAACAGATGTTGATACAATACTTGATAATCAAATCCTGCCTACCCCAATTGGGTTCAAGCTGTAAGCAGGGGTTGATCATCAAATTAAAGTGGAGTTTCACCCAGTTAAAAGTCTGCAGCTACTCACCTGTCCCTCGTTCCAGCGATGCAGATGCCCGAAGGCTCGCTCGTCTCCCCCTCTCCTCAGTGGTACCGGCATCACAGGTGTGGGCACCTGGCCTTGGCCTCAAAGCCGGGCACGAGTCACGCTGCACGCAGTGAATGGCTGGCGTATCTTCTGGGACCTGTGACATGTCCCAAAAGATCGCCAGAGGGGAGGAAGGTGAACTTCATTCTTTTTCTGGCTCCGCTGTGCCAGAGGAGGAAGTGGGACTGGAAACCCTGTGAAACCAGGGTCTCCGCCCCCCCCCCCCCCAAAAAATGACCTGCCAAGTGTGGCATGTCAGGGGGTCACCTTCCCTTAAAGCGGAAGTACCATTTTTGGGTGGAACTCCGTTTTAACTAATTTTACAAGGAACAAAGTATGTAGTGATTGGTGATGTACCACACTAAAAACTCAGATTTAAGAGAGTTGTTAAGGGTTAAATTCTTTTAAGTATTTAGAGGCTTTAGGGTGAGATAGCCAAGCTTGCCAGGTGATGATGGAGTAGTTCTTATAGGCTAACATCAGTTCATATTGTGCTTGGATGTTTATTTTAGCAATGACATTTGATAGATTAGGTGCGTCGATGGATTTCCATAAGCTGGTTATATTCAGCCTTGCCGCTATCAATATATGAACTACAATCATTTTATATATTGAGGGATATTTATCAAGATGTATTCCCAATAGGGCCATAGCAGGGGTAAGCTTATTTAGGTTTCCCGTAAAGGTAGCTATGAAATGGGATACAGACTTCCAGAAACTATGCAGGTTTTTACAGCTCCATAGAGTGTGGTAAACAGGGCCGGCTCTACCATTAGGCGGAGTAGGCGGCCGCCTAGGGCGCACTGCCACCTAGGGCGCCTGGCTACTGTTGATCTGTCACTGGCTGCTCTGCATTAATTCATGTAAAAACTCACACTGTCTGACTGAGATAATGAGATTGTATTATCACATGCCATTTGCAAATGTATATAGAAATAGTGACTGATCTGCCAAACCCCCCCCCCCACAACCCCCACCCCCCGCGAGGCTGTATTTGATGGAAACAGTTGAAGCTGTATTTGATGGGCACAGGTGAAGCTGTATTTGATGGGCACAGGTGAGGCTGCATTGACTGACGCTGATGAAGCTGTATTTGATGGCACAGATGAAGCTGTATTGATTGGTGCCAGTGAAGCTGTATTTGATGGGCACAGGTGAGGCTGTATTGACTGGCGCTGGTGAAGCTCCATTTGATGGGCACAGATGAAGCTGTATTGATTGGCGCCAGTGAAGCTGTATTTGATGGACACAGGTGAGGCTGTATTGACTGGCGCTGGTGAAGCTCCATTTGATGGGCACAGGTGAAGTTGTATTGACTGGCGCTGGTGAAGCTCTATTTGATGGGCACAGGTGAGGCTGTATTGACTGGCGCTGGTGAAGCTGTATTTGATGGGCACAGGTGAGGCTGTATTGATTGGCGCTGCTGAAGCTCTATTTGATGGGCACAGGTGAGGCTGTATTGATTGGCGCTGGTGAAGCTCTATTTGATGGGCACAGGTGAGGCTGTATTGATTGGCGCTGCTGAAGCTCTATTTGATGGACACAGGTGACGCTATATTGATTGGCGCTGGTGAAGCTCTATTTGATGGGCACAGGTGAGGCTGTATTGATTGGCGCTGCTGAAGCTCTATTTGATGGACACAGGTGAGGCTATATTGATTGGCGCTGGTGAAGCTCTATTTGATGGGCACAGGTGAGGCTGTATTGATTGGCGCTGGTGAAGCTGTATTTGATGGGTGCTGGTGAGACTGCATTTGATTGGCGCTGATCAGGCTGGGCAGGAAAAAAGGGGGTGGGATCAGGGGTGGAGCCAAGGGGGCCGGAAAAATGAAGTTTCATCTAGGGTGTCAAAAATCCTTGCACCAGCCCTGGTGGTAAAGGTTACCAATGTGTTCATTACATCTCCAACAAATAGTGGAAGGGTATATTTTTGATAGTTTGTAGGGGGTCAAATTCCATCTATTTAGTATTTTTTTGTGTGTTGTCCCAGTGCTCAATACATGAGGAGGCTTTACTGGATATCTTTATAGCATTCTGTCATTGGTCCCAGGAAAACTCTTGATCTAGGTCTTTCTCCCATTTGGTCATATGAGAGTTCTTATTTTCATTTGATGGGGAAGCTAATATTTCCTAAAAAAGAGAGATTCCTTTCCTTTTTAGCTCATTATTTTTTGTAAGATATAGTCAGACTTCTAGAGAAATTTATATGGTGTTATGGGGGCTTCAGCATCTAGGAGCAGAAAAAAAAAAGTTTTTGTAGAGTTTCCCGAGCATTTTTCCAGCAGAAACTCTCCTAAACTCTGCTAAGATGCTACTATAAAAAGCTATTACCAGCATTTTTTATCTAGAGATTTTTCCAGCGTTTTATTTAGCTTTAGGCTCCATGCACACTGAAGCTGATAAACGACCATTTATAGGCGTTCTTTTTAACAGCCCAAAAACGCCCCTCTATGTTATCCTATGTGCCCATGCACACATGGACGTTTATTGTCGTTTAACAGCAGTGGCGTTTTTGAGCTGTTATCTAAATGCCCTGAATTGGCATTCAAGAGTCGTTCTCCTGACCACAAAAAAATGCTGGACACCGATAAACCCTGATAAACGCTCACAAACGCCACTAAACGGCTGTTTATCGGCATCCAGCGTTTTTTGTAGTCAATGGAAGCTAATGAAGTAAAATAAAAAACGCTCAAAAACGCAGACGCCGATAAACGCTGCTTACAAAACGCTGCTTAAAGAATGTTTTCTAAGCAGCGTCTCCTGCCACTAAAAATCCAACGCCCAGAGAGCGTCCAGTTTGCATGGAGCCTAAGGCTGTTGAGATCCGTGCTATAGAGGAAAGACGGCTACAGCGCGGATCTCAATCTCCGGGTGGACGTCTATTGGCGTCCGCCTCTTTGCACGCTCCCGGCGCGCACTCACAGACGGCGCGCGAACGCCGCTGCCGCACGCTGCGTGGGCGTGCCCGCGGGTCGGGCGGACTTAATGTCCTCTCCTGACCCGCGATCGCCTGCGGAGCTGCAGAACGGGGTACCGCCAATGTAAACACGGCGGTTTTCCGTTCTGTGAAGGGGACATGACAGATCTACTGATCACTGTCACTGAGATCAGTTAGATCTGTTATGTCCCTGCCAGCCCAGCCCCCCCACAGTTAGAACACATGCATGGAACATAGTTAACCCCTTCACTGCCCCCTGCAGGTTAACCCCTTCTCTGCCAATGACATTTATATGCCCCCTGGGGACACTGGGGGACCACCATTCACCCCCTGGGGCACTGGGGGACCACCATCCGCCCCCTGGGGGCACTGGGGGACCACCATCCGCCCCCTGGGGGCACTGGGGGACCACCATCTGCCCCCTGGGGGCACTGGGGGATCACCATCCACCCCCTGGGGGCACTGGGGGACCACCATCCGCCCCCTCTGGACACTGGGGGACCAACATCCACCCCCTGGGGATACTGGGGGACCACCATCCTCCTCCTGGGACACTGGGGGACCACCATCGCCCCCCTGGGGACACTGGGGTACCACCATCTGCCCCCTAGGGGCCAACGGGGACCACCATCACCCCCTGGGGGCACTGAGGGACCACAATGTGCCCCCTGGGGGCACTGAGGGACCACCATCCACCCTCTGGGGACACTGGGGGACCACCAGCACCCCCCTGGGGGGCACTGAGGGACCACCATCACCCCCCTAGAGGACCACCATCTGCCCCCTGGGGGCACTGAGGTATCACCATCCACCCCCTGGGGGCACTGAGGGACCACCATCCATCCCCTGGGTGTACTGAAGGACCACCATCCACTGCCGGCCTGAAACTAGCTTGCCCAGCGCACTGCAGGGCATTGTGGCAGTCTAGACAGGAGAGAGCCCGATGCTCTAGCCTGCCAAGTGTCTACTGCTCTGTCCTGTTGTCACTCCACAGTGGCAGGTGGCAGGCTAGATTGGGAGATTCATTATTAAGGGGGTGTGACACCATGTTTTACCTCACCAGGTAACACAAACCTTAGTGACACCACTAAAAATCACCAATACAGAGAAGCATGGACTAGCTGCATCTGTAGTGACAAAATGACACAAACTGCCTCTAGTGACAAGTGAGCCAAGCTGCATCTGGTGGCAGGGGACGGTGGCAAGTGACAAGCTGCATCTGGTGGCAGGCGACATGGCAAGAGACAAGCTGCATCTGATGGCAGGCGACGTGGCATGTGATAAGCTGCATCTGGTGGCAGGTGACATGGCAAGTGATAAGCTGCATCTGGTGGCAGGCAATGTGGCAAGTGACAAGCTGCATCTGGTGGCAGGCGACATGGCAAGAGACAAGCTGCATCTGGTGCAGGCGATGTGACACGTGATAAGCTGCATCTTGGGTCAGGTGACGTGGCAAGTGATAAGCTGCATCTGGTGGCAGGCGATGTGGCAAGTGATAAGCTGCATCTGGTGGCAGGCAACGTGGCAAGTGACATGGCACGTGAAAGCTGCATCTGGTGGCAAGCGACGCAGTAAGTGACAAGCTGCATCTGGTGGCAGGCGACGTGGCAAGTGACAAGCTGCATCTGGTGGCAGGCGATGTGGCAAGCGACGTGGCACATGACAAGCTGCATCAGGTGGTAAGCGATGTGGCAAGTGACACACTCGGGACTTCCACTGATTCTGCATTATGGTGAGTTGAATGATTTAATTTTATGTTATAATTAGAGTTGAGCGAACACTTCTTTTTAGTCTGTCACTTTTCTTATTGCCGCTAATGCTTGCACATCTGTTATTCACACACAACATCTTTTCTTTGCCTAGAAAAGATGTTCTTCACACATTACATCTGTTCTTCATACATCTGGAAATAGAATAGAACACTTTACCTAAAACCGGGTGCGGAACCATACACATGCTCTTCAAACATCTGGATAGTGTGTTTGAAAATACAGCATAGAGAAGAGCATGCATATGGTTTCACTCTTCACACACAGTTTGCAGATGTTTTCAGAACAGTGATATTATATCACTGATATGATATCACTGTTCTGAAAACATCTGCAAACTGTGTGTGAAGAGCGCAACCATATGCCTGCTCTTCTCTATGCTGTATTTTCACACACAGATTCCAGATGTTTGAAGAACAGGTGTATGGTTCCTCCCCGGTTTTAGGTAAAGTGTTCTAAACTATTTTCAGATGT
>BLSH010542232.1:318935-397718 GCA_018402905.1 Glandirana rugosa
CCCCACACCAAGCTCAGACTCTACTTGCTGCCTACCTCCCTCTTTCTTTCTTTATCCCTCCCTTCCTCTCTCTTCCTTCCTTTCTCTCCCTACCTCCCTGTCGTCCGGGTCTAGGATGTGGTGTTACGTTATCCACATAAGGTCTTTCAAATTGTTAGTCGTCTATTTCTATGAGGTTAGTGGACGACAATCGTAAAGTTAATAGCACCGTGGTACCAACAATACCACAGTCCTACTAACTTCGCGTAAACCCCGGACCCGAACCCGGACTTTTTTTGAAAAGTCCGGGTCCGGGTCCCAGACACCCCAAAGTTTGGTACGGACCCGAACTTTACAGTCCGGGTTCGCTCAACTCTAGTTATAATGTAATAATAGAAATAATGCGCTTCAATCATCCTGACACCATAACAACCATGGTGCCACGATAATTGAAATGCTAACAGCAGGTGATTGGAGTATCTTTATCTGCTGATTGTTAAACTTTCTGGAATACACCTATTGCATTGTGGTGTAGGATCTGGGCCTGCTGTCCCTCCATCCCTCTCTTTCCTTCCTTCTCTCTCCTTCCCTCCCTATTTCTTTCTTTCTCCCTCCATCCGTCGTTCATCTCAGACTCGAACCACACCCCTTTGAGCCACACCCCCTTCAAGTCACACCCACTGCTTAGCGTAAACCACACCCATTATTCAGTGCGCAGCTTCACTCCCCCTTTTTCTTGTCGCACCTATAAATGGATGACCCTCCCCCTAATTATAATATGATCCCTCCCACTGGTAGAAATGTGTCCCTATTAATTGCTTTACAATGTTGGCAACTATGATTTTGCAGTAGTCCATAACTTTTGTTGGAATTGATACTTTGGCTCCATTTTTTTAATCTTTGGTTTTAGATAGTACTGTTTGTGTTCCAGCTATACTGGGAATTTTAACAAAACTACACATTGTTGTTTTGTTTTGATACCTTTGGATACTTGTTGCTACTTTTTCAAGCCCTGGCTGAATATCTAGCTCTATTTTTCTAGCGCCCCCATAGTGATAGGTGTCTTTTTGTAGTTGATTTTTGCTAGGAGAGGCAAATTTACTCAGGCCTGACAGAAAGAGCATAAAGAGCTGGAGATTGCAGGAAGGAACACCCCTTGGATACTCCTCCCCTTTGTTTCTAGAAGGCTTTGGAAAAGGGAATGAAAGAGGAGGTGTCACTTCTGAAGTATGTCAACCACTTGCTGACCGCGTAACGACTATAAGCGACAGTGCGGCTCTGTCCCACAAATCGCTGCTTATAGTCATCACTTGCATGCACAGCGTCTAGGGGGCAAGTGCGCTGCCAGCATCTTGTGCTCGTGGCCACCGCGCGCTCCCTGAGCAGGGCCGCAGTTTGGGTGGACTCGATGTCTGCTGGCGATTACTTTGTACAGAGCCAGAACGGGGAACCGCCAATGTAAACACGACGGTTCCTCATTCTGACAGGTGGCATGTAAGAGGTCTACTGATCCCTGTCACTGGGGTCAGTTAGATTTCTTATGCCCCTGGCAACCCAGCCTCCTCACAGTTAGAACACACCTAGGGAACACAGTTACCCCCTAGAGCACCCCCTGCAGGTTAACCCCTTCACTGCCAATGACATTTATACAGTAATCAGTGGATATCTAAATTTCTGATAGCTGTATAAATGTCATTGGTCCCAAGACAGTATCAAAAATGTATGACATGTCCGCCCCAATATCAAAGTCCCGATAAAAATCGCAGATCACTGCCATTACTAGTAAAAAAAAATTGTAAAAACACCAGAAATTAATTCTCATGGTTTGTAAACATGGCAACTTTTGCGCAAACCAATCAATAAACACCGATTGCGATTTTTTTTTTTTTACCAAAAATATGAGGTAGAATATAAATCGGCCAAAACCGATGAATAAATTTGTTTTTTTATATATATTTTTTGGATTTGGATTTTAGCCAAAAGTAAGAAACATTGTTTTTTTTTCAAAATTGGCACTCGTTTATAGAGGCGATCAGAAATGACGCAGAGGGGATCAAATACCACCAAAAGAAAGCACTATCTGTAGGAAAATAGGACGCTCATTTTGTTTGGGTACAACGTCGCATGACTGCGCAATCGTCAGTGAAAGCGACGCAGTGCCGAATCTCAAAAAGTGCTCTGGTCCTAAGGTGGAAAATCCTTCCGTTCCTTAAGTGGTTAAGGAACTCTGACCAATCCCCAACTTGGATTGTCAGGGGACATGCTTCCTTAAATACTGTGATCTGCCCAGATGGGGGAAGGAGAGTGTCGGGTGGAAGAGTAGAGATGTAGCAGAGGTTGCAGAGGCTTTACCTAGGAGGGAGCCCCCAGTCTGGGGGGGGGGGCTTGAAGTGTAGTGACTCGGGTGCAGCTAGGAATGGAGAGAGATCCTGGAGTATCACAAGGGAGCAGGAGAACAACAGAGAGGCTACAGGAAAGGCTCTTTAAAGGAGAGTGAAGGTGATTGACAGACCCTGGGAGCTGGAGAAGAGGACTGGAGCAGGCTGGGAGGAGACAGTGGACGGTCTGTGGAAGGTGAAGGAGCCAGTTAGGGGAGCGGTGTTATTGGACAGTGAGATAGGCTGGAGTGGCCTGAAAGAGGATGGGCTTGGAGCATTAGTCCATCAAGACCCGGCTAGCACAACTGTACACTCTGAGGGCCCGTGACCTTACAATCAAGGGTCCGTGGCACTTGCCTGTGACGGGCAGTCTGGAGGTCCCGCTAACAAGGAAGAGCAGGCCTCACCATGTGCTAGCTGGGGTGGAGGAAGATGTAATGGAGGCTTGATAGATTTCCCTTCAGGCCTAACAGTAAGGATGCATGTGTTGTGTAGGAGAGAAGTAAAGGAGTGTAACGGTCAGTAAGCATTAGTGCTGGAGGAAGAAGGAGTGTATATACGGTGGTGTGTATAACATGGTCCTGTTTCGTGATCTTTGGCATCCCACAGTTGTCACTACCCTATCCAAGTTTAACCCCTCAATAAAACAACAAAAACAAAGTACCGGCCTGCTCAGTGACTACGGATGAATGGGAAAGTGTGTGATTGAGGGCAGAGAGACAGGTGAACCACAACTACCAGCCACCCCTAAGGGGGCCATTGGCTACATTTTTATTAGCAGTGAATCTCCACAAGCGCTCTTTAGAACCTATAAACTTTACAGTCCTGATTTTTTTTTTCAACAATAAATTTTTATTGAGTTTCAAAAAGATAATCATATACAAACATTGCGTAAGAGAAGACAATGAGTAGCTCTTATGAAGAAATAGATAATAAACTATGAGAACAATAAAGGCACAATTTCTTTTAGCAGGTCATGAGCATCAGGTTATCCGATAACAAATAACAAAGGCAACAAAAAGAGTGCCAAGAAGGTTTATACTACATTGCCGAGATGTATTGCAGAACAATGACCAATGGTGGGCCCAAATTATGGTTTGTTGGTAGGGATATAGTCTCAATATTTCCATGCCGCGTCAAATTTTGTTAAGGCATTGGTCCTAACAGCAAGTGATCTTTCATATGTATAGTGAAGATTACCTAGATCTTTGAGTTCTGACATGTTAGGTGCTGTTTTTTTACGCCACATTTTGGTAATTAAGGATTTGGCTGCTAGAAGTGCTTGATGTACCACATTGTGGTATTGCTTAGGGAATCGTTCAATGCTTAGGTTTAATATTGCTGGGGCTGAGTTTAAGTGGATCCCAGTAAGCTTAGAAATTAGTTAAAATGCTTGTTGCCAAAAACAAGACAGGTTTTTACATGTCCACATTCTCTCCAACATAGGGGGGAGTGGGTTGGAATAAAATGTAGCTAGCCGGTACAAGGCGAAATACCACCTAGTCATTAACCAATGATTGATATAGTTCTGATTATTCATCCAAAGCAGTTTCTGAAGCCCCGACAAAGAGAGTGCAGCCTGGAACCGATACAAGTTGGCTTGTTGTGTTATTTTTTGTATAGTACCCCTTGGAGTCTACACACTCTAGTTCATTTAAAGATGCTTGGACAGTTTACTGTATTTGTGACCATGACAAATGCCATCACCTACCACAAGGGCAAATATCCCCAAAGGGGACAAATTTCCTAGACAATCCTTTATAAAACCTTAGAAAGTGTTTGAGACCTCCATCCACCTTTTCCATTGAATGGAAAACCTCATGATTTTATAACGTACCTGCTAGATTTACCGGCTGTATCCCATCCGTGATATATGAGATATCTTTACAGTAACAGTCAGGAATGCCATTCGCAATTCCACATTCCTCATCCGGAGCGCAGTCCACCCCTGAGCAGCTATAATTTGATTCTGGAAGAGAAGGAACACAAAGACTATTTTATAAACTGAATGGAATGGCAACGCATAGGGATCTATAAAGTTGTATAGATATAGACAACATACTGAATTGCTTTTTCGTTGTGTCAATACTTACCTGTACAATAGGCAGAATCACAAGTTGGTGTACCCTGTAGTTTATACACATAAAATCCTCCCGGACACATTTTCACAGAAATACTATAAGAATATGAACAGCATCCCTCATACCAGTTGTAACAAGCTGTACGATTCACAATGCCGTCACTGACTGTAGGGTGGGAGCCGTTCATCCAAATGGGGATAGTAGTACCACAGCTGTTGTATGTTACACAGTGCTCTGGGATTTGCTGGTCATATTTTCCTTTAAACCGATACCAACCAGACAGGCCATAGTCACAATGATACCAATAATACCAGTGATCCCAGTAATTATATATATTAGAAGTACTGCGCCAGGGGTCATTAAGTACGGTGTGGTTGGAGCAAGGGTCAACGCAGGAATATGATCCAATGGACTTAATGCATTCTTCATTAGAGGCACACGGTGTTCCTTGTTGGCATTCATTGATCTCACAGTGTCTTCCATCTCCATAATATTCATTGGGACAAGTACAAGTGTAATATCCAATATAATTTGTGCATATAGCTACTGGATCACAGTCATTCAGAGAGCTGTCCGCACACTCATCAATCTCAACACAGCCAAATTCTTCTTTATATTCATATCCAATGTAACAATTACAGGTGTAAGACCCGATAGTGTTCACACAGTAACCGCCACCATAATAGTTACAAGTGTTGGTGTAGGAGTCCTGACATTCATTTATATCATTACAAGATGTTCCATCTCCAGCAAATCCCTCTTTACATGTGCACTCCCCGTATCCTCCAAACTCTGAACAAGTGGCATCTGAGTGGCAGTCAGAATCTGAACAACTTCCTAAAAAGAAAGAAAAAAGTATTTTATTGGTAATAGTTAGTTTATATGAAACAGCAAATAAGTTGGACCACTGTCTGGAAAATGTATTCTAATAGGTTGGGTGCTGTAACAGACTTTTTTGGCCAGCTACAGTGGTAGACTCTGGTCTTCTTATAACATTAGGCGCACCCCACTGCCCTTTAACAAGCCATCTGTCCTTTGCTCTGTCCCATCCTCCACGTGACTTGCTAGAAACATTAACTACCTTGTGGTTGTCACTGGTTCAGGACCTAGTATAAACCCTCTGGGGTTTTAAATAACCATCAGATAAAAGAGGTGGTATCACAACACAAGATAGAAGGAGGTGGACACTGGGTCAGGATGGGGGTCATAGGGTCAATGCAGAAGTAAAGAGGAGTTTGATCCCTTGCTGTTTTGGGGTTTGATCCCCATTATGATACCTGTATTTACAAAACTCCCAACATAAACAATGGGGGACATTTGTCAATTCTACTGCACACCATAGACAACGCTAAACAAAAGGAATCGGGCAGATTTGAAGCATATTTAGTATTCTTGGGTGGCTTCATTCCTAAATTCTTCCATCAACTGCTCTAAAATAGCACTGCAATATAATAATAACTGACCCACGTGGTAATGTGTTGCAGACCTATTGACCTACCTTTTTTAACTTTGCTGCCCAGGAATACAGGCCGAGGTCACAAATACAGATAAAAACTGTTGGACACTTAGCTGGCTACCTTTAGTGCTGGAGATATTATGTCTTCGTCAAGCTTTGAAAAAGGTCACCTAAGGCATTTTCTGTGACATTATTACATCTAATATGTAAGGTGGTTGTGCAGTCAGATCTGAAAAAATTAAAAACCAGCACAAAGCAAGGTCCATAAAGACATGGATGAGCGAGTTTGGGGTGGAGGAACTTGACTTGCCTGACCTCAACCCGATAGAACACCTTTGGGGATGAATAAGAGTGGAGACTGTGAGCCAGGCCTTCTCATCCAACATCAGTGCCTCACCTCACAGATGAGCTTCTGGAAGAATGGTCAAACATTCCCATAGACACTCCTAAACCTTGTGGACAGCCTTCCCAGAAGAGTTGAAGCTGTTATACCTGCAAAGGGTGGGCCAACTCAACATTGAACCCTACGGACTAAGACTTTGATGCCATTAAAGTGACAGACGTCCCAATACTTTTGACAATATAGTGTCCATAGTGGGAAATTACAATACATCATATGACAGACTTACCTGATTTATACAGCCCTGCAAAAAAAAAATATAAAATAAGAATGTTATATTCTATTCCTCAGCATGATTATCTTGCAGTTAGCAAATCATCTTTTTTTTTATAGTTTTTAAACATTTTCATACAGCTAAAGGAATAAAGCAAAGACCAAAGATATCAGTCAGATAGTAAGGCTTGACATCTCTGAGCCAATAAGGAGGGAGAGAGCCGCTGCTCTCATGCACATCGCTGGATGGAGATCAGGCTCAAGTAAGTATTATGGGAGGCTGGTGGGGGAGCTGCGCTCTGAAGGTTTTTGTACCTTAATGCAGTGAATGCATTAAGGTAAAAAACCTTCAGCCTTTAGAACCTCTTTAAGCTGCCCATATACATAATGATTGCAACTGTTATTTCCAAACTAGAAGTCCCATTAAATACTGAATTAGGTTTCAAAAAAGTGTGAATGGTATATAGAGCGCCATGGTTTGTGGAGCTCTTGACAGCCCTGCCTGATGAGATAGTGGGGCCAAAATGAAAAATTAGATGATAAATCAGAAAAAAACAACAGAAGCTTCTAGAAGCCCTGAAAGTCCCTTGCATGTTGACTATTCTAGAATAGATACATACATTTCAGTGGGTTTTGGAGGTAGAGTGGCTTGAGAAAGAAGCAGGACCCCCTTGAAATGAGTAGCCATGCCCCCTTGATGCCTCCTGCCATCTGACATCACCAGCTTCGTTCCCACACTGTCAGATGAGCTCCTTTTCTACCTTGGTGTATCTGTAACTGCTAGCTATACATTCTAGATTGGATTTTCCACATCCATTATACTAATGGTGTAGACAGCATGTTACCAGACTGAGACAGCATGTTACCAGGCATGTTACCAGGGGGAACGAGCGAGTGCCCTCCCCTGAACCATACCAGGCCACATGCCCTCAACCTGGGGGTGGGGTGGTTTGGGGCAGGGGGGAGTACTGCACTGTAGTGGGAGACAAAGAACATAGCACACACTGTGCTTTTACTTTGAATGGATCTATGTGACCAGCTCCCCGCTGCGCCGATTTACAGTTCAGCTGAGGATCGGGGAGCTTGGTCCCAGCCGCCCATGCTGTTCCTCCTATCTAGGCATACAGGGGGTCCACACAGGCCCTCCTGCAGCATGAGGCCCAGTCGCGGTGGCAACTCCTGCGCCCCCTGTACTTCCGCCCCTGCTTTGACAATAAAATCACCTCCTATATGACAAGTCAGTGAATAGTAACTGTCAGAAATATTCATATACATCCAGATGATAGAACTTACCAGTAAATCCTAATATGTTTACAGAAAGTGAATACTTCCCCCGAGCATTCAGAATCCATGACCCCCCCACCGGACCTTTTACCAGATGAGATCTTGGAATATTAATATCATAGTAGTAGGAATAAAAATAATAATGTGGATTTTTTTCAAATGTGAGTGTGTTTCCTAAAATAATAAAAGGCAAATAAATACATACTGTAAGTAAAAACAAGGCTAATAAACACATTGAACACATATTCAAATAATACAATTGATTCTGGAAGGAGGGAAGCAGGCACGTTGAATTTTTCTCCAATAGAACAATTTCAGATAAATACTTCTAGATTTGAAATAATGATTGTCAGAAATGTGGACATCCAATCCCAACAAATTCTACAAGACGTATGTATCGATTTAACATCCTCCACAAAATATTACCTCCATGGTAACACCAAGCTGGCTAGGTGCCATATCTATGACATATTAATAATTATAATATACAGTAACGACGATCCAGATATGGTTTGCTGTGCACAAAAAAAGTTTCTGCAATAAATGTTTTTTAATAGAGATGAGGCAACTATTTATAATGATTAAGAGGATGCTGTTTGAAACTCCTTCTTGATATCCCAGTAGTAACAGCGTGTATTAGCAATGTCCTAGCAACAAGGCAGAAAGGCTCTGCCACCCCATCCCAGAGCACCTTGTTCCCACCCCATGTGAAGTCACTGACCCAAAATGCACCAGTGAGTGGCGTCACAAGGGGGTGGAGCCACCAGGTGATGTTGCCAGGTGGCCTTGCCCCTTACCCATTTAGGAAACTGTCAGATGGAGGAGCAGGCAGTTGGCCGTTAATCTTCATCGTGGGTGGAGATTCGTGGATCTACATCGGGTGACATTGTTTTTTAATTTTAATATAGATATGGACAACTGTTTCTGTGTTTTTATTTTTTGACACCTTTTTGATGAATGAGTAAGGGTACAATGTACCCTTACTCGTTCACATGGGGGGTGTGGATCTGGGGGTCCCCTTGTTAAAGGGGGCTTCCAGATTCCGATAATCCCCCGCCTGCAGACCCCCAGAACCACCACCAAGGGTCTGATATGGATTTTGGAGGGGACCCACACCATTTTATTTTTATATGGCATCGGGGTTCCCATCAAAACCCACACCAGACTTAAAGGGCCTAAGCATGGGTGGGGACCCCACACCATTATTTATTTATTTTTATTGCTGATATTCTTTTTTTTTGTTTACACTCAACTGTCAGTGGGAAAATCTGCTGATAGCTGATGAGTCATTGGTTTTTAAGGACACGGCGGACGATTTCCCGGCCTGCTCCATAAAAACCTATTTTCTAGAGCTGTATGATTCTGGATAAAATAAGAATCACAATTTTGCTTAGAATTAACATCATGATTCTCTCACGATTCTCGGCGTAACATCATCTTTCACATTATACAAACACATTGGGCTACCTTTACTGTCTTTTTTTAAATTCATTAAAATGTATTTTTTACCCCCAAAAAATTGCATTTGAAAGACCGCTGCGCAAATACAGTGTGACATAAAACATTGCAATGACTGTCATTTTATTCTCTAGGGTCTTTAAAAATACACTATCTCAAAAATGAGTTCACCCCTCACATTTTTGTAAATATTTTATTCTATCTTTTCATGTGACAACACTGAAGAAATGACACTTTGCTACAATGTAAAGTAGTGAGTGTACAGCTTGTATAACAGTGTAAATTTGCTGTCCCCTCAAAATAACTCAACACACAGCCATTAATGTCTAAACCACTGGCAACAAAAGTGAGTACACCCCTAAGTTAAAATGTCCAAATTGGGCCCAATTAGCCATTTTCCCTCCCCGGTGTCATGTGACTCATTTGTGTTACAAGGCCTCCTGGCAAAGAACTCTCTGAGGATCTGGAAAAAATAATTTATGCTCTACATAAAGATGGCCTAGGCTATAAGAAGATTGCCAGGACCTGGAAATTGAGCTGCAGCACGGAGGCCAAGACCATACAGTCTTTTAACAGGACAGGTTCCACTCAGAACAGTGCCTTGCCATGGTTGACCAAAGACGTTGAGTGCCGTGCTCAGCGTCATATCCAGAGGTTGTCTTTGAGAAATAGACGTATGAGTGCTGTCAGCATTGCTGCAGAGGTTGAAGGGGTGGGGGGTCAGCCTGTCAGTGCTCAGACCATACGCCGTACACTGCATCAAATTGGTCTGCATGGCTGTTGTCCTAGAAGGAAGCCTCTTCTAACGATGATGCACAGGAAAGCCCGCAAACCGTTTACTGAAGACAAGCAGACTAAGGACATGGATTACTGGAACCATGTCCAGTGGTCTGATGAGACCAAGATACACTTTTTTGGTTCAGATGGGGTCAAGCATGTGTGGTGGCAACCAGGTTAGGAGAACAAAGACAAGTGTGTCTTGTCTACAGTCAAGCATGGTGGTGGGAGTGTCATGGTCTGGGGCTGCATGAGTGCTCCCAGAACTGGGGAGCTACAGTTCATTGGGGGAACCATGAATGCCAACATGTACTGTGAAATACTGAAGCAGAGCATGATCCCCTCCCTTTAGAGACTGGACCACAGGGCATTATTCCAACATGATAATGACCCCAAACACACCTCCAAGACGACTATTGCCTTGCTAAAGAAGCTGAGGGTAAAGGTGATGGACTGGCCAAGCATCTCCAGACCTAAACCCTATTGAACATCTGTGGGGCATCCTCAAGCGAAAGGTGGAGAAGCACAAGGTCTCTAGTATCCACCAGCTCTGTGATGTCATCATGGAGGAGGGGAAGAGGACTCCAGTGGCAACCTGTGAACCTTTGGTGACCTCCATGCCCAAGAGGGTTAAGCCAGTGCTGGAAAATAATGGTGGTCACACAAAATATTGACACTTTGGGCCCAATTTGGACATTTTCACTTAGGGATGTACTCACTTTTGTTGGCAGCAGTTTAGACATTAATGGCTGTGTGTTGAGTTATTTTGAGGGGACAGCAAATTTACACTGTTATACAAGCTGTACACTCACTACTTTACATTGTAGAAAAGTGTCATTTCTTCAGTGTTGTCACATGAAAAGATAGAAGAAAATATTTACAAAAATGTAAGGGGTGTACTCACTTTTGTGAGATACTGTATATATATATATATATATATATATATATATATATATATATATATATATATATATATATAATGTTTGGGGGTTCTAAGTAAGCTCCTAGCAAAAAATACTAATTTTAACTTGTAAGCAACAAGCGTCAGAAAAAAGTTTAGTCTTTAACCAGTTGCCGACCGCCCACCGTGGATTGATGGTGGCAACATGGCTCTCCTGCGCAAATTGGCATCACCTGACGGCGGGTATGGGAGCGTGTATTGTGGGTGCACGCCGCCAGAGTGACGCTCACACGCTAGCGGGGGAGCCAATCAGCGGATGGGGCGGACTTGAATCGTCACCCGTGATCGCTCTCCAGCAGTGACAGAATAGGAGGGGACCTTAATGCCCCCTCAGATCCTCTTCTTGATGCATCTTCTGGAAATTTGCACCTTCAATACAGGGCCCTAAGACAAATTAAAAATTCCCTTCAAAACTTGATGCTCCATGATGCATGGCCGACACTAAACCCTAAAGAGAAAGATTACATATTTTTCTCAGCACCACATAACAGATATTCTCGACTGGACTACATCTTCCAGACACAACGAGACCTCCCTCTCCTAACATCATAATAAACGTTTCCAAATCCTTTTCCCTAAGCCTATCTCTGTCGAAAGATAAAATCAACTAATGTAAAGAGAACCTCCCATTTATTTGGAATCAAAGCTCATTTAAATACCTAGGCATACAGATACCTGCCAACCTCAAGAATCTCTACAAAATTAATTACATACCCATCATAAACAAGCTAGCCTCTGACATAAAAAAATGGAATAGGCCTGTATCCTCCTAGTTTGGGAGAGCGGCGATTCTTAAAATGAACACCCTACTACGACCACTATACATCCTTCAGACAGTCCCCATTCATGCCCTCCCCCTGCAATCTTCAAAACTCACAAAAACCTATGTTCCACATTCTTATGGGGAGGGAACAGGCCCAAGATCATCTACATAAAATTGACATTACCCAAGCATCTAGGAAGAATAGGCCTCCCAGATCTTCAGAATTACTACGAAGCCTTCCACCTATCCAGAATTGAAGACAGAAATGTACACGGGAAACAAAAATATTGGGTACAGCTGGAAGCTTCTTTCACAACCCTAAAATTGAAATCTTTACCCTGGATACCGGCAAAACATCACCCACCAGAAATACTCATTCATCCCTTAATAGGACCTACCATACAATGCTTCCATAGGTCCTGCAAGCAACCAACCCTGTCATCAATCATCAGTCCCCTGACACCTATCAAATCAAACCCCAACTTCCCTCCGGGAATGCAAAACCAATTCCTCTCAGGTTACTGGTCGTTGGACGAAATTCTAGGACACCACTTCTTTAATAAACGAAAAACTAATTACAACTACATACCTTTCTTCACAAATGAAGAAACCCCCCAACCCACCTTGGCAGTTCTTAATGATATTCCTTTTCCTCAAATCCATAAATTCTACATTCTCTTGCTCAAGACAGCTCATGCCATTTGAGCACTTATGTATCCACTCCTCAAAATCACCTTATCTCTACCATACACTCACCTTTATTTACAAAACACCAACCTAATAGCAATGCAGCATGTCAGAAATGGGAACAGACTTGCCCCGTAACTTGGCCCCAGAGGATTGGGGAAAAATCCATGCCAACATTCACAAGGGCTCCCTAAATATCTCCACACAAGTGTATGGCTACAAGATACAAGCCAGATGGTACCGAACCCCAACCCTTTTACATAAGTTCAAACAAACCGTACCAAATACATGTTGGAGATGCCTCAGTGCAACAAGCTCACTATATATATGGTGATCCTGCCCAAAAATCCAGATTTTCTGGAAAGAAGTCAATTGCATAACTGCACAAGTATCGACCTACAACCTGGAATATTCCCCGGCCCAATTTCTATTACACCACTCAAAACTAGCTCATAAAACATACCACAAGTCATTAGCGATGCATATGATTAACGCAGCGAAACAATGTATCCCAATGCACCGGAGGTCCACTAACATTCCCTCAACCAAAGAATGGCTCAATAGAAAAAAAAAGTAACTGAAATGGAAGAACTAATCCATATAGCCTGAGATATACCAACAAAATTCATCTCAAAGTGGGCATGCTGGACCCACTTTCTCTCAACCCCAGAATACTCCCATCTAACCGCAGCATCCCAAAATTAAGAGACCTCACTGGAAACTCCAGAAATAGCCCATCAAAGGCACAGACACCCAAAACGGCCTTCCCTAGACCCCTCAACACTGCACACCCACGCCGTAAATCAATTCAAACTAAGACCATTTCACTCTGGAGAAAACACGGGAGAGGAGGAGGCAGGGACACACCCTTCCCATCCAATCCCCCCCACCCTTTCTTTACTTTTCGGGATCACCTCCATCAATGAAAAACATACACAAATTCAGAAGACTCCCACATAGTAAAAAAAACTCACATCCCTCGCAACAGATCCATTACTGTACCAGGATTTTAGCCAAAAACAAGAAGGAAATAACGAGTGGAGTGTGACCAATGCTCCGCCACAGCCAGTCCCCAATTCCCCAAGAGGGGTGGGGGAGCGTCCCTGGTCACCACTCACTCTCCAACATAACAGTGACATCATGATAGACTCCAAGAAGCCCAGACTCATAAGACACAATATACGTACCCAAATGATACATAGGTTCCCAATCCTACATAACCCCCCCTCCCACTATTCTCCAAACGTGCTTTGGTTAAACATAAATCTATAGTCAGACAACAAGGTTAATGTGAAAAAAAATTAAATAAAAAAATAAAAAATAAAAAAGGGGCAGACTCAATGGACTACTCAGACTTTTTCTGCCGTCACTTTTCTATGTTTCTATGTTTCTATTATTCCCCCCTAGGTAATACAGACATTTACAGATAATTAAAGCTCTTATCTTGCCATGAGAGATGAAAAACTGTTATGCTGATTGTAAACTCTGTAGTCCGTCTACAACTTGTATTTCCATGTATTACTGTTTTTTTTTTTTTTTTTTACATATTGTTTTATTATGGACTATTACAGTTGCATACAACCAACAATATTACAATCAGAAAAACGCATTTCCAATAGATTTTTACAGAGAAAAAAAATTAAGGAAACAATTTCCTGATATGCAATAATAGTGCAAGGGGAATAATAACTAGCTTATGTGAAGCAGTCCAGTACGGGAAACATTTAAAACGAGTGATTTCCACATATACAGAAGTGTTACTGTTATGAATGTCAAAATTCAATAAAATTCTTTGGAAAAAAAAATAATACTCAATCACATGCAAAGGAAATGACAAAATATAGTATTTTTGCCTGCACACGATTGGGTGAAAGAACTCAGCAAAGCAGATTTTTAAGAACATTTCCTTGCAAAATGCACAACCTATTTGCCTTTAGCAAATTAACACCTTTCTGTGGCAGCAAGGCCTCTCTTTGTTTTGACTGTAGAAATGGTAGACATCGGTTTTATCTTTTTACAATTGTTTACATTCAGAAACTCTTTCGGTAATTCTATAATGAACATACCATTTGGATCAGTAAAATTAAGAGAGAACATGTCATCTCCAATAATTAGTAAATATGTCAAGGAAGTTGGAACATTAAACACTTGCGTATATTTGTCGGTGACATTTACGTTGATGTTCAGGATGCCCACAGATGCATTTAGAGGTTTAGACAACAACCTTTCCAATGAGTGTCTTAGCTGCCAAAAAGAAGATAGAAAGAAGTTATATTATTTAAATAAAATACACAGTATGTATAAATTGATAAATGTTTTTGTGAGCACACGCCCCTGCTGTGCTTAGCGTCTAGTAGGATTGCTTTATGGTATAAGTCAATGATGCACTTAAAACTCTGTTGTGTAATAAAGTTCTTTACTAAACAGAAGGGCTGCACATACAACTGCCATACACAAATCATAGCATTAAAGGTAAAAAATGGTGCCTTATGGCGCACCATATTTTACATTTATTACTTTTAGTCTCATTCCTCGTCTTGAGTTCCAACCGTTACCAGGGCTGGCCCAAGACATTGTGCTGCCTGGGTCCAACAATTAAATGCCGAATAAAAAATCACGCCCACCAAAAGGCCATTATTTTATATCATGGTAATTAAAACTAAGATTAAATTTATCAGGAGGTCAAATTTGCATGCAACAGCACATTGTCTATATGCAAAATTATATGACATTATGTTAAATTCCTAGGGCAGTATGGGGCGGACAAGGGAAGTATAGGGGCAGGCATTATATAGACAGGCTAAGGTAGTATAGGGGCAGGGGGAGCATCCCGGGGGGCAGATGTCATCATAATGCACAAAACTGCTGGAAGAAAGATCTTGGTGTTCAATTTGCTGGGTAAATAGAAGAGAAGGAGAGGTGGGCGTGGTTCAATTTGCTGCCCCTCTCAAAGTGCTGCCTGGGTCCAATGGA
Source organism: Glandirana rugosa (assembly GCA_018402905.1). Classification (NCBI taxonomy): domain Eukaryota; kingdom Metazoa; phylum Chordata; class Amphibia; order Anura; family Ranidae; genus Glandirana; species Glandirana rugosa. The sequence continues at coordinate 334,346 of BLSH010542232.1, forward strand.
CCACCTGGGACCCATGGTAGCGCCGGCCCTGACTGTTACATACCCTTTGACCAGCACAGAGATTATATATTTAAACACAAATCATAGCATGCAAACTATTACAAAACATGGCTACTAGAGTTGAGCGAACCCGAACTGTAAAGTTTGGGTCGTACCGAACATTGGGGTGTCCGTGACCCGAACCCGGACATTTGAAAAAAAGTTTGGGTTTGGGTTCTGTGTTCAGGTATTTGATCCCACCTGTTGAATAGCTGTAGGGCAGCCAATCAACAAGTGTTTCACTGGTTTGCCCTTAGAAGCCATCACAGCCATGCCTACTAATGGCATGGCTGTGATTGGCCAGTGCATCATGTGACCCAGCCTCTGTATAAGCTGGGGTCACTTAGTGCTGCATGTCACATGCTCTCAGGCTAGTGTAGGGAGAGGATGCTGCCGGCGCTGTGAGGGACAGATTGCAGATACAATAACATCTCATTCTGCATTACAGAACGATCTGACTGGACTAGGTAGAGTCTACTGCTTAGAGGGACAGATTATTGTTCTAAAATCATCTTCTAGTTCTATAGGGAGAGGTTCCTGCTGTTGCTGTAAGGGACAGATTATTGTTCTAAAATCATTTTACTTCCTTTTGCAGCCCTCTAGCACTTTCCAGAACTTTTTTACAGTCATTTTTGTGCTGAAAAGTTCGGGTCCCCATTGACTTCAATGGGGTTCGGGGTTTCGGGGTCAAGTTCGGTACTGAACCCGAACTTTTTCGCGAAGTTCGGCCGAACCCACCGAACCCGAACATCCAGGTGTTCGCTCAACTCTAATGGCTACAACTTGCACAAGCTGACTCTCGATGTGATAGGCATACACTAAAACAGATACTTTACTTGGATCATTCTTTATGATGGAGTAATCTTCTAGAATCCAGGGTCTTCCAGACTGCTTCCTGCTTCTCCCAAGGTCCTTCAACACACTGTTTATTCTTCCAAGTCTCCATAACAACTCTGTCTTTGTCTGAGCACATGGCCTGTTCAAAGTCCTATCCCCCCATTTCCTGCTACATCATAACCTGTAGCCTGACTTCCTGTGCTGAGTTTATGAACTAGTCTAGCAGGTTAATTTGCTATCAACAAGGGAGCCTAGCTTCTAAAAAAACACTAACTAAAATGTTACTCCATAATAGTGTATTAAAAATCAACACAAATAGCTATGGCAACACTGCCACCTGCTAGAGATCATTGAGCCCCCCTTCATTTCCTATATAACTCCAGACATGAAAGTCTATCTTCGTACATGAAGGACTAAAGATTCCATTAAGCTTAAGATAATCAGTGCCATGTCCTACAAGAATTTGTCCAGTGGTCACTATGGAAATATCTCTAAGTTTTTCTAGACCTTAGTGCTTTATATACTGATGTGGGAAGCACAAAGGGCCCTCAAATGGAGTTCTTGCAGTCTGGATGTTGTGTAAGCTCAGTTCTTGCGCTCTTCTTTTCTTTTTTTTTATTCCAACGATATTTTATTGCAAATAGGTAGCAAACAGTATATTGTAGTGACAATTATTAAGTACATCTGTTTACCGTGAAGAGTACATTTTTGTTGTGTAGTGTTCTTGGTAAGCATAAAGTAATATCTCATACAGACATCAGTTTGAATTTCCAGATGAAACTTTTACAAACAGTTCTTGGGTCAGATTAACCACTTCCACACCGCGCACAGTGTATTTACTACGCCAGTGTGGAGGTGTATCGCGAATCGCCATAAATAGGCGGCGATTTGCGGAGTGGCAGCTAGGGGGTGTGCGCCCGCCGCACTCTGGAGGAGTGTGCCCGTGGCTCGCCAACGGACATCGGATGAGCTGCCAGAGCAAAAGAACGGGGAACCGCCGATGTAAACATGGCGGTTCCCCGCTCTGTCAGTGGGGACATAAGAGATCTACTGATTCCTGTCACTGGGATCAGTTAGATCTCTTATGCCCATGTTAGCCCAGCCCCCTCACAGTTAGAACATGCCTAGGGAACACAGTTAACCCCTAGATCTCCCCCTGCAGGTTAACCCCTTCACTGCCAATGACATTTATATAGTAATCAGTGGACATTTAAATTTCTGATCGCTGTATAAATGTCATTGGTCCCAAAAAAAGTGTCAAAAATGTCCGACATGTCAGCTGCAATATCGCAGTACCGCTAAAAATCGCAGATCGCCGCCATTACTAGTAAAAAATAAAACCCCCAGAAATTAATTCTCATCATTTGTAAAAGCGGTAACTTTTGCGCAAACCAATCAATAAACGCAGATTGCAATTTTTTTTTACCAAAAATATGAGGAAGAATATAAATCGACCAAAACCAATGAAAAAAAAAATGTTTTTTTATATTTTTTTTTTGGATTTGTATTTTAGCAAAAAGTACGATTTTTATTTTTTTTCTGCAAAATTGTCGCTCTTTTTTTGTTTATAGCGGTAAGCAGAAATGACGCAGCGGTGCTCAAATACCACCTATTTGTGGGAAAAAAAGGGCGCAAGTTTTGTTTGGGTACAACATTGCACGACCGCGCAATTGTCAGTTAAACGACGCAGTGCCGAATCGCAAAAAGTTCTCTGGTCCTAATGTGGGAAATCCTTCCGGGGATGAAGTGGTTAAACCATAGCCAAAGTTAGTATAAAATGATGTTAAATGTATAACTCATGTCTCATGTCTGAGAAATACCAAGCTTGGTAGGGAGAATAAGGAAACAAACCAGTTAAGTGATTGAAAGTGGCGACTCTTATACTCATCCATAACTTGCATATTAGAGGTGCCATTTGGTGTAGCCCGATGCTATGACATGTTAGGATCAAAAGAAGTGAGAGGTTTTTGGATTGGGGTTGTCCGAGGGGTATGCGGGGTGTAGGGAAAGGCACATGAGAGGGGTAGGAAAGGGAGGGAAGAGAGAAGGGAAAAAAAGAAGGGGGTTGGGGAGAATACAGGCCTGCAGAAAGAAGGAAATGGGTTTACCACCTTGGTCTCCTTGTTAGCAAAGCTATTCTGTTAGATATAAATATACTTGCAGAATGAGGAGGGTACATTAGAGAATTGTGACCTGAAACCTGTTTAGTAATACTAGTAGCAACAGTGGCAGTCATCCTTGACGTGTTGTCCTCCCAGACTCATCCCTTGGGGAGGGGAGGGAGGCCCTACGTCTATATTTATATGTTTTATCTGTCTCCAGATTAAGTTTCTCGGTGTCTGCACTTACTTGGGGGGGGGGGGGTTGGTGGGGTCTAGACCCATAATAGTCTTGTACCTATCTGTGGTTTGAAAGTGGGTCCAGCAGGCCCATACATATGAGAATTTGGCTGCAGTATTACGCGCTATATAGATAAATTCTTCCATTGTTGTGATTTTACTTGTACGATTAAACCATTCAGGTTATAGTCGGGTTATAAGTCGGGATATAAGGTGAGCCCCGGTGTGTTGGCATACATAGCTTAGCAGCATGGATCATGTGAATAGCTAAGGATTTACAATATGAGTGTGCAGGTATTGCTGAGTGATGGAGAAGGAATTAAGCTGGTGTATTCTCCAAAGAATAATGCCCCGTACACACGGTTCGAAGATCGCATACAACAGGTCGTACTAACGACTGTTGTATGCGATATTGATTGTTCGTATGCGCAATTTGGACAGTCAAACATACGACGGTCATACAAGGGAGTTGTATGAGCAGACTAGAAAACTTGGTCGTACCAACAAGCTCTCATACGACCGTTGTATCGTGTGTACAGAGCAGTTGGTACAACAAAGTTGTATTGTGCAAAACACGCATGCTCAGAAGTCAGGAATGGCCGGATGCCAATTACAATCACCTGAACGTTCTTCTGTGCTCGTACGATCGTGTAGTGCAGTCAGTATGCTAGATACAACAGCCAACATATGATTTGCGACGATTGTACGTACGATCGTTGAACCGTGTGTACGGGGCTTAAGTGGAAACTTGTGTTTTGTGATTTTGTGAACTTGATCCCAGAACGCTTTTAGTAAAGGACATGTCCACCAGATGTGTAGAAGTGTGCCAGGTTCTTTGGAGCGTCTCCAGCATCTGTTGGATGTCTCAGGGTTGAAATTCATTTTATTAAGTAAGACTGATGTATGGTACCAGCGAGTCAATAGTTTAAAATTATTTTCTTGTATCGTACCATTCTTTGACCCTTTGTGTGCGATAGTAAAGATACGTTCCCAGCACTCGTTAATTAATAAAAGTTCCAAGTGAAGTAAATCTTTAAAAAAAGGAAAGAAAAATTGGGACTTTGTAGGTGCTGGTTTGACCCCCTCCCTGAAAAACTACACAGTATTGAATTATAACAAGCACTTTATTAAATTACATAAATTCATGCATGGTGTGGGCTCAGCTATAGAAATAGTGGCCCACCCATATGTACAAACAAAAAGTTTCATTAAAAACAGTGACACTGTATAAAGTCCATGATATAGATGTATATATAAGATACCAAATACTCCTGGCTACGTGTGCAAAAAGCAGATGGAAATAATTGCCAGGGTGGTATGCAGAGCCCAACAATAGTACAGTGATCCAAGATGTTCCGACGCGTTTCGCCCGACTAATTGGGCTTCTTCCGGGACTTGGATCGCAATACAGTCACTGTAGCCAAGAGTACTAGGGTGTCACAATAGTACATCAGAGGTCAGACAGATGGTATCCATAGAGGAGGTTGTGGGAGGTCATTTTGCGTAAATCAGACATAGATGTTGCCATTAGCGATCATTTCTAAGGTGCCACAGATATATGGGTATCCAAATGGGTCAATGGGCATATATAATGAACTGCAGCTTACGGTCCCGACTTACAAATGAACAGGATCCATAGCATCTCTAGATGCCCAGCAAGGGATCTTCCCATAAAGATGGTCCTGTGGTAACAGCCAAAGTGTAAGTAACACGGGGAGCCCTTCAGGCATCCATCTCCCATGACTGCCTCGGCGTCTGCCATGGAGTCTTTACTCCACGCTTGGCATGCTTTCCCTGAGTTAGTGGATATGGATGCAAAGAGCATGTTATGTATGCTAGAGATCACATGCCTTTGGGGTGATGTTTGGGAACACAGTGATTCGAAAGGGGCGATTGGCTGTGAAACTGAGGAAGAATGGTCGATGTCACATAGGAATTGACGTATTTGGAAATAGGTTCATATTCATAATAATTCATAGCTGCGTTCAATGTGGAAAGGTCTAAGAGCGTGCCGTCTTGAAATACGTGAGGATTCTGTATTTTAGGGTGTGGCCAGATGTCGGTCAGAAATTGAATGGACATTCCAGGGGAAAAGGCTGGGTTGAACTGGATGGCTCTTAAGGGTCTGGGCTTGAGGAAAGATGCAGTTTTGTATATACCTCCTTAAAGCTGTTTAGGGTTGGACCGATCAGAGGGTGTTCTTGCAGAAGCCACGGAGTTGACCCTAATGGTATTGAAGAGAATGTACCCAGTCTTTTATCTGGGTATGGACCTTCCAGTCTACAATTCTGGACAGGTGACACGCCCAATAGCAGAGTCTATTGTCAGGCAAGCTAGTTCCGCCATACATCTTAGGTCACAATAGTTGGTCATAGCTTATCTGTTTCCACAGGCATTTTATGCATATACGTTTATAGGTTTGGAAGAAGATCAGGGGAGTTTAATCAGAATCATTTGTAGTATATATAGGACACGGGGGAGGATGTTCATTTTTAGGATAGCAGAATGTCCAAACCATGAAAAAGGTGGTCTGTCCCATCTGCAAAAGTCATTAGAAATAGAGCAGAGAATAGGTATGTAAGTTTTTGTGTACAATAGGCTGTTTGTCAAGTGGATGCCTAAGTACTGGATCACGTCAGGTCGCCATTGAAAAGGGAAGTTGTTCTGACATTGTGTAATCATTTCATCTGGGAGGGATATGTTTAGTGCATGTGATTTAGCAAAATTAATTTTCAGGTTAGATATTCGTTGAAATAGCTCAAAGTCTATTAGAAGATTAGGGATAGTTGTAAGTGGTTCTCTAAGGAACAGTAGTATGTCGTCGGCGAACTCTATACCTTTTATGTCTGGGTTTGTATGCAGTCGACATAGGAAGGGTTCCAAGGTGAATAGCCCTGCCTCATACCAACATGGATAGAGAAGGCGTTCGGCAGGTGTCCGTTGACTGGGACACTGGCTGTTGGCATAGTGTAGAGGGACATGATAAAGTTAAACATGTGGTTCTGGAGACCGATGTGATGCACAGCCGCTCCTAAGTAGTCCCAAGCCAGCCTGTCAAACGCCTTCTCCACATCCAGGGACAGGAAGAAGCCGCCGTGCTTGGACGACGTCACGCAGTGGTATATATTTAGGGCTTTAGTGGCAAGATTTTTGCAAACAGCTTGATATCCAAATTCAGTAGGGAGATTGGCCTGTATTTAGATAGTGGCATATTTACCCTCTTTCAGGATGACCGTAATGTGTGCCTCTAGCAGCCTATGAAACGGGAGTTAAGATGAAGATAGCGAATTGAAGGCTCGAAGAAACAGAGTAGTAAGTGGTTCCAGAAATGTTTTAAAATATGCTGCCTTGAACCCGGCTGGGCCTGGGCTTTTCCCTAATTTAGGCTATTTCTTTTAGTTCTTCCTCAGAAATAGAACTTTCCAATTGTCAAGCGTCATCTCTGGAAATGGGTTTATGACAATGTTTTTTGAGGAAATTGTTGATTAGCATGGTTCGGGCATGGTTTCTTTCAGGTGAGTCCGATTGTTGGGGTCCCCATTGCTCAAGAAGTCCACGCCTTGTGCTAGGATGTAACGCGTACATCGGGGAGGAATTATGTCTGACATCACCTGCGGCCATCTTGGAGGATTGTGTTTGTATACACAGCAGTCTATGATCGCTTGCACTTGGCTTCAAGTGCTTGTTTTGTGAGTGTTTTACTTATACTTTTACTGTGATTAAAAAATACATTAGACGGAGAGCACTAGATTCTTTATTGTTTATTTATGATGGAGTTCATCCTGTGACAAGAAGTAGGATATCCTCTGATGTGGGTTTGAGCAGCTGGTTGATCCATCAGGGTCGGATCATTAAGGTGAGAGGCCAGTCTAGTCTTTGGTGGATGGGAGCTGTCACACCTGAGCACCTGCGTGTTTTTCTTTTATACTCACTTCACAGAGGATTATCTTTCACTGGTGGACTTTACTCATGGACGTTTCCCAGACTTCTGTTCAATGAATGATCATGTGCTGTAGATCAGTTGATTATTTTATGTATATCTATCATCAAACTTAATTTTAGCGCTGCACTTTTTGCTATTATTCTATGCAAGGTTTTCTGAATTTTCCTCGAGTGCATAGCTGCTTATGTGTCCTTGAAGGTTATGTTTGTGCTGAATATTTTTTTGTTTCTAGATTGTTGGGGTAGGTTGTCTAACTCAGAATAGAAGCGTTCGAAGTAGGATGTAATTTTGGTAGTTTTTACACTGGTGCACCCTTGATAGTCCTTAATGAGATGGATCTTTTATTTTGCTTTTCTTGTTTGAATAGCTTTAGCTAGAAATTTTCAACATTTGTTGCCATGTTTGTAAAATAGTTTTTAGGTGAGAGTAAATTTGCGTCAAACTTTACGGTTGAGTTCCTCAAGAAATGATTTTCAAACCTGGATGAGTTCTTGATATGTCTATTCAGCTCTCAATTGTTTGTGGTTCAGTTCTAAGGTTTTAATTTTGCCGAGCAAGTCTGAGATTGTAGCCTGCTGCACTCTTTTCTGTGCCGCTCTTAGCACCAGGCATTTGCCTCTAATAATGCACTTGTGTGCCTCCCATTGGGTGAGTAGTGCTACGTCAGCGGTATCATTGCTTGCAAAGAATTCTCATATACTAGTACGAATGTGTTTTGTGTCCACTTCTGACGTTGGGAGGGACAAGTCTAGGCTCCGTATTTTCGTGAATGGAATTTTGTTTAGTAGAGTTAGGGTAAGGGTGATTGGGTGGAGAGGAACATCGGTTTAATGGTGGCTTTAGTTAAGAATGGTAGGTCTTTTTGGGACAGGAATAAGTAGTCAATTCTGGAATATTTATTATGTGGGATGAGTAGAATGTGTAATCTTTGTCATTGGGATGCAGAGTGCGCCATGTGGCAGTAAGAGGAGAGCTCTGTACATAAGGCAAGAGGAGCCAAATGATGAGTCTTCCAAGGGGTTTAGAGTGAGGTTAAAGTCACCTCCGAGAATTGTGAAGCCCGATTGGAAACCAGCTAGAAGTTGTGAGATTGTCCTAAAGAACCCTACCTGCTCTGTATTAGGGCTATAAAAGTTGGAGAGGATCACTGGATGGTGCTGAATGTAACCTTTCAGAACTATGTAGTGGCCCTCTGTGTCTATAAGGGAATCTAATACCTGCCAATTTAGATTTTTCATAAATAGTATTGGTTTCGGCCGATGTATTGGTAGAATGATAATACACGGGATAGAAGCTGTTTGATAGCTTGGGAATAGCATCTGTTTGGAAATGTGTTTCCTGTAGGAACACAGTGTCAGCCTTGAGAATGTGCATCATGGATAGTACTTGGCTGCGTTTCTCAGGGATGTTAAGTCCTTTGCATTCAGTGAGACTTCCTTTAGCATTGGGCATTTGGAGTTGGAGTATGAGGAGAACATGATGTTTTCTACATGTAGGGGGATCTTAAGGAAATTAAGAATTTGAGCAACGCATGGGTGGTTGATGTATCTGATGAATTGGAAATGGATAAAGCCTAGGAAAGTAGTAGTGTTGTGAAGTATTAGGCAGCGATGAGCATTTGTCTGGGTGTGGTGGAGACCAAGGAGTAGTGGAGGAGGAGAGAGAGAAGAAGAAAAAAAAAGAAAAAAGGGGGGGTGGGGTGGGATTAGTGTTCAGATAGAGGGAGAAGGTGGTGGTGGGGAATGGATGGATGAATGGGTAGATGGATAGGAGAAGTGAGGCAAGGGAAGGAGGGGTTGTATTGAAAGGAGATGAGATCCGGAGGCAGAGATAGACCAGCTATCTTACCCTAAAGATTGAGATTTAATCAGGAGTGGGCCAACCGGAACAGAGGTGTTCCTGTTGTGTGGGGGAGTAGTAGGTGTGTGGGTGGGTTGTATACCAATATCTCCAGTACACAGGAGGTCAGTGAAGATTCAAGAGGGAGGGAGAGCCTTTCAAGCTTGGTATTCAAAGATATGGCTGGGGCTGAGTTAAGAGGAGGTCCCTTAAATAAGGATGAGTAGACACAAAGTTAGAAGCAGAGATGAGCCTCCAGAGAATTAAGGCAGGATAACGTACATGTGTCATTTAAATTCAGGCTATCAGAATAATATTGTATAACATTAGCCTATCACAACATAAGGAATAGGCTAGCTGTACGATTAACTGGAAACTTGGAGGGAACATTTCCCTCCTTGGAGAAAACAAAGGGTAAGGTAGAACAGCATGATCTCTGTATGTTATTGCCAAAATACAATTAGGTCTAGTTATGTGGGGGAAGCACACTTTATAAAGAGGCAGGTAAGGTTTTGGGCAGCACATTGATGTCCTCCACATGGAATCACTCACCTGATCCATTGGGATATGTCTGTTCCCCGTGTCCAAAAGTACCATTTAACGTTATGCTTGCGTCACAACTTGTAGTTTGAGTAGGCTGTATGGATGGGTCCGATGGGGGGGGAGGCGGAGAGTGGGGCTGGAAAGATGAAAGTAAAAAGGCAAATGATACCAGGCCATGGGAGTGCGCAAGAATCTCTATTGAAGGTGATGGATCATAGAGATGGGTATACATTATCATTTCATTTCTTAATTCTTCCAAAACGGTAAATTGAGGCGAGCTTCGTACAGAAGATGTATGGAAGTCGGTGGGCTTCCACTCAATCTGGGGAGCATGTGAAAAGTTTTCAGTTGTGTGTACCTGGCTTTGTTGAAGTTGGTGTACGATTTCCCTTGTATCGTAATTAATTTAATGACAGGATCAATATTACTCAGGATATGGGCATCCTGTGAAATGAGGAAAGGTCACCTTCCAAGGTTAGTTTCCATCTAGCTATTGGCTCCAATCTGTAAACAGAATTTCAATGAGGTACTGGAGAGTGTAAAAGACATGGCAATAAGAGGGAAACTTAATGTAAAATAGGACAATTGTGGCATTTCAGGTCCGGAAAGTAGATGAGAGGATGTGGACAGTACTGTTGATGTGGAGAGATCCTAAATCTGACTTTTTCTGTGGGCGCCAGGAGGAGATGAATCTTTTAAGCTGTTCTGTCATGGCGTGGTCTCCTTTGGGCAGGGGATGCTGTCGGGCTCGTATTAGTCAGTACGTGTGATCACAGAGATGAAGATCTGCATTGCCGAATATGAAAGTCATCTCGTACTAGTATTGTATGCATGGAGGAAATTTGTCGCATGGGTGGCAGGCGATAGGAGTTGCACCAGTCGGGCAGGTTGATAAGAGTCAGGTTAAGGGTTTTACAGAAGGATCTTAGGTCCTCTGGCACTCGGAGGTTTGCTGTGCATCCTAGTGTTGATGCAGACAGGCAAAAGGGGAACTTCCATCTGTACTGAATCCCCTTAGAGCACAACAGATCGAGCAATGGGCGAAGGTCTTGTCTGCTCTGGAAGATCTGGAGAGATCCTGGTATATCTTGATTTCCACTCCCTGGAATAGGATTTCTTGACAATTTTGTGCCTTCCTGAGGATTTCTTTGTTAAGCTTAAAATTAACTAGGCAACACACGGCATCCCTGGGAGGATCAGTGTCTCTGCTTCTGGGTTTCAATGCTCTGTGGAGGCATTCACATTCAATGAGGGATTCAAGAGGTCTGCCCAGTAAATCATTAAAGATCACTAGTGTGGCCTGCATTATTTGGTTTCAGGTACGCCTCTTACCCATAAATTATGACAATACCCTTGGTTGTCCAGATCTTCCAAGTGCCTGTGTAGTTCCCTAAGCTGCATGGTGTGGGTATCTGAGGATCTGTGTAGTTGCTGGATGTAAGAGTCATGGCAGGTGGTTGTATCCTCTAGCTCGTCCATCCTCGTGGTCATGGACTGTATGTCTTGTCTAAGATCAGAGTTTGTGTTAGCAAGGGGGTAGCAAGGGTGTCTTTTATTTCCGCAGCTACTGATCACAGGTCCCTCAGACTTGGTGGATGATCGATGTGCACCCACATGGCTGTAGGTTGTGTGCGGTTGCCGCTGGATGAACTTAGGCAGAGTAGCATGTGGGTCTCATGGAGGCCTAAGATGAAGCCCCAGCCTCTCATGATTGCCTGTGAAAGATGTCCAGTATATTCCAGCTCAGCTGCATCACCGAATCCTTGGGAGAGAGGGACCATGACTGGGAATGGTTCCCTGAGTTTTTCCCCTTGTTTTGGTGGCTCATTTCCTCTGTTAGACTGCTTACAGGACCTCGGCATAAGGGAGCAGGGAGATTAGGTGGCCATCATACTCCGGCACCAGACCACTCCCCTCTTGCTCTCTTCTGTCAACAGTAGGCATGGTAGGCTGTCACTGGAATGATGCTGCTATCACTCCTGTTGGAGAGGCTCAGAAAAAGCTCCCTGCATACCTCCCCCACATTAACTCTGTGCCCGAGGCATGTGTCTCTTCATCTGACTCCCCCCTTTCCTTGTCTTGACCCTGGTGTGGGGTAATTGTGGTGCACTGAAAACATGCTCCTTTTGGCAGGATGGATAATCTGTCTCAAAAGAAGAAATCTGGGGTGTGGTAGTGAAAGAAAGGTGGGGCCCTTTAAGAGAGTCATACGATCATGTCTTTCCTAACTGAAGACTTTAATAAAAATTATTGGCACAATTCCTGGCAATGTTTTTAATTTTATGATCTGTAGCAATGTAATTTCTTGTATTAATTCCTCTAAAACATTTTACAGACATATACACTATAACTGAAATTCAGCCCAGTGCATTAAGGGTTCACCATCAAAATGTTTCCCCTACCGTAAAATAATCAGTATAACCCATGTCAAGGAATTCTCCATAACTAAGAGATGACATTTCTTTAAATACATCTTGTTGGGAAGTGTTTGCTGTACAATACCACCATGGGTACCACAGAAAATTAACCTGTAAAGAAGAGTAAAATGCTTAGCTATAAATCAGAGATACATAGACGATGTATGACTTTACATGGAAGACTCTTACTTGGGACTTCTTTTCCTCCAGCAATGTATAAACATCAGAGAGGAGCTTAGTGTCATTGTTATCCACCATAGAGCCAAATGTATAAACCAAAATGATGGACTCAGCAGGGGAAATCTCCAGAGCTCTCTTCAGCCCATAGAGGAGGGACTGATTACAGTTATATATATGGTGATAGTAATTGTAATAAGCAGAATAGTCATCCCAATAGTTTCTGCTTATGCTTTGCAAGAATTCACTTTTGTCGTTGGTGATAATTTCACTTGTTTCTGAAAAAGTAAAATAGAAACCGAATGCTCAAACAAAAGGTATAAATATGAATTGTAGCATAACGAACCATAAGAGATCAAAACCACCCATTAAAATCTTTACAACCTCAATCTAGGAATGTAGTATGTTAATCTCAGCACTACAAGGATTCAAAATGGAATGTTGTACATTTCATACTCTTAACCATTGCACCCTATACACACTGTTGTTCATTACCTGCCCCTTACTGCTGCACTCTGTTATATCAATTCAGAGATAGAGAAAGAGTGAGTGCATGTTAATTCAGGGGTGGAGAGGAGACTGGAGAGTGCAGCTCAGATGCAGAGAGTGAAACATTTCAAAATACTGCTGCTATATACCTTTTTTTTTCATCTGTATATTGCAGTCAAGTGATAAACTGCAAGTAGCCAGGGCTACTTCCCCAGTGTTCATGTGGGAGGAGACATTTCAGTCTCCGATGATGAAATTTCCTTTGGATCAGTGACCCTTCACCCACAATCCAGCCAGAGCTGATTGGTGCTTTTCCAATGACATGCTCACTTCACAAATAAACAATCACTGCCTCTAGAAATCCACTGTAGTCTGTGTCCATGTGAAAAAGGAAGATCGAACAGAGCATGTGCAATGTTTCCACACTGCCTACATGTAGTATAGTATAGTAGAGTCTGATATAGTAGACAGGGCAAGCAGGAGGTATCTGACCATACAAGATCAAACAGCCTTTTTACACAATACAGAGGATTAACCCCTTAAGTTACACAGTGAGTATAGCAAGCATGCTATTCTGCATATACAGACTGATTTTACTGTTGTGGATTTGGTAACACTTTAAATGTCAGTTACCTCGTTCAGCAGCATTTACAAGCTGTTACAGCCATTTGGTGTTTCAAATGCCTCTGCACTTCTGTCCAAACGCATTTTTTTTTGGGTTCCAAAAAAAGCTTCCAAACTCAACTGCCTAGGAACGACCGTAAACGACCCCGTGTACATGTACTGATAAGATAACATAGAGGAGAGTTCAGGGGCAGCTGAAAAAAAACACACACAAATGCTCCCAAACGTCCGTTTACCAGCAGCAGTGTAAATGAGGCCTAAGAGTTGTCATGCCGTAGTAAAGATGGCTGCGAAATGTATAAATTGCACCAAAGAGGAAAATCGTTGGGGGCTTTTTGTGGGCAGAAGTTGTACCAGAATCATAAATTCAACTCTGCGTGTGTGCTCAGCATGGGGATAGAGTTCTCTTTCTCACAGAGTTATTAACCACTTCACCCCCAGAAGGATTTCCCCCTTTAGGACCAGAGCACTTTTTGGGATTCGGCACTGCGTCGCTTTAACTGACAATTGTGCGGTCGTGCACCGTTGTACCCAAACTAAATTTGCGTCCTTTTTTCCCCACAAATAGAGCTTTCTTTTGGTGGTATTTGATCACCGCTGCGTCATTTTTGATTGCCGCTATAAACAAAAAAGTGCGAAAATTTTGCAAAAAAAAAGTTTCTCTTACTTATTGCTAAAATACAAATCCAAAAAAAATATAAAAAAAATTTTTTTTCATCGGTTTTGGCTGATTTATATTCTTGCTCATATTTTTGGTACAAAAAAATCGCAACCGGCGTTTATTGATTGGTTTGCGCAAAAGTTACCGCGTTTACAGATGATGAGAATTCATTTCTGGGGCTTTTATTTTTTTTTTAATATTTTAAAAGTAATGGCGGTGATCTGCGATTTATGGCGGTACTGCGATATTGCGGCGGACATGTCGGACCATTTTTTACATTTTTTGGGACCAATGACATTTATACAGGGATCAGAAATTTAAATGTACATTGATTACTATATAAATGTCATTGGCAGTGATGGGGTTACCCTGCAGAGATCTAGGGATTAAATGTGTTCTCTAGGTGTGTTCTAACTGTGAGGGGGCTGGGCTACCATGGGCATAAGAGATCTAACTGATCCCAGTGACAGGGATCAGTAGATCTCTTATGTCCCCACTGACAGAGTGGGGAACCGCCGTGTTTACATCAGCGGTTCCCCGCTCTTTGGCTCTGGCAGCTAATCGCGGCTCGCCGGCGGACATCGGGTCCGCTCGAGCCGTGGGCACACTCCCCTGGAGTATGCGCGCTCCCCCTAGCTGCCACCCCGCAAATCGCCGCCTATTTATGGCGATTCGCGGGACACATGCACACTGCCACAGTAAATATACTGCGCGCGGTGTGGAACGGGTTAATGAGTGGGAGGTTATGGAACACCCAGCTTATAGTCCAGATTTAGCACCATCTGCTTTCCACCTTTTTTTGGACAGCTCAAAGAAGCTTAAAGGGGAAGAAGATTTTCATATGAAAGCAGCAGGTTATCAGTAGCTATGCACTCAACCAAAACATTTTTTTGCTGATGGCATAAAAAGTTAGTACAACACTGGGAAAAATGCATAGCAAAGGAACGTGGCATTGCAGAAGTGTGATGTAATTTGTTTTTGACATTCGTAATAAATAGAGTATAAAAAAAGTGCAGAAACTTTTTGAAGAACCCTCATATAATGAGCCTTGAAGTGATTGTCAACCCGTGGCAACCACTTTAACCTACAGGTAAGCCTACAATAAGGCTTACCTGTAGCAGTGTTGCCAACCTCCCGCAGCGTTTTTTACTGGCAAAACATGGGAAATTTACTGGCGGAGCACATTTTTTACTGGCAACCTGAAAAATAACTGAACTCCTATTAAAAACTAAGACAATTGATATTTAAACACAACATGGAAACACTGACAGTACCCATATCAAGTAGTTTGCCTGGTTTACACTTAAAAAGTCAGCACAGCATGACAAATTATCAGACCCTGATATTTATAGACAGTTGTAAAAATCACTGATTTGTCAGTAAATTTACTGGCGGTTGGCAACACTGACCTGTAGGTGCCCTGCATATCTCCCAAACCTGCACGGTTCAGGAGATATGCAGTTTACTAGTTGTGCCAACGTAATTTCGGCCTCCATGCCATGTCTTCACTGTGATCGTGCCGTGACTGGTGGCTCCCGCGTCCATCTTCAACCCCTCTTCCTTCTGGGGCCGTGTCTCTGGCTCTGTGACTGGCGGCTCCAGAAGTAGGAGGGGCTAAAGATGGACGCCGCCAGCACAGAGGACAGCGCTGGACGTCGCAGGCTTCGCTTGCAGGTAAGTGGCACATAATGGGCAACTGTACGATGCATAGCTGCCCATTATGTTTCTAATTTACAGGGGAATGTAGAGGAAGTAAACCCCATCTGGGTTTACTTCCTCTTTAAGGCCCGTACACACGGCACAATTATCGGCTGATAATTTTCATACGACAGCCTGTTGCGCGATAATCCGACCGTTAAATTGGAAATGTGTCAATAACATGCTCACAAAAGCTGTACAGCATTAGACATCAAGGAATGTGCAGCCCCCATTATCCAACACCGTATGCAAGATACGGATATGGATCTGGATATCACTTAATAACATGGAAACAACTGAGGTGTTTAGAGGGTTAGGTGTACAAAAACATGGTGACCACCCTAAACTATAATGGACCTTTGACGCAAGGTGCACAAGGAAGGGCAAAGCACATCACAAACCAACAAATAGTGATGAGCCGATCACCCCCCTGTTCGGTTTCGCACCAGAACTCTCGGCCAGGGAAAAAGTCCTGCCCCGAGCCGCAAACTCTATTAAAGTCTATGGGACCCCAACATGAAAAATCAAAAGTCCCCATTTTGAAAGGCTTATGTGCAAGTTATTGGCCATAGAAGGGATATGGGGGCCCAGGTACTGCCTTGGGGGGACATGTATTGAATTTGGATTGATTCAATATTTTCCATTCAAATTTGTTTTGTATCCTTCAAATCCATTGGAAATTTTAATAGCATAGGATAGAAAAGCATAGAATAGAACATAGCCATCTTCTGAAATTTGAAAATAGAACAAAATAGAATGGAATACAAAAAGAAAACAATAGAATGCAATAAAAAGAAAAAAATAGAATGGAATAAAAAAGAAAACAATAGAATACAAGAATAGAATAGAAAAAAGGGAATAGAATAGAAAAGAATGGAATGGAAAAGAGAAAGAGTAAAATAGAATAGAATATAAACAAATGTAAAAAGAATACAATAAAACAGAATAGAAGATAGAGTAGAATAGAATAAAATTAAAAAAAAACTAGAATATATAATAAAATAGAACCAGCTATTCTTCACATTGAATTCAGATTGATTCAATATTTGCGATTCAAATTTGTTTAGAATACTTCAAATCCATTTGAATTTGAACAGAATAGGGTAGAATAGAATAGAAAGAATATAGCCATCTTCTGAAATTCAAAATAGAACAAAATAGAAGAGAAAATAAAAATAGAATAGAAAAAGGGAATAGAATAGAAAAGAATGGAATGGGAGAGAAAAGAATAGAATAGAAAATAAACAAATGCAATAGAACAGAAGAGAATAGAAAAAAATAGGATGGAACAGAATAAAATAGAAAGAATATAGCTGTCTTCTGAAATTTAAATTTCAAATACAACCAGCTATTCTTCACAATGAATTTGGACCAATTCCATATTTTCAATTCAAACTCGATTTAAATACTTCACATCCATTGGAAAAAAATGCAATCCGGTTGAAAACAAATAAACTAAACTAAACAAATTTGGTTACAAATGCAACAAAACAAAATTAGTAATTTAACAAATCGATCCGAAACTAAACAAAACAATTGTTTTCATTCTGCACATGTCGATCAGTCACAGAAGCAGGAAATTACATTTCTTGCAGCGTTTTGTACACCCGGCTGCCATATTGCGCTGAGGTTTTTTAACAGTTTTATAAGATTACAGCAACATCACTGGATAGGCAATCTTTAACAACATTAACATTCCAGACTGCCCCACATACACATACTACAGCAGGGCGGCCCGGCTGCGTAAAGCCATGTATTTGTATGGGGCGCACGCGTGCTGCCAGAACACTGCTCCCGCTGTGATTGGACACAGCAGTAGCGAATCAGCGGGTCCAAGGGCCACGATGGCCACTGCAACCCGCCGATCGTTCTGTGGAGAGACAGAGCAGTGGTGTGCCCATGTAATCAAGGCAAACCGCTGATCTGTTAGGGAGCAAAGGAGAGATCTTGTGTTTCAGCTAAGCTGGAACACAGATCTCTCTTTTCCTCCAGTGTATCAGTCCCCCCCACACATACTTAGAAAGCACCTCCCAGGCACACACTTAACCCCCTAATCCCCCCTAGTGTTAACTAGAGTTGAGCGAACCCAAACTGTAAAGTTTGGGTTCGTACCGAACTTTGTGGTGTTCAGGACCTGAACCCGAACTTTTGAAAAAAGTTCGGGTTTGGGTTCTGGGTTCTGGTATTTTTTTCCCGCTTGTTGAATAGCTGCAGGGCAGCCAATCAACAAGCGTTTCACTGGTTTGCCCTTAGAAGCCATCACAGCCATGCCTACTAATGGCATGGCTGTGATTGGCCAGTGCATCATGTGACCCAGCCTCTGTATAAGCTGGAGTCACAGTGCTGCATGTCACATGCTCTCAGGCTAGTGTAGGGAGAGGATGCTGCTGGTGCTGTAAGGGACAGATTATTGTTATTTCCCTATCCCCATTTCTTTGTAGGGCACTTATCCTACTCTTACCCCCACTTTTTCTTCCTTTTGCAGCTCTCTAGCACTTTCCAGGACTTTTTTACAGCCATTTTTGTGCCCAAAAGTTTGGGTCCCCATTGATTTCAATGGGGTTCGGGGTACGGGGTCAAGTTCGGACCGAACCAGAACCCAAACTTTTCCACGAAAACCCGAACATCCAGGTGTCTGCTCAACTCTAGTGTTAACCCCTTCCCTGGCAGTATCATTTATACAGTGATCAGTCAGTGCATTTATTTTAGCACTGGTCACTGTATCAGTGTCACTGGTCCCCAAAAAGTGTCGCTTAGTGTCAGATGTGTCCGCTGCAATGCCACAGTCCCACTAAAAATAGCTGATCACCGCCATGACTAGTAAAAAAAAATTGAAAAATTATTGTTTTTCAAACCGCAGAGGTGATCAAATACCACCAAAAGAAAGCTCTATTTGTGGGAAAAAAAGGACATCAATGTTGTTTGGGTACAACGTCGCACGACCGCGCAATTGCCAGTTAAAGCGACGCAGCGCCGAATCGCAAAAAATGGCCTGGTCAGGAAGTGGGTAAAACCTTCCGGGGCTGAAGTGGTTAAATTACTAAATGATTTGTTTGCAGATTTTAGATGTTATATTATTGGAATTTCCCTTAAAGTGCTGATTGTTCTATTTACCTGCATAGTCCAGGATTACTGAAGTATATTGCCGTGTGACGCAGGGGAATCTGGCTGATACTGAATTCAGAGCGTTGTCCAGGTAATTATATGAATACCCCAAATATGCCATAAATGCATCCATCAGTACCGTAAGGGAGGTCCCCTCTGTAACACAAATCCATCAGATAAAACAATGTTCTGTTCATATTTTACAAAAAAACATTCAGGATCACTGGAAACAATGGGCTCCAATCACAAAGCGGCATCTTACCGCCCAGTGTTTTTCAAAATGCCTTTCAACATCTGAAGACAATACACATCCCTTGACACCTCAGTAGGGCTTAGTCCAAGCCCGCTCAAGAGTTCCGACAGGGCAGCTACAACTCTTCCCCTCTGCTCTTTTTCTTCTCTATGCCTTTTCCCTCTTCCTCCTCTACTGGTTCCTCTGCTCCTCTATAGCCTTAAAGCAGAGTTCCACCCAGATTTTTTTTTTTTACATCATTCAAGTCCCTTACCTATATAGACTTACCTTAGACTCACCCTAAGTCACTTGTTGCTAGGTGGTCCCTGTAATCTGCCCCTTTTTGGTACTAGGTTCTTCTCCTCACTTCCTGCTTCGCCTGGCCTCCGGTGAGATGTGACTCATCATTTCCCAGGAGCCGGTGGGCTTCCCTGTACTGTAAAATCGTATTATTTCCAGACAGGAAATGACGCGATTTAAGGCGGACCGAGAGCGAGGAGTGCATGATGGTTACCCACCATGCACTTCTTTCAGGAAGAGATGCCAGGAGACCCAGGATGGGCTTCAGATGCCCTCACCTAAAATGGAAAAGTCCAGCAGTGAGAGAAATGAAATTGTGAGCAAAAAATACATGGCGGTTTGAAAGTAAGGAAACAAAAGGTTACATCTATTTAGTATTAACCTTCTTGGCGGTATTCCCGAGTGCGGCTCGGGGTGAATTTTCACTGCAAATAGCGGTAACCCGGAGCCACATTCGGGATCGCACCGCTGGATCCAGGTAGCATTACTCACCTTGTCCCCTGGATCCAGCGATGTCCCCCCGCTGTGTCTGCAGACTGTGTCCTCCGCCCAGTGCCTGTTTGTTCCGGGCTCCGTTCCCTGCGAGCATCGCGTCGCACAGGGTCGGAGCCGGGCAGGAAATTCAAAAAGTGAAACACACAGCATACATACAGTACACTGTGATCTGTAAGATGGCATTACTGTATGAAGTCATTTCACATCCCATTTGTGCCTAGTGCTTTGCCCAGTGCCCTGCATGCACTTTTATATTATACAGGCAGTCCCCGGGTTACAAACAAGATCGGGACTGTAGGTTGGTTTGTAAGTGGGAGCCGGTACATTTTTTCAGTGTAGCTTCAGCCAAAAAAAATATTTTTAAGCTTTTTGGGTAGCATAGGGAAGGGGTAACACCCCTGTAATGTTTATTTTGCTGTCTATGTTTCTGTTCAGAAGATTTCACCTCACTTCCTGTCCCAATGATAATTGGATTTTGAAAAATTTGAGTTGTTGTGGAAACAAGGATTGGTGATGAAGCTTCAGTGGAGACCCCTTTGTCCCATAATAACTCTTACAGGAGTGAATTTCCCTTCCTAGGGGGAGATTTCCTCTCACTTCCTGTTGTCTCCCTCCGTTTGTAAGTAGGAGTCATTTGTAAGTTGGATGTTTGTAATTAGGGGACCGCCTGTATGTACCATTCTTTCTGCCTGGAAGCATGAGAACGTTCATGGCAACCAAAAAGTGTCCCTTTACGTCAAAAGCAGTTTTGATCAGCTAGAAAACAGAGATAGTAAATAAGAATCATTTGCAGAATTGAGTGATGCTGATTGGTGGAGAAATTTATCATCAGACACTGAAAGCGACGACAGCGACAATTCTGCAACTCAGCAAATTTCAGTGTTTTTGGTTTGATTACATTATTGAATACATTGTATTATTATATTATCATCTTTGATAATTATTTATAGTTATTTATTATATTATAATTTATGATTTTGTGTTTCAAACATTATCATACCCGGGATGTCTACTAGACACTTGTTTGGACAGATTTAAGGGAGTTATTCCTAAGAATTACAGGCCTACAATATAAAACGCCAAATTTCCATGCAAAATAATCGTACCGCTTTCAGCACCAAAATCTGAAATAATCATCCCACCAGGGAGGTTAAAAGTGTGGATGCCAAAAAAGAAAATTCTGGTGGAACTCCGCTTTAAGGCCTTTGTCTTTGGTATAGGACATTTCATAAATAGTGGGTGCGGGACGCACACCAGGGACCCCCCCCCCTGTTTCAGGGACAACCTAGCTCCCTCTAGTTATATCAGGATTGATTTTATTACCGTTAATATTTGTTGCTCCACCACACCCACCATTATTACACCTTGCTTCTAGTTATCTAATCTTCTTGTTAATTTTAACAATGTTTATTCATGGGTCATGCTTGGTTTAGAACCTCAACTAAGCCTACTCTAGGTTATAGGTTTTGGGGGATTTACAAATAGAGACAGGAGCCACATTGACGGCCAGGGCAGCCATCAGAAATTGACATAGCTTTAGGACTTAGCCCCTGACCACCAACATTCCCCAGGGTCCACCCACCAGCTGTCTCACAGAATCCACTGTAAATGGAGAGGAATACAATTTACAGCTTACCAATACTTAGATGTGGTGGCTGCATTCATTTTTTTTAGGCTTATTTTATTTTATTTTTATTTAGGCTTTTATCTTCTATTTTCCCCTGGTGATCTGGTCAGTAACACACCCCCTGTTTTAGAGTGCCCCCACTCTGAATGAAGGAGCAACAGAGACACCTTTGGACAGCAGTTTGGGGGACAGGGAGGTGGGGGGTGTTAGATGTACTAGCAGGTACTGCCTCCCCCGAACCATACCAGGCCCCATGCCCTCAGCATGGAGGAGTTGCTTTGGGCAGGTCCCTCCCCAAAGCACTTTATCCCCATGTTGATTTTGACAAGGGTTTTTTTCCCCACAACCCTGGATGGTGGTTGTCGGGGTCTGCGGGTAGGGGGCTTATTGGAATCTGGAAGCCCCATTTTAACAAAGGGGCCCCCAGATCATGTCCCCCATGTGAATGAGTATGGTACCCATTCACCAAAAAATAAGTGTAGTGTAAAAAAAGACATTAGGCAGTTTTGACAAGTCAAAACTGAAAAGTCAAAAGCAAAACTAAAAAAGTTAGTAGATCCAACATCAATCACGATTCCCGCCGCTACCGCCAACCTGGTGGTGGGAGCCGCTCCCTATGCTGGCTCCCACCACCTGACAGCTCTCCTGCCTCCTGCTGCTAAATAAACCAAGGGACCCTCCCCACTTGTGACTTCACCAACTCAGCATGCCCCATAACGGCATACATAAGATAAAGCTGTGTTCACTTTGAATGCCCAATCATGTGTAAAGGAGATTTAAATCTGAACTCCAGGCAAACAGATGAATGATTTACACTGCTCTACCACACAGGAAAGCCCTGCCTGTCAGGGGAGGGGACCCAATATTTTCCTGCTGCACTTTCACTTACAGGTATGCTCCACATCCCCCACCCTGTGACTGGAGGGGAAAGGAGAACCAGTACATAAATGAGCTCATCTCTCTATCACTCTTCTCTCTCCTCCTATCAGCATGCTCCTTGCACTGCAGTAGACCAGACTCTATGTGCTGCTTTTCCCTCTCCCAACCTGAGCTCTGCTTTACAAAGCACTAAGGAGCTGATACAAAGTCAAATTCAGGTAATTACACATAACTGCAATAATGTTTGCCTTTTATATCTGTCGGGGATTAAACTAAACTTTACTAACACGTCCAAATGGAAAAGAAAAAAAAATTGTGGGTATATTTTTTTTTTCAGCAGATTCCTTAGTTAGTGACTTACCTCTCTGTCTACAGTGATATCCTTGAGTACCTGAAGAAAAGGAAACATTATTACATGAGATCCCTGCAAAGTAAACATGTATGATTCCTTTTGTTACAAATTGATATTTCAAACACATTTTTTGTTATTTTTATGTACCGTATATACTCGAGTATAAGCCGAGTTTTTCAGCACATTTTATGTGCTGAAAAAGCCCACCCCCTCGGCATATACTCGAGTCAGTGTCCCGCAACCTCTGTGGGTGGTCTGAAAAGATTCACATTGCACAGAGCGCACTGCTTCTAAGAGTCACTCTGTGCATGAAACTGTGACCTAATTACATTGGAATGCAGAGAATGCTGAGAGAGCTGTCAGATTTTCAACTTGATGTCGGGAGGTGGGCGGGACACGTGGGTGTTAGCTGTTCAGTCCCGCCCACCTCCGATCTCTCAGCATTCTCTGCATTCCAATGTAATTAGCTCGCTCAGCACGCTCTGTGCATTGTGAATCTACCTTACTCTTCTCTTCTGCCAGTGCCAGCCAGTACCATCCAGTGCCAATCAGTGCCACCTGCCAGTAACATCCAGGGCAGGTGGTAAGCAAGTGTTAATGGCTATAATACCTGTGTTCTGGCTACAATACCCGTGTTCTGGCTAAAATACTTGTGTTCTGGCTACAATACCTGTGTTCTGGCTAAAATACCTGTGTTCTGGCTACAATACCTGTGTAATGGCGGAGTCCCTGTGTTCTGGCTACAATACCTGTGTTCTGGCTCCAATCCCTGTGTAATGGCTGAGTCCCTGTGTTCTGGCTCCAAACCCTGTGTTCTGGCTACAATCCCTGTGTTCTGGCTCCAAACCCTGTGTTCTGGCTCCAAACCCTGTGTTCTGGCTACAATCCATGTGTTCTGGCTAAAATACCTGTGTTCTGGCTCCAATCCCTGTGTAATGGCTGAGTCCCTGTGTTCTTGCTCCAAACCCTGTGTTCTGGCTACAATACCTGTGTTCTGGCTACAATCCCTGTGTAATGGCTGAGTCCCTGTGTTCTGGCTACAATCCCTGTGTTCTTGCTACAATTCCTGTGTTCTGGCTAAAATACCTGTGTTCTGGCTCCAATCCCTGTGTAATGGCTGAGCCCCTGTGTTCTGGCTCCAAACCCTGTGTTCTGGCTACAATACCTGTGTTCTGGCTAAAATACCTGTGTAATGGCTGAGTCCCTGTGTAAGGGCTACAATACCTGAGTTCTGGCTACAATACCTGTGTTCTGGCTACAATACCTGTGTAATGGCTGAGTCCCTGTGTTCTGGCTACAATCCCTGTGTTCTGGCTACAATACCTGTGTCCTGGCTATAATCCCTGTGTTCTGGCTACAATCCCTGTGTAATGGCTGAGTCCCTGTGTTCTGGCTACAATCCCTGTGTTCTGGCTACAATACCTGTGTAATGGCTGAGTCCCTGTGTAAGGGCTACAATACCTGTGTTCTGGCTACAATACCTGTGTTCTGGCTACAATACCTGTGTAATGGCTGAGTCACTGTGTAATGGCTACAATACCTGTGTTCTGGCTCCCTGTCCCTGTGTTCTGGCTGCTGCATTTCCCACCCTAGGCTTATACTCGAGTCAATAACTTTTCCCAGTTTTTTGTGGTAAAATTAGGTGCCTCTGCATATATTCAGGTCGGCTTATATACAGTACTCAAATTTGCAAATCACAATAGTAATGAAATCCAAAATAAATTATGACACAATTATTTAAATTGGAAAATTAATTTGAATTTGAACCGGAAACATATTGCAATAAATACAGTAAGGTATAAAAGTGAAAATAAGTCATGCTTATAGAATAGAATAGAAAAGAACAGAACAGAATAAAATAGAAAAAAAAATAATGAATGAAATAGAATAGAATAGAATAGAATAGAATAGATCATAAAATAATAAGATTGAATAAAATAGAACCAAGTAGAAAAAAATAGAAAATAAAAGAATAGAATAGAAAATAAAGGAATAGAAGTAAAAAGAGTATAAAAGAACAGAATACAACAGAAAATAGAAGAATATAAAAAAAGAATATAAGGAGAGCTTCATGGAGGTGCTGTGAGGGAAAGATTAGCGTTCAGAACCATCTCATACTTTTTTAGGGAGAGCTTCATTGCGGTGCTGTAAGGGAGAGATTAGTGTTCAGAACCATCTCATACTGCATTAGGGAGAGCTTCATGTCTGCTGTGAGGGAAAGATTACCGTTCAGAACCATCTCATACTAAGTTAGAGAGAGCTTCATGGCGTTGCTCTGAGAGAGAGAGATTATCGATCATTCTAAAACCATCTCATAGTGCATTAGGGACAGGTTCCTTTCAGTGTAGTGAGGGAAAGATTATCGATCATTCTAAAACCATCTCATACTGCCGTAGGGACAGGTTCCTGTTGGTGCAGTGAGGGACAGAATATTGTTCTAAAATTATCTCATACTGGAGTAGGGAGATGTTCCTGTCAGTGCTGTGAGGGAGATTATTGTTCTAAAACCATCTCATACTGCATACTGCTCCTTGAAAAAAAACCTTGGGGCGATGATGGAAGAGGATGTGGCACAGGAGGAGGAGGAAGAGGGGTCATTTCCACGGTTATCAGGCCACTCATTCACAAGTGGCTCAGAGTGTGTGTTCCTGCACCAGCATAGGCCAGGTAAAAAAATTCAAGCCAGGGGACAGTTCTGGAGGATGAGAAGGACGAGGATGATGAGGAGGAGGAGGAGAAGCAGGAACCATGTTCACAGCAGGGTGGCACTCAATGCAGCTTGTGGGCATCACTGGAGCGTGGCTGGGGGGATACGGAGGACACAAATGATATACCTCCCACAGAGGACAGCTTGTCTTTGCCTCTGGGCAGCCCGGCACACATGAGTGACTACATGCTGCAGTGCCTGCTCAATGACAGAGTTGTCCACATTTTAACTTGTGCTGATTACTGGGTGGCCACCCTGCTGGATCCCCGTTAAAAGGACAACGTGCTGTCCTTAATTTCCTCACTGGAGCGCGATCGGAAGATGCACGACTACAAACGCCCGCTGGTAGACGCGCTGCTGAGGGCATTCCCAAATGACACTGGGGGCTCAGTGGAAGCACAAGGCAAAGGCAGAGGAGGAGGAGGAAGAGGTCGCCAACGCAGCTGTGGCACCGCCAACACCTCAGAAGGCAGGGTTAGCATGGCCAAAATGTGGAAAAGCTTTGTCAGCAGCCCGCCACAACAAACAGCAACACCAGCTGATAGGCAACGTCTTAGCAGGAGGCAGCATTTCAGCAACATGGTGGAACAGTATGTGTGCACACACCTACACGTACTGACTGATGGGTCTGCCCCATTCAACTTCTGGGTCTCCAAATTGGGCACATGACCTGAGCTTGCCCTTTATGCCTTGGAGGTGTTGGCATGCCCTGCAGCCAGTGTATTGTCTGAACATGTGTTTAGCATGGCAGGGAGCGTTATCACAGACAAGTGCAGCCGCCTGTCCACAGCCAACGTGGACAAGCTAATGTTTATTAAAATGAACCAGCCATGGATCCCACAAGACTTGTCTGTACCTTGTGCAGAATAGACAGTTAAACCGGCCTCACACAGCCATTGGTATACTTGTTTTTTTTTAATATGTCTCAATATTTTGGGGGCTACCCCAATTATAAAAAAAAAACAAACAAACAAAAAACGGTGTTGGCTACCTCCTCCTCCTCCACCGCCACTTCTACCTACACCGCCACGGTCACAGCCTCCTCAACCTCTAGGCTGCTACTCCACATCCACCTCCTCCTCCAATTTTTTTTATGTCATTTTTAGTTATTTCCCTATCCACATTTGTTTGCAGGGCACTTGTCCTACTATTACCCCCATTTTGCTTCCTTTTGCAGCCTTCTAGCCCTTTCCATTACCTTTTTACAGCCATTTTGGCCTGTCTGTGCTCTGAGGGAGAGATTAATGGTCGTCCTAAAAACCATCTCATAGTGCATTAGGGACAGGTTCTTGTCAGTGCTGTGAGGGAAAGATTATCGATCATTCTAAAACCATCTCATACTGCATTAGGGAGAAGTTCCTGTTGGTGCTCTGAGGGACAGAATATTGTTCTAAAATCATCTCATACTGGAGTAGGGACAGGTTCCTGTCGGTGCTGTGAGGGAGATTATTGTTCTAAAACCATCTCATACTGCATTCTGCTCCTTGAAAAGAAACCTTGGGGCGATGATGGAAGAGGATGTGGCACAGGAGGAGGAGGAAGAGGAAGAGGGGTCATTTCCATGGTTATCAGGCCACTCATTCACAAGTGGCTCGGAGGGCTGGTTCCTGCATCAGCATAGGCCAGGTAAAACATTTCAAGCCAGGGGACAGTTCTGGAGGATGAGGAGGACGAGGATGATGATGATGAGGAGGAGGAGGAACCGTGTTCACAGCAGGATGGCACCCAACACAGCTCGTGGGCATCACTGTATCGTGGCTGGGGGGATACGGAGGACACAGATGATACACCTCCCACAGTGGACAGCTTGTCTTTGCCTCTGGGCAGCCTGGCACACATGAGCGACTACATGCTGCAGTGCCTGCTCAATGACAGCCGAGTTGCCCACATTTTAACTTGTGCTGATTACTGGGTGGCCACCCTGCTGGATCCCCGTTACAAGGACAACGTGCCGTCCTTAATTCCCTCACTGGAGCGTTATCGAAAGATGCACGACTACAAGCGCACACTGGTAGACACGCTGCTGAGGGTATTCTCAAATGACACCGGGGACTCAGTGGAAGCACAAGGTGAAGGCAGAGGAGGAGGAGGAATCATGGCCAAAATGTGGAAAAGCTTTGTCAGCAGCCCACCACAACAAACAGCAACACCAGCTACGTCTTAGCAGGAGGCAGCATTTCAGCAACATGGTGGAACAGTATGTGTGCACACGCCTACACGTACTGACTGATGGGTCTGCCCCATTCAACTTCTGGGTCTCCAAATTGGGCACATGGCCTGAGCTTGCCCTTTATGCCTTTGAGGTGCTGGCCTGCCCTGCAGCCAGTGTATTGTCTGAACGTGTGTTTAGCACGGCAGGGGGCGTTATCACAGACAAGCGCAGCCGCCTGTGCACAGCCAACGTGGACAAGCTAATGTTTATTAAAATGAACCAGGCATGGATCCCACAAGACTTGTCTGTACCTTGTGCAGAATAAACATTTAGACCGGACTCACACAGCCATTGGCTTTTTTTTTTAATATGTCTCAATATTGTGGGGGCTACCCCAATTATAAAAAAACAAACAAACAAACAAAAAACAGTGTTAGCTACCTCCTCCTCCTCCTCCACCGCCACTTCCACCTACACCGCCACGGTCACCACCTCCTCAACCTCTAGGCTCCTCCTCCACATCCACCTCCTCCTCCATTATTTTTTTTATGTCATTTTAAGTTATTTCCCTATCCACATTTGTTTGCAGGGCACTTGTCCTACTCTTACCCCCATTTTGCTTCCCTTTGCAGCCTTCTAGCCCTTTCCATGACTTTTTTACAGCCATTTTTGTGCCCAAAAATTCGGGTCACCATCGACTTCAATGGGGTTCGGTGTCCGGGGTCAAGTTCGGATCGAGTTTGGTTCGGCTCCCGGCTCAAGAAGCAAGATCCGAGGGAAGATGTCCGCTCCCTCAGAGGGGACCGAGCAGCCCAAACGGATCTTTGTTTCAAGGTGAGTATTTCATAATGAGCTAGTATGCGTTGCATACTAGCTCATTATGCTATTATCTTGCAGGTTTTTATTTTTTTATTTTTTTTTACTGGGTAGACAACCGCTTTAAACTGTAGGGGGCAATCAAAGGGATACGTGTGTTCCCTGGGTGTGTTATAACTGTAGGGGGATGGGCTGGCAGGGTCATGACAGAGCTCACTGTTCCCAATGCCTAGGAACAGTAGATCTGTGTCATGTCCCCTGACAGAACAGTGATCAGGGCTGTCTTAATGCATGGGCACACCTGGGCACTGCCCAGGGGCCCCAGCTGCATGGGGGCCCCATTATAATCTTACATTACCATTATAATACTTCCAACTGGCCAGGACAGTCACGCTTTTTATTAAACTGTCCTGGGAAGCATCCAGGAACCTGTACTGTGTCCTCCTGATCCCAATGTTGTGCCCTTCTGACCCCCCCCCCCCCGTACTGTGCCCTCCTGATCCCAGTTTTGTGCCCTTCTGCCTTCCCCTGTACTCTGCTCTTTGTGTTGATTAGTCTTTGATTTATGACATGTTTTCTTATTGTTCAAAATCGATTTTACTGAAAGTACTAATAAATATATGTTTAATTCTATCAACTATTTATACTTTAATTCTTGAGAATAGGTGTGTAAATTGAGGCAGGCTGGCAGGGGCTGTTAAGACGGCCCTGACAGTGATCCACCGTATTTACATCGGCAGATCCCCTTTCTGCCTCTGTAGTAGGCGATCGCGGGTCGCTGGCGGACATCGAGTCTGCCCGACCCACGGGCACAAATCATGGAGCGTGCAGTGGGCGCGAGTGCACGTCGGCGCGCTCCCACCCGCAACTGAGCCTGCACGAGCCGATGGCGGTTTGCCCAGGAGAGTCAACCTGCCGTCGTATAACGATGGCGGCTGGTCGGCAAGCTGTTAATGAGAAAGCCGAGTCACCCTATGAAACATACACACGCTCTATACATTCATTGCTATGACATGTCAATAGCAGTAGCCACCCTTCTTACTCTTAGTGTTCTCAATAGTGAAACGATAATTACAACCCGAGATGACTTACTAGTTCTTGGAGTGCTGGTGGTTCCTAGAAAAAGAGCAGAAACTAAGAATTAGCTATGAAGTCATTGTAATAAGGAAGATCCCAGTATAAAATGCACTTGGTGAGCTTGTGCTTCTTCCTGGAGTGTTAGCTCCTCATCCCTTTCTTTGTTCATGGGGCAGATTGGTTAGGCCTGCAAAGCAAGTCAACACCCATATGAAGCAGATAAGGATCTGAGCTCACATGGGGAAGATTATAAAATTCTGTTGATAAGAATGTTCTACTCTCATAAAAAAATAAGTTATTATAATCATTCAGCATGATAAAAAAAAAGCTTCTATATTTTCTATCACTTCATCCAATACAAAAACAAGATTTCTCACTGCATAAAATATCCTGCAGCGGCACCTCCCTCCTCTGTGTACTAACAGACACTACTATAGGGTATCTATGGGTTTCCATTTCAAATTAAGAATTTTGGTATTTGATGTAATGTATCCAAGGAGTTTAAAGCAGAACTCTGGGAAAAAAAAAACTTTTTTCCATGTCCTTGTTGCTGATCTCCTACCTTCACCAACTATGTCATCCATCTTCTGCTGAGCTCTGTAGTTCCTCTGTAGTAGCCTGCTGAACTTGCTGAAAAAATGTTATTCCCCTGTGATTTCCTGTTTGTAAGACCGCTGGCTGTTCTCCGTCCTGGACTGGCAGGCAGCGGTCTGACACGCCTTCCTGTAGTTCTCTAATAGCCAGCAGGCATTTCTATTTCCGGCTGTTGGGATGTAGTGGGCGGAGGGGGTCTCACAGCCCCGCCCATACAGGTGGTTTTCTCCTACCTCCTCCTCTCTGCCAGCAGCGCCCCCCTCCTCGTCTACCCAGCCGCAATCTCATCAATGATAGCGGAGATCTCCTGCTACGACATGCCTGGTATCTCTGGAATGTTTGGCATGCTTGCTATGTAAACACCACTCTGTATTTTTCTCCTGTCACAGCTGTATTGTGATGCACATTGCAGAGCACAGCTCAGATACAGCGGTGACAGCAGACAGTCATAGAACTGTGTTCACATAGCAAGCATGCCAGACATTCCAGAAATATCAGGCATGTCATAGCAAGATATCTCTGCCATCATTGATGCGATGGTGGCAGGGCACGGGGGGTCACCGCACTGATGGGCACTGATAAGAAGCACTGGTGGGCATGGTGTCACTACATTGATGGGCACTGATAAGCAGCACTGGTGGGCACTGTGTCACTGCACTGATGGGCATTGTTAAGCAGCACTGGTGGGCATGGGGTCACCACACTGATGGACACTGATAAGAAGCACTGGTGGGCAATGTTTCACCGCACTGATGGGCATTGTTAATCAACACTGGTGGGTATGGTGTAACCACACTGATTGGCACTGGTGGGCACAGGGTCACTGCACTGATGGGCACTGATAAGAAGCACTGGTGGGCACGGTGTCACCACACTGATGGTCACTGGTGGGCACGGGGTCACCGCACTGATGGGCACTTATAAGCAGCACTGGTGGACACTGTGTCACCGCACTGATTGGCATGGATAAGAGGCACTGGTGGGAACGATGTCACCGCTTCACCACACTGGTGGGCACTGTGTCACCGCACTGACGGCACTGATAAGTAACACTGGTTGGCACATTGTCACCACAATGGTGGGCATGGTGTCACCTTACTGATGGGCACTGATTAGTGGCATTGGTGGACACAGTGTCACCGCACCGATGGGCACTGATAAGCAGAAATGGTGGGCACGGTGTCACTGCACTGATGGGCACTGATAAGAGGCACTAGTGGGTACGGTGTCATCGCACTGGTGGGCACGGTGTCACAGCACTGATGGGCACTGATAAGCGGCACTGGTGGGCATGGTGTCACCACACTGATGGGCACTGGTGGGCACAGTGTCACCACACTGGTGGGCACGGTGTCATATCACTGATGGGCACTGATAAGCAGCACTGGTGGGCACGGTGTCACCACACTGGTGGGCATGGTGTCACCGCACTGATGGGCACTGGTGGGCATGGTGTCACCACACTGATGGGCACTGATAAGCGACATTGGTGGGCATGGTGTCACAGCACTGATGGGCACTGATAAGTGGCACTGGCGGGCACGGTGTCACTGCACTGATAAGCAGCACTGGTGGGCACAGTGTCACCGCACTGATGGGCATTGATAAGCAGCACTGATGGGCACGGTGTCACCACACTGATGGGCACTGGTGGGCATGGGGCCACGGCACTGATAAGCAGCACTGGTGGACACAGTATCACCACACTGATGGGCATGGGGTCACCACACTGATGGACACTGATACGCAGCACTGGTGGGCACGGTGTCACTGCACTGATGGGCACTGATAAGTGGCACTGGTGGGCACTGTGTGACTGCGCTGATGGGCACTGTGTGACCACACTGATGGGCACTGATAAGCGGCACTTGTGTGACCATACTGATGGTCACTGATAAGCAGCACTGGTGTGACCGCACTGATGGGCACTGATAAGCGGCACTGATGAGGCTGCACTGTTTACTGACACCGCACACTTCCATACATCTGTAGGAGGGGTTTCCGCCATCCCTGCAAAGTTCCATTCTTATGTCTTATTATCAGTGTGATGTATTATATGTGAGAATACATATCACAGAGGCTGGTATTGTGGTAATATTGAAGTCTATTGAGATTTCAATACATTAGAGGGTTCCACCATTATTGTGTTACTGATCAGTAAGTTAGCGCTGCTTTTTTTTTTTTTTTCTTTTCTCATGCCGACATTCATTTGTGTCACATGATGATGTAAAACATCCCGGCTCTTTGTGTGGTGCAGCTGGGGATGTTCTCACATTCACCGTACAGCACTGATTGTTGTTATAAGGAACTCAAATCTACAGCAGGAGGAGGAATGTTTCTAATAGTGAATTACAGCAGAGTACGGTGTGTACAATATATTATTATGGGATGTGTATAATATATTATTATGGGATGTGTGTATAATATATTATTATGGGATGTGTATAATATATTATTATGGGATGTGTGTATAATATATTATTATGGGATGTGTATAATATATCATTATGGGATGTGTATAATATATCATTATGGGATGTGTATAATATATTATTATGGGATGTGTATAATATATTATTATGGGATGTGTGTGCAGTTCAGTAATGATTACATAAAGTTAGGGCAATAAGTTTATCTCCTTGTGGCTGGAGAAGAGAGAAGACATGCTGTGTGTCACTGGTTAGTGGGCATGGCTGCAGAATGAGGGGTGTGATTCATGTTGAAGTGGGTGTGTTCACATTTACATGTACAGGCCAAGTGTACCTCCCACATTCATTAAAATGTGCAATGCCTGATGGGAAATGTAGTCTAAACAGAAATAAGAGGATATGATGCAATCACTCTTCTAACAGAGCCAGCCTTGCAGAATACATCATGCATCATTTGAATTAGAGAGACCACTTCCTGTAAATTAGATTAGACAAACAGTCAGGTCTATAAATATTGGGACATCGACACATTTCTAATGTTTTTGGCTCTATACACCACCACAATGGATTTGAAATGAAATGAACAAGATGTGCTGCAGACTTTCAGCTTTAATTTGAGGCAATTTACATCCAAATCAGGTGAACGGTGTAGGAATTACAACAGTTTGTATTTGTGCCTCCCACTTTTTAAGGGACCAAAAGTAATGGAACAGATTAACAATCATAAATCAAACTTTCACTTTTTAATACTTGGTTACAAATCCTTTGCAGTCAATTACAGCCTGAAGTGTGGAACGCATAGACATCACCAGACGCTGGGTTTCATCCCTGGTGATGCTCTGCCCGGCCTCTACTGCAACGGTCTTCAGTTCCTGCTTGTTCTTGGGGCATTTTCCCTTCAGTTTTGTCTTCAGCAAGTGAAATGCATGTTCAATTGGATTCAGGTCAGGTGATTGACTTGGCCATTGCATAACATTCCACTTATTTCCCTTAAAAAACTCTTTGGTTGTTTTCGCAGTATGCTTCGGGTCATTGTCCATCTGCACTGTGAAGCGCCGCCCAATGAGCTCTGAAGCATTTGGCTGAATATGAGCCGATAATATTGCCCGAAATACTTCGAAGTCACATCATCAATAAA
Source organism: Glandirana rugosa (assembly GCA_018402905.1). Classification (NCBI taxonomy): domain Eukaryota; kingdom Metazoa; phylum Chordata; class Amphibia; order Anura; family Ranidae; genus Glandirana; species Glandirana rugosa. The sequence goes on from BLSH010542232.1 coordinate 367,855, forward strand.
TACAAGAGAACCAGTTCCATTGGCAGCCATACATGCCCACGCCATGACACTACCACCACCATGCTTCACTGATGAGGTGGTATGCTTTGGGTCATGATCAGTTCCTTTCCTTCTTCATACTCTTCTCTTCCCATCACTCTGGTACAAGTTGATCTTGGTCGTATCTGTCCATAGGATGTTGTTACAGAATTGTGAAGGTTTTTTTAGATGTTGTTTGGCAAACTCTAATCTGGCCTTCCTGTTTTTGAGGCTCACCAATGGTTTACATCTTGTGGTGAACCCTCTGAAGTCTTCTTGTGATTGTTGACTTTGACACACATACACCTACCTCCTTGAGAGTGTTCTTGATCTGGCCAACTGTTGTGAAGGGTCCCAAATCTCACTATATCACAACATAGTAAAAGCCGCGCTAAAAATCAAAACATTATTAATCTTATATGACAGATACAAACACTCATGAATAAAGTGCTAGTGCAAACTGTAAATCATATAGTGCCAGTGCCAATTTCACGATCTATAAAGTGCCAGTGTCCATTTGTTGTGCAATCATAAGAGATAAGTGTCCTAAAAGATAGTGTCCATAATCATAATCCTTCTCCAAAGGTGCAAATGAAACACTCTTTAGTTCAGCTTTCACCACCACTCAAAGAATCCCCATGCAAGTGATCACTCTGGAGGCTTACCAGATGGTTAAGTAAAAATCGCCTGTTAATTAATCCACCTCAGCCTGGGCTTCTCACAGCTGTGATCCGCTCCCTCCAGGGCCACACACAATTACCTATCAAGAATTGAGGAAGGACCCCACATATCAATATAAAAACTAATTGAAATCTTTGATAACCATTGGAGCAAAAACTGGAGTACTCAACAAAAAGGAGAGAGCGTATCTAGTTCCGAGTGTATGTAGAATACCCGTGCTTTATACACTCCCAAAAATACACAAGGATGTGGTGAACCCCCCACCGCGACCCATCGTGAACGGGATAGGTTCGGTAACAGCAAGATTGGGGGAATATTTGGATTTGGCTTTGCAGCCTAGCGTCATCACTACAAAAGCTTATTTAAGGGACACGAAAGATCTTTTAATATCTCTGAGGGACATAACATTGAAGGCAGGTGAAACTACTTATTTAGTTACAGCAGATGTCGCATCACTGTATACTAACATCTCCCACGATGATGCAATGTTGGCACTAAATTGGGCCCTAAGTAAAAGGGAAGATATGCTGATAGAGCAAAAGGTGTTTCTAGCTAGAGCACTTGATTTTTGTCTGGGACACAACTACTTTTGGTTCCAAAGCAAATTCTATGCCCAACGCAGTGGTGTCGCTATGGGAGCTAAGTTTGCTCCCAGCTTGGAGAACATTTTTATGGCTGAGTGGGAGGACAGATTTGTTTTTAAAGACAGGAAACCGGAGTTGCGATTTTATCGCAGATTTATAGATGACCTGTTTTTTATCTGGGAAGGCACTGAGGAGAAATTGGAGGAATTTTTTAGAGAATTAAATAATAACACTAACAATATCCGGTTGGATCATACTTTTAGCCTGAAAGAGATCAATTTTTTAGATTTAACCATTTTTAAAGATAATGACATTTTAGCGACTAAGACATTTTTTAAAGTAACTGACCGTAACAGTTATCTAGCAATTACGAGTGGACACCATCCGATATGGCTCAAAAATATACCTAAGGGACAATATACCCGGATCCATAGGAATTGCACCACAGACCAACACTATATGGAACAATCTGAGGCTATTAAAAATAAGTTCCTCCAAAAGGGATATGACCCTCATATTCTAGAAAAAGAGAGACTGAGGATACTAGAGAAACCCAGGGGTGACTTATTAAATGGCCAAACAGGAAAAAGCCAGACTAACAAAGGACGCGAATGGAATCTGATTACAGAGTACCACGAACAATATCGGGAAGTAGAAGAGATTTTTTCGCGACACTGGCATCTCCTAAAGATGGACAGGACCCTTGGACCAGTTCTACCGAGCAAACCGGGTTTTGTGTATAGGAAGGCCCCGAGCCTCGGAGACAAAATTGTAAAGAAAATTCTAGATCCCCCTACGGATACAAGAGTCTTGCAGTTATGGCCGGAGAGAAAGGGTTTCAGGGCCTGTGGCAAATGCCGAGCGTGTAACTTAGCTGGTAATGATATAAGAATGAGAATGGAATTTGAGTCTGCCAGTACGGGAAAAACATACAACATTGAACAGTTTATCACATGCGACACTACACATGTCGTGTATGTCCTGAAGTGCACATGTAACCTCATGTATGTGGGCAGAACCAAACGACCCCTTAAAGTGAGGATAGGTGAGCACATAACGAATATAATTAAGGGGTTTAAAGACCATAGTGTGTCGGCTCACTTCAGGGAAACCCACAAAAGAGACCCCTCGAATTTACAGTTTTGGGGTGTAGAAAAACTTATTCCCAACTGGAGGGGATCCAACAAAGTGAGGGAGATATCCAAAATGGAAACCCGTTGGATACATAGATTAGGCACTTTTAATCCGAAAGGACTTAATATTGAATTAGATATAAACTGTTTTATTAATAATGCTTAAATATTTTTTAGATCGATAATTTTAGATTTATTCTAATTGTAAATGATTGTATATCCAACCTGACAAAATTAATTTATATTGAAAATTAATTTATATTGAATATTTAACATTTAAATTTAAAATCTAATATTCCAATTTCAATAATCGTATAATTTGTACAAAGAACTCTGTCACCTTTAATATATTTCACTATAATTGAAATATTCCAATATACTGTTAGATATAAACTATTAATTTTTAATTAACAATTATATGCGTGTTCAAATTTTTCAGCCTTTATAATATTTTATGGTTGTAACTATAAATTTTAATTATAACCGTAATTTTAATTTAATTTTAATAATTTAACTTTATTGATTTTATAATATATAGGTATATAATCTATCTATGATATTATACCATTATATGTATGCATGAATATAGTATTTAAAATTTATGTTTTAGAATGTGTCCTATTCTAGCACCGCTATATTGATTTTTAGAAATAGTGATCCTAAGTTGAGACTATCCAGTGTAACTTTGGTGTGAATGTGAAACACCGATTCACACTGGAATTACACGGAGGTAGGATGGTATAATGAGAAAGAGGTAGTGAGTTCCTAACCCTGTAGGGATCGAAATATAGCGTTTTACATTAAAAAAGGACATACATTGGAACACTGTCCGCGGGTAAACAAACAGCGGGCAGTGTCCCTGAGAGTCCACTGTGAGATGTCTGCCGACTTGCCGGGTTCTGGGCTGGTCTCATTCTCTCAGTGAGATCACTGCTGAGCAGGGATGGGACCTCCCTGTGTGATACAGAGACTCAGCTGCACATAACCCATGGGCGGGCGGAACACCGGGACGATGCGTCATCTAGTGGCAGAGAAAGTGCCGCTATTAAAGAGGGTTCGGTCCGCCGTGTAGCCAACCCTGTGAACAAGTCGGAAGTGACGAAACGCATCAGGGGCGTGGCAACACGGCGGCCCGAACAGAGACACAACAGGCACACCAGGAGCTGGGACGCTCGTCGGGAGGGAGAGAGAGACGAGGACCAGCAAACGGTAGAGGCTATTGGATTGATACAGTGTAACATTTTAAAAGTTGATGTAAGCATATCTTGGTATTTGTATTGAATAAAATTGGTAAAAGAGATACACTATGAGGATTCTTTTTTCTACTTAAATACCTATACCGAGTGGCCCTGGAGGGAGCGGATCACAGCTGTGAGAAGCCCAGGCTGAGGCTGATTAATTAACAGGCGTTTTTTACTTAACCATCTGGTAAGCCTCCAGAGTGATCACCTGCATGGGGATTATTTGAGTGGTGGTGAAAGCTGAACTAAAGAGTGTTTCATTTGCACCTTTGGAGAAGGATTATGATTATGGACACTATCTTTTAGGACACTTATCTCTTATGATTGCACAACAAATGGACACTGGCACTTTATAGATCGTGAAATTGGCACTGGCACTATATGATTTACAGTTTGCACTAGCACTTTATTCATGAGTGTTTGTATCTGTCATATAAGATTAATAATGTTTTGATTTTTATTGCGGCTTTTACTATGTTGTGATATAGTGAGATTTGGGATTATTTATGAGTTTTAAAGCGGCAGCTATTTATACTTTAAATGTTAATTTATTTATATGTTCAATTATATTATTATATTATTGAAATATTTACACATATACACAGTGGCACTTAAGTACGTTGGCACTGACACAGCGCGGCGTTTAAATGTATTAATGTTGTGAAGGGTGTTTTCTTCACCAGGGAAAGAATTCTTAGGTCATCCACCACAGTTGTTTTCCGTGGTCTTCCGGCTCTTTTGGTGTTGCTGAGCTCACCGGTGCATTTTTTCTTTTTAAGGATGTTTCAAACAGTTGATTTGGCCACACCTAATGTTTTTGCTATCTCTGATGGGTTTGTTTTGTTTTTTCAGCCTAATGATGGCTTCACTGATAGTGACAGCTCTTTGGATCTCATATTGAGAGTTGACAGCAACAGATTCCAACTGCCAACAGCACACTTGAAATGAACTCTGGATCTTTTATCTGCTCCTTGTAAATGGGATAATGAGGGAATAACAAACACCTGGCCATGGAACAGCTTAGCAGTCTATTGTCCCATTACTTTTGGCCCCTTAAAAAGTGTGAGGCACATATACAAACTGTTGTAATTCCTACACCGTTCACCTGATTTGGATGTAAATCCCCTCAAATTAAAGCTGACAGTCTGCAGTTAAAGCACATCGTGTTCATTTCATTTCAAATCCATTGTGGTGCTGTATAGAGCCAAAAAGATTAGAATTGTGCCGATGTTCCAATATTTATGGACCTGACTGTATCTCTTCAAAGGTAAGGAATTTCACAAATGTAATAAATGTTTAGTGTTTAGTGTATGGAGGTGTACTAATGGGGGATTTTCTGCTTTAACCACTTGCCGACCGCAGTCTGACGGCGGCAAGATGGCACAATAGTGCAAACCGCTGTCATATGACGGCTGCTGCGAGATCCCGCTTTGTGAGCGCACGTGTGCAGCCGGAGGCGCGCTCACTGTGTTTCGGGGGGAGTCAGGGAGCGGGTAGGGCGGACTAGATCGCTGCCGGCTATCTGCGATGGCCCCCCCGCAGTGAAAGTAAACACAGATCTCCGTTCTAACAGAGGGGGAAGGGCTGTGATAACAGGCTTCCTGCATATGGAAGCCGTGACCACTCCCCCCCGCCAGCCCAGCCCCCATACAGTTAGAACACGCCCAGGGAGCACAGTTAACCCTTAGTATCAAAGTGTCAAAATGGTCCGACATGTCCGCTGCAATATTGCAGTACCGCTAAAAATCGCAGATCACAGGCATTACTAGTTTAAAAAATAAATAAATAAATAAAAAACACAGAAATTAATTCTCATCATCCGTAAACGCGGCAACTTTTGCGCAAACCAATCAATAAACGCCGATTGCGATTTTTTTTTTTTACCAAAAATATGAGAACGTTTATAAATCGGCCAAAACTGATGAACAAAAAAGGGTTTTTTTACATTTTTTTGGGATTTGTATTTTAGCAAAGAGTAAGAAATTTGGGTTTTTTTGCAAAATTGTTGCTCTTCTTTTGTTTATTGTGGGGATCAGAAATGACGCAGCGGTGATCAAATACCACCAAAAGAAAGCTCTATTTGTGGGAAAAAAAGGACGCAAATTTTGTTTGGGTACAACGTCACACGACCGCGCAATTGTCAGTTATAGCGACTCAGTGCCGAATCGCAAAATGTGCTCTGGTCCTAAAGTGAGAAATCCTTCCGGGGCTGAAGTGGTTAAATATTGCTCCATATGAACTTTAGACAGGTGAGATAAAAACCAGAAGGACCATTCTAAACCAATAATGCCTCGTACACACGGGACGACGATCGTGTTCAACACGTCGTACTCACGACCGTTGCATGCAGAATTGACCGTCTGTGGCGGTGCTTTCAACAGTTGAACGTACGACGGTCGTTCGTGGGAGTTGTATGTGCAGACTAGAAAACTTGGTCGTGTCAACAAGCTCGCATACGACCGTTGAGTCGTGTGTAGAGCAGCTGTGTTCAACAAAGTTGTATTGTGCTAAACACGCATGCGCCAAGTCCACTTTCAACTAACATGAAATTAGAAAGGAGCCCAAAAGGTTACGCTACTTCCTCATTATACGCTCGTTCGCGTCATCACGTTCGGCCGGCCGCAAGTTGTAGGTACGACCGTCGTGTGCATGTCAGTAGGCTACATACGACCGTCAACGTACTATTCAACACGGTCGTAAGCACGATCGTCGTCCCGTGTGTACGAGGCTTAAGACTTACCTGCTCTTGCAGTGGTGCTGGGTACTAGAAAAAGAAAGAAGGTTAGAATTAGCGATGGATTTCTTGTAATAACGAAGATCCCAGTACAAAATTCTGTTTGGTGAGTCTATGCCTCTTCCTGAAGTGTTAGCTCCTCGTCTCTTTCATTGTTCATGGGGCAGATTGGTTAGCCCTGCAGAGCAATTCACCAATCTGGAATGAACACCCACATGCAGCGGATGAGATACTGAGCTCACATGGGGCAGATTATAAGATTCTGTTGGAACAATGTTCTACTCTATGGGCTCATTTACACTTTGCTTCAACTTCAACCCACGTTAAAGTGCCTACCGCTTCAACAAGCTTTTTTGATGTGTTTATGATGCTTCTGTGCTTTGTTGATAATCTTTTTAAGCTTCAATAAAGCCTGGCAAATGCCCTGTGTGAGATGATTTTCTATTTGTTTTAAAGGGGCCCAGTAGAACCCCAGCTTAGTAGTGCCTCCACTCAGCAGATCCCCAGCTCATTAGTACCTCAGTTCAGCAAATCTCCAGCTTTTTGGTACCATTGCTCAGCAGATCCCCAGCTTATTAGTACCTTTGCTCAGCAGATACCTAACTTATTAGGACCTTCACTCAGCAGAACCCATGCTCAGTAGTACCACCAGTTCTACTGATCCCCTGCTCAGTAGTAACCCCCAGCTCTGCTGATCCTCTGGTTTGCTGATTCTCTCCCTGCTCCCCTCCCTCTATATTGCTCCCACACTGCTCACCAAGTGAGATATCTGCTAGTTTCTCCTGCTTTAATATGCCAGCTCTGGTGATTCTCTGCCGCTCAGTCCTCTCTCTCTGGTCCCCTCATCTTGCGCTATAGCATTCCCATGTTGCACACCACGTGTGCTGTCTGCTAGTTGATCTGTTTTGGTCCGGACCCGGCTCACCTTCCTGTTGCTCCACACTGCACACAAGATGTGATGTCTTCACCAGACACTTCAGAATACATACTGTGACGTATGCAAGGCGAAGTGATAGACGGATGCTATTTGTCGCTATTTGTCTAGCCTGGGACTCAGAAACACTACACTGAGAGAGCTACATATTGGGAATCAGTTGCTCTAAGGACTCTAAAGAAAGGTTTGCACTGATAAGCGGCACTGGTGTGACCGCACTGATGGCCACTGATAAGCGGCACTGATGAGGCTGCGCTGTTTACTGACACCGTACACTTCCATACGTCTGTAGGAGGGGTTTCCACCATCCCTGCAAAGTTTCATTCTTATGTCTTATTATCAGTGTGATGTATTATATGTGAGAATACATATCACAGAGGCTGATATTGTGTAATATTAAAGTCTATTGAGATTTCAATACATTAGAGGGTCCCACCATTATTGTGTTACTGATCAATAAGTTAGCGCTGCTCTTTTTTTTTTTTTCTTTTCTCATGCCGACATTCATTTGTGTCACATGATGATGTAAAACATCCCGGCTCTTTGTGTGGTGCAGCTGGGGATGTTCTCACATTCACCGTACAGCACTGATTGTTGTTATAAGGAACTCAAATCTACAGCAAGAGGAGGAATGTTTCCAATAGTGAATTCCAGCAGAGTACGGTGTATATAATATATCATTATGGGATGTGTACAATATATTATTATGGGATGTGTATAATATATCATTATGGGATGTATAATATATCATTATGGGATGTGTGCACAGTTCAGTATTCATTACATAAAGTAAGGGCAATACGTTTATCTCCTTGTGGCTGGAGAAGAGAGAAGACATGCTGTGTGTCACTGGTTAGTGGGCCTGGCTGCAGAATGAGGGGTGTGATTCATGTTGAAGTGGGCGTGTTCACATTTACATGTACAGGCCTAGTGTACCTCCCACATTCATTAAAATGTGCAATGCCTGATGGGAAATGTAGTCTAAACAGAGAGAAGAGGATGCAATCACTCTTCTAACAGAGCCAACCTTGCAGAATACATAATGCGTCATTTGAATTAGAGAGACCACTTCCTGTAAATTAGATTGGACAAATCTCTTCAAAGGTAAGGAATTTCACAAATGTAATAACTGTTTAGTGTTTAGTGTAGGGGGGAGTACTAATGGGGGATTTTTTGGAAATCCCGGAGTTCTGCTTTAAGCACTTGCCGACCGCAGTCTGATGGCGGCAAGATGGCACGATATTGCAAACCACTGTCATATGATGGCGGCTGCCGCCGGAGGCACGCTCGCACGCTCACTGTGTTCCGGGGGGCCAGGGAGCATGTAGCGCGAACTTGATCGCTGCTGGCTATCTGCAATGGCCCCCCCGCAGTGAAAGTAAACATGGATCTCCGTTCTGACAGAGGGGGAAGGGCTGTGATCACAGGCTTCCTGTATATGGAAGCCGTGACCACTCCCCTCCCCCTGCCAGCCCAGCCCCCATACAGTTAGAACACACCCAGGGAGCACAGTTAACCCTTTGAGCACCCCCTGCAGGTTAACCCCTTCACTGGCAATGGCATTTACACTGTACTCAGTGCATTTTTATAGCAAGCACTGATCGCTGTATAAATGCCAGTGGTCCCAAAAAAGTTGCAAGATCACAGATCGCCGCCATTACTAGTTAAAAAAATAAATAAAAAAATAAAAACCCCAGAAATGAATTCTCATCATCCGTAAATGCGGCAACTTTTGCGCAAACCAATCAATGAACGTCAATTGCGATTTTCTTTTTACCAAAAAATATGAGGAAGAATATAAATCGGCCAAAACCGATGAAAAAAAAGTTTTTTTATATTTTTTTTATTTGTATTTCAGCAAAAAGTAAGAAATTTGGGTTTTTTTGAAAAATTGTCGCTCTTCTTTTGTTTAATGCGGCGATCAGAAATGACACAGAGGGGATCAAATACCACCAAAATAAAGCTCTATTTGTGGGGAAAAAAGGACGCAAATTTCGTTTGGGTACAACATCGCACGACCGCGCAATTGTCAGTTAAAGTGACGCAGCGCCGAATCACAAAATGTGCTCTGGTCCTAAAGTGTGAAATCCTTCCGGGGCTGAAGTGGTTAAATATTGCTCCATATGAACTTTAGACAGGTGAGATGAAAACCAGAAGGACCATTCTAAACCAATAAGACTTACCTGCTCTTGTAGTGGTGCTGGTTTCTAGAAAAAGAAAGAAGGTTAGAATTAGCGATTGAGTCCTTGTAATAACGAAGATCCCAGTACAAAATTCTTTTTTTTTTTTGTTTACAAAAGATATTTTATTTAGAAGGTTAAGAGAACATACAGATTATGATACAGAATTGCATATGTTTACACTACATGGTACAGAATAGACATTAAATTGTTATCTAGCGGGAGAGAAAAAGAAAATGAAAAACAATTATATTATGTGAGATTCAGATTGGAATATTGAGAGTAATGTAGCTGTAAATATATTTGAACTTTGTTCGACAGCTTAAGAGTTGATCCAATAATTCCATTTTTTTTTAAAAAAGGTTTTTATTGGGTTTTCACAATTACAGAGAAAAACAAACACAGCGGAGAAGGGAAGGCATCCCATTAAAAAAAACAAACATACAAAGTATAGCATCGAGCAAGTAGAAGTTGGTCTAATAACAATACAGCTTCAATGACAGGGAAGGGGGCCTAGACGGGTCTCGCACCACCACCCAGCACCCCTAATGGGAGCAAACTGTGCCAGGTCAAGGGCCAGGATCCCCCAGGGAAAAGAGTCTCCCCTTCCTAAATTACGTGACAGCTTCATTGACCAGCTCGTTAAGGAGATTTATGGAGCCAGAATGGCCTTCGAGACCTCCAAGTGGAAGAGTTCAGTAAAACAATATACCAATATTACAAGAAAATAATAGAAGAAAGCGGCAAAAGAATAAGAAAAAGGGAAGACAGGGAAGGGGAGATAAAAGGGACAACGGGAAGGAAAAGTAAAGAGATAAAGAGATAAAAAGAGAGGCACCGGGGAGATACCACCGAAGTCATACCAAATTTAACGTCAGAAAGACACATTGAGGAACCTTATCCAAGGCTCCCACACCACTTCAAATTTAGAGGAGGTGTCCAGAAGAATATTGGCGAATTTATAATTCTATTTTTTATAAAAATCTTTTTAAATTGTGATTAAGGGTGAAGTGTATATGTTCGGTTCTTCTAATGAGCTCCATTCTAGACAAAACCTGCGACCATGGAAGGGATCTAGATCTCCAGTTAAAAGCAATCATCCATTGAATTGCACTGCATAATGAATGGATTCATTTATTGCATGGTGGTGGGATATCGGGTATGGAACAGTACAAAAAGACATATCTGAGGTGTTAATGTGATATCTTTTCCTGCTATCTTAGATGCCAGAGTGGTGGCTTGTTGCCAGGTGTATTGAAGATGGCTACAACTCCAAAAAGTGTGGAGCATTGTTCCCGGTACTGTGCATCCTCTGAAGCAGTTTGGGGAGGACGTTGGGTAGAGGAAATGTACCTTGGAAGGGGTCATATACCATCTGATGAATAGCTTCAATGGGGTTTCTCTAATGGAAACCGAGCAGCTGCCTCTTCTAAGATTATCTATCATAATTTGCCATTCATTGGTAGTAAAGGAGCAATTTAGCTCGGCTTCCCAGTGTGTCATGGGCTTGGTTTTGTCCTATTGGGTGTTATTGTTAATCAATCTGTAAAAGGATGAGATTAGATCCTTGCCTCTAGGTGATGTGAAGCATTTATGTTCGAATAAAGTGAAAGGAGTGTGAAGGGTCGTGCTATAATAGTTTGAAAAAAAAGCTTTGATTAGCCTATAATTTCCATGTTCAGTTGCTGGGAGTTTGTATACAGATTGAAGTTGCTCAAATGAGATAAAATTATTGTTTATTGTGAGAGAGTGGAGATTGGTTAAGTTATGTTTGAGCCATGGTATCAGGGTGTCTCTATTTTGATTTGCGAGGGTAAATCTGGAGTCTTCTATGAAGGAGGCCAATGGTGGAATTATCGAGACCAGACCCAGTAGGTCTCTGTAACGTGACCAAAATTGGTAGAGTTGAGCTACTATAATGTTATGAGAGCGGAATGTTCTTGTGTTAAAGTTTTTAGCCCATAAAATCCCTTGAAGATAATATGGGAGTATGGAGGAAGCCTCAAAAGAGTTCCATGGAATATATTCTTCTTTAGTGAACCATTGTGTGAGGTGAGTAAGTCTAACAGCTAGAAAATATTCCCATATATTAGGCAGGCCCAGACCACGAGTGCTTTGTGGTCTGTAGAGTAAATTATTGCTGCATCTGGATTTCTTTCCTGCCCATATACATTTATTGATGTCTCTTTGTAGAGAGACTAATTTGTATTTGGGGACGCTGATCGGTAATGATCTATAATAGAAAAGTAATTTTGGTAGAATATTCATTTTGAATATACAGTATTGTGCATATTCTGCCTGAGAATGAGATCTGATATGTAGTCCATAGCTTAAGCAAGGTTTTGATTTGGGTGAAGAGTGGAGGGTAATTAGCCTGATATAATGCTGAGTAGTTATTAGTGATGTTAACTCCCAGGTATCAAAATGAGTGGGAACACCATTTAAAGGGGAAATTTGACTGCATAGAAGCTGTAATATTCACTGGAAGATTTACAGGTAAAGCTGAGCATTTAGATAGATTTATTTCTAAGCCTGAGATATTATGAAATATTCTTTTTATAGCTCTTTTATAAGATTTGGTATGGAAATTAGGGGTTCGGATAAAAATACTAGTGCATCATCAGCATATAGACTTATGTTGTGTTCATTTGGGCCTTTTGTATATCCTTCGAAGTTTATAATATTCCTAATAGCACAAGCTAAGGGTTCAATAGCGAACGCGAACAATAATGGGGAGAGGGGACATCCTTGTCTTGTACCTCTATATAGGGGGAAAAATTCTGAGTTATTACCCGGTATTTTTATTCTAGTCTGGGGGTGGTGATAGAGGGCTTTGAATCCATTCATAAATTTTTCTGATATGCCGAATTTCATTAAGATATTATCCAAGTATGACCAGCTTACGCTGTCAAAAGCTTTATAGATGTCTAGGCTGAGTAGACATAATGGGCGGGATAGTAAGTTAGTGTCTTGTATAATGTTGGTTACCAGTCTAATATTATCAGTTAATTGTCTTCCTGGAATAAAGCCTGACTGGTCAGGGTGTACTATGGGGTGTGATTACCATGGACAACCTATTTGCTAATAATCTACCAAATAGTTTTAAATCATTATTAACCACTTCCCCACCACCGTATGCAAAATGACGGCCGGGAAGTGGTTCAGTTATCTTGACTGGACGTCATATGACGTCCTCAGGATAACAAGCTGCCGTGCGCCCGGGGGGCGCGCATCACAGCGATCGGTGGTGTGGGAGGTCAGTCTGACCCCCCGCAATACCAATCTCGGTAAAGTGCTTCCATCCGAAGCACTTTACCATGTGATCAGCCGTTTATTGGCTTTCCTGTACTCAGGTCTGCAGACCTGAGGAGTAGAGAGCTGATCAGCTGCATTCCTGACAGGGAGGGTTTGTGCTGATGATTTATCAGCACAGCCCCCCCTCGGATCGCCACACTAGACCACCAGGGAGCCTGCCCAGGGACCATCAACAATGTCCCCACCCAGGACCACCAGGGAGCAGACCAGGGACCACCAGGGAGCCGATCTGGACCACCAGGGAGACCACCCAAGACCACCAGGTAAAGGGCATAGTGCCCAATATGAATGGCACTTAATGCCACCTTCAGATGCCACCCTAGACCACCAGGGAATGGGCCCCTTTCTGTACATATGCCCACCAGTGCCCCTATCAGTGTGCACCAGTGCCCCTATCAGTGCATACCAGTGCCACATATCAGTGCCCACCAGTGCCACCTAATAGTGCCCACATATCAGTGCCCATCAGTGCCACCTATCAGTGCCCAGTGCCGCCTATGAGTGCCAATCAGTGCTGTCTATGAGTGCCCATCAGTGTCGCTTATCAGTGTCCGTCAGTGCCACTTATCAGTGTTCAATAGTGCTGCATATCAGTGCCTGTCAGTGCTGCATATCAGTGCCCGCCAGTGTTTCATATCAGTGCCCGTCAGTGCTGCTTATCAGTGCCGCCTAACAGTGCTCATCATTGCTGCATATAAGTGCCTCATCATCAGTGCCACCTCATCAGTGCCACCTCATCAGTGCCAATCAGTACTGCCAGATCAGTGCCCATCAGTGTAGCCTCATCAGTGCCCATCAGTGATGGAGAAAATTTACTTATTTACAAAGTTTTGTGACAGAAATAGAGAATTTTTTTTTTTCAAAATTTTAGGTTTTTTTTTGTTTACAACGCAAAAAATAAAAACCGCAGAGGTGATCAAATACCACCAAAAGAAAGCTCTATTTGTGGGAACAAAATGATAAAAACTTTGTTTGGGTACAGCGTCGCACGACCGCGCAATTCTCATTCAAAATGCAACAGCACTGAAAGCTGAAAATTGGTCTGGTAGGAAAGTGTTTTAAGTGCATGGTATTGAAGTCGTTAAGTACTGAAATAGGGCAAAAATTTTGAGGGAGGGTGTGATCCTTATAGAGTTTTGGTATGAGAGACATATTAGCCAGAAGCATTTTGCTGGGAAATTGATTGCCCTGTAGAATATAGTTGAATAGTTTCGATAGACGAGGTGTGAGTAAAGCAGAGGATTTTTTATAATACAGTGATGAGAAACCATCCGGTCCGGGAGCTGTAGATGTTTTGAGGGATTTTATGATATTACTGATCTCTACTTCTGTGCACGGATCGTTAAGTGACTCCACTTGATGTGGTGAAAGTTTAGGTAGTTGAATGTTGTCCAGCCAATCTAATGATGAAGGGTTAGGAGCGGGGTGTTTCTTAGAGAGGAGGTTCTTATAGAAGTTTGAGAATATATCTAATACTTCTGAGGGATGAGTGACAATGTTTCCTAAGTTATTTCTAAGTTTATATGTATGAGGGGGATTGGTGGATTGATTTAGTTTTTTTTGCAAACATGGAGGAAGTGGAGTTGCCATGTAGTAAGAATTTGGCCTTAGTAAATCTGAGGGTTTTTTTTCTGTGTCTGAGGATAATAGGAGATCAAATTCGTTCCTTTTGGTATTTATTTGATGTGTTATTTCTTGTGAAGGATTATGGCCCAATGTGTGGTAAAGTTGCCTGAGATCGTTTGTTAAGGTGTTGATGTCAGAGAGTCTGGTTCTTTTTTTTTTCAGTTGCTATTCTGATTAACCTCCCTGGCGGTATGATTCTATCTGGAATTTTGTACCAAAAGCGGTACAATTTTTTGCATGGAAATTTGGTGATATGTATTATAGGCCTGCAATTCTTAGTAATTACTTACTTAAACCTGACCAAAACAAGACTCTAGTAGGCATTCCAGATGTGATAAATTTGAAACACAAATGCATGAATTATAATCTAATCAATAATATAATTTTATTCAATAATGCAATGAAAAATAATGAAATTTGTCAAACAAAGAAGTTGCAAGGGTCCTCAAGCTATCATTGTTTTTTTTTTTGCGAATATATAAATTTAAAAAAAAAATAAAAAACATTAAAAATTGGGAAAAAATGCAAATAAAATAAATAAAACTTTTAGAATGTCCAGCTAAAATATTAAAAATTAAAAAGTGAAATTTCACTTTCAGCTCAGCTGATCCAAAAGTGCATTTGTGGGACAGCGCTTTTTTGATGCCATTTTCAAAGGCTTTTATTTGTCACAAATGACAATGGCAAGGGGCACTCAAAGCGCACTGTGTCTGATACTAAGGTGATACAGTGTAATCCTCTCAGATTACATTGTATCACCTCCTTTTTATGTGTTTGTGTTTGTGCAACATTTGAATTTCCCTCCCAGTTCCGCTCCCATGCACCATGGCTGCTGCAGGGAACGGAACCAGGAAGTCACCAGAGCGACAGACGGCGCGGCGGGGATCCCGGCAGCGATCACAGCAATGGGGGATCATCGCTGGATCGCCAGGAGAAGGTAAGGAACCCTGCTGCAGGCTCTGCACATCTACCCCGAGCGTGACTCGGGGATACCGATCCTAGCATGTAAAAACCACCCCGAGTCACGCTCTGGAATACCGCTTAGGGAGTTAAATGATCTCTTATAACAGCTTTGTGAGTCATCCAGAGTGATGTAGGAGATATATTATCAATGTCATTTAGATTAAAGAATTCTTCCATGTGTGAGGATACCTGATTCATGGTAGATGGGTCTGATAGAAGCGAGTCATTAACCAGTTCCCGACCGCGCGCCGTGTTTTCACGCCGGCAGTCGTGATGCTGAGCGCGAATCACCGTAAAAAGACGGCGATCTGCAATCAGCCACTAGGGGACGTGCGCCCGCCGCACTCCTGAGGAGTGTGCCCGCGGCTCGGGCGGACCCGATGTCCGCCGGCGAGCCGCGATGAGCGGCCACGGGGAAAGAACGGGGAACCACCGATGTAAACACGGCGGTTCCCCATTCTGTTAGTGGGGGCATGGGAGATCTACTGATCCCTGTCACTGGGATCAGTTAGATCTCTCATGCCCATGTTAGCCCAACCCCCCCACAGTTAGAACACACCCAGGGAACACAGTTAACCCCTACCTCTCCCCCCCAGGTTAATCCCTTCATTGCCAATGACATTTATACAGTAATCAGTAGACATTTAAATTTCTGATCGCTGAATAAATATCATTGGTCCCAAAAAAGTGGCAAAAATGTCCGACATGTCCGCTGCAATATCACAGTACCGCTAAAAATTGCAGATCGCCGCCATTACTAGTAAAAAAAAAAAAAAACCCCAGAAATGAATTCTCATCATCCGTAAAAGCGGCCAATTTTGCGCAAACCAATCAATAAACGCCAATTGCGTTTTTTTTTATCACTAATATGAGGAATTATATAAATCGGCCAAAAACGGTGAAAAAAAATTAGTTTTTTTTTTTTTGGATTTGAATTTTAGCAAAAAGTAAGAAATTTGGGTTTTTTTGCAAAATGGTCGCTGTTCTTTTGTTTATAGCGGTGTTCAGAAATGACGTAGAGGTGATCAAATACCACCAAAAGAAAGCTATATTTGTGGGAAAAAAGGACGCAAATTTTGTTTGGGTGCAACGTCGCACGACCGCGCAATTTTCATTTAAAGCGACGCAGCGCCGAATCGCAAAAAGTGCTCTGGTCCTAAAGCTGAAAAAATCTTCCAGTTGGTAAGTGGTTAATGCGCCAGTTATACTGCGCAGGAGATAATCCTATATGTGAGGTACTGGAGGAAGTTATCTGGTGATCGGACCAAGGGCATGGGTGTATCTTGGCATCGGATGAGTTAGCTAATAAAATAGGGGTACAAAATATATAGTCTAATCTAGCAAAGCAATCATGCGGATAGGAATAAAAGGTATATTCTTTAGTGCCTGTATTATGTGCCCGCCAGGAGTCTATTAATTGAAGATCGTTTAATGAGTGGATCAGGGGTTTTGAAAACGCTCTTGATGAAGTAGCAATTCGGCTTCTGTCTAGAGCTGGATGGGATGCCATATTGAAGTCTCCCCTATAATCAAATGAGGAGAGTTGAATTTGTCTAGTATGTCAAAGAAATGTTTGAAAAAGGTGGCGTGTGCTTCATTGGGGGTGTATATTGAAGCTATTGTCACCTGTCTGTTGTTTATAATCCCCTTTAAATTTAGGAAACGACTATCTGCATCCCTATAGACATTTTGTATGTCAAAGACAATAGTGTTTTTTTAATAAATAATGCGACCCCTCTTGATTTGCTTGAGTATGTGGTACAGTAGAATTGACTATATCTTTTATCGAAGTAATGCGGGTAATTGGCTGTTGAAAAGTGGGTCTCCTGAAGTAGTATAATGTCTGCCCCTATGCGTTTATATTGACTAAAGGCTTTTTTCCGCTTATGTGGAGAGTTGAATCCCTGCACATTGTGGGATAATACTTTAAGACCCATTAGTGATAGGTTTTAAGGTGGGATAGGTTATAATAAGGGTGACCAAATTACCCTTCGAAATGTTCGTTATTTATTTAAGAGATTGGTGAAAAGCTGGAGCTAATTTGTGTTTTTTCTTAATAGGCTGTAAGACTACTTTTCTGTATGTTAACCCATATTATAAATGATATACAAAATCTGCATGTACATTTTTAAAAGTTTGTTTTATCAAAAGAATAGAGTAGAAACAAAGTTGTTTATATGAGTATAACCTTCTTTTAAAGATTGAGGAGATGATTTAGCATAAAAGCAAGTAAGAATAAAACAAAAAAAAATGGAGTCAGGGTTTCCAAATACTCCCGACCTAGTAACCTTTTTGTATGGACTAACTTGTCCAATTCTTGCCATTGGAGCAGGGAATGCCGTGGGTAGCAATCCAGGCGTCCAGGGACAAGGGGGGACAAACCAGCATCGGATGACCCTGCCTAGAAACTTTACAACAAAAAGAGTGTTCCCTGTGAGAACCTTAGTGAACTGTAACCATAAAGAGAAAACAAATATCGTTCAGAAAACATTGTGACAGTAAACGATCTTGCGGGTCCTATGTCTTTTCGACAGGGCCCGAACGTTGTACTCTACCCAAAATCCACAGGACAGTGAGCAAAACCATTTCGGTGATAATAACCTAGGTGTATAACATTATACCCCAAAAAACTTCCTCTTTTTTTTCCCCCTTTTTAAGTTCAATACTAACTATACTATTGTCCGTAAGGTAAGAATTGAGATGGTTTGTTTTGACATATATGCAACTGCCAATGTGTAGAAAAGAGGCTTTGGTCTATTACTTATTTCAACATGTCTCCATTCTAAATTTTGTCCAGTAGATGGCGGTGGTGTGTTGCATTCAATTATTTGGATATGTTTGGATATGTTATGTTGCTGCCCAGCTTTACATTTCTCTTGTATTTTACCCGTGCACAATAGTAGAACATGTATATTGTTTATAATCCGGATGGGTTCCAAACAATAAGAAAGGGTTGTGCCCCGAGTTTTATTGTGGTTGGTTCCAATAGCCCACTCGGTTGGGTGATGTCGATATCTAGAAATTATAAAAGATCCATAGAGGACAACATGTTTATGGTAAATGGTATATGATTGTATCTGATGGCGAGTATATTTTCAGTCCTTAGTGTATATATTCCGTGAGGGGCCGCTCCCGTGTCCCCCCGAGATTCTCTTACTGTGTATTGGGTTGTGGGGAAATCAATTAACTCTACGACTTTTGATCATTTGGGGGCTTCGTTAGAGCAAACGTATTGTCACACAAATAATCCAAGATTCTTGGGTTGTCTGATTTATAAGTTTCAGTTACTGGAAAGTGTATAGAAAATAAAGTTTGTTATATGTTGATGTAAAGGGGTTATGCCAGGTGGTCCATAAGACCTTGACGGTGTCTCCTTTGTTCCCTGCGTGATGCAGGGGTCGTCCAAATAGGAGACGAGCAAGGGGTCGTCTGCAGTCACAGGCCTGGTTCCGGCTCCAGGAATCCCAATTTGACCAGAAGCTCCTTCCCCTGTGTCAGGTTGTAGACTGCGTATGTAGATCCGTTGTGTGGCACTGTAAGCTTGAAAGGGAAGCCCCATCTGTACTTAATTCTTGCGGACTGCAGAATTGAGGTGACCTCCTTCATATTGCGTCTCCTCTCAAGGGTGGCTGGAGAGATGTCGGGGTATATTTGTATTCTGGTGCCATCTAACATTATGTTTGAGGTGTTTCTGGCAGCCCTTAATATTGTCTTCTTTAATCAGGTAATCTTTCAGGCATAATTCTATGTTGCGTGGGGGTTTTTCTGCAGGTGGTTTGGGGCGTAAAGCTCTGTGGATCCTGTCACAAGAAAATGCTGACTCAGTTTTGTCTGGTAGAAGGGAGTGGAACAACCTGTTTACCGCGGATGTTAACTCCGTTGTAGTTTCCGGGACCCCGCGGATACGCAAATTGTTTCTCCGATTTCTATTATCCAAATCCTCTACTTGCATTTGGACGTACCAGAAGTTTTCCGCCAAAGACTCAGTCTTTCCTGAGGTCATTGTGAGCCAAAGAGAGCTCATCGTGGTTTCCCAAAGCCGCTATCTCCTGCGATAAGGCATTTGTGGATTCAGTAATTTCTTTTTGAATTTTATTGGCAATCCTGTCATACATGGACATTAAGCTGGCGTCTAGGTCTGCCTTTGTGAGTTGTGGTGTATTCTCACTATTTTTTTGAGGGGTCTTTTGTGTTATGAACGTGCTAGGGCTGCCTGTGGAGGATGATGTCTTGACACCTTCGTGCTCCATTTTGTTCTTTAGTGCAAATCTGAGGAGATAGTTTGTAAGGTTGCCCTGAGAGTGGCGGTCTCGTTGGTTTTTTCGTGTAGGCATACAACTTTGTTATCTCTGTGATTAAGGGTGTTTATATCAATCGTTCCGTGCTAAATGGTTGCGGGGATTGTGCTCCAGGCCTCCGTGTCAAGTAAAGTTGTTAAAAAAAGGCAGTCACCTGGTGTCATGCAGTGTCCCCCGCAACATGCCCCCCTTAACTTAGACTATTTCAGTACATTTTCTGGTATGAATCAGGGGTGATGTGAGGTGATGTGATTTTACACTGCCCTGTTGGAACAGATAGGGGATTTTGCAGGATAGGTGTACCAATATGGCCGCCAGGCCTAGTTCAGCAGCCAGCCAAGAACCTAGAGATTTAGGTCAGTCCTGGGGCGTATCCTCCCAGAATACTGGGAAGCCAGCAGGGGGGTTCTTTATATGATTGATGATGAGTGAGCCTGAGCCCCAGATTAAAGGCCCAAACCCGGCTCAGATTCCATCTGGGGGGTAATCCTTACTGTGGTGAAGGCCCAGGGGGTTGCTAGAGGTGCAGAGGTGGGCGGATGGTGTAAGGGGGCTCCAGGAACCGTGCCCTCGGGTCCAGAATCACTAGGCTGCAAAAGCTGCGGCCTCGATTTTTGCCGCCGTGGACCTCGACCGCCGATCCTCGAAATATAGGGATGGATGTGTAGCTGGGGAGAAGGGGAGTGTGGCTGGGGTGCTTAATTATCTCACCCCAGTACAAAATTCTGTTTGGCGAGTCTATGCTTCTTCCTAAAGTGTTAGCTCCTTGTCTCTTTCATTGTTCATGGGGCAGATTGGTTAGCCCTGCAGAGCAATTCAACAATCTGGGATGAACACCCATATGCAGCGGATGAGATACTGAGCTCACAAGGGGCAGATTATAAGATTCTGTTGGAACAATGCTCTACTCTATGGGCTCATTTACACTTTGCTTCAACTTCAACCCACATTAAAGTGCCTACCACTTCAACAAGCTTTTTTGATGTGTTTATGATGCTTCTGTGCTTTGGTGATAGTCTTTTTAAGCTTTAATGGTTTTAAAGGGGCCCAGTAGAACCCCAGCTTAGTAGTACCTCCACTCAGCAGATCCCCAGCTCATTAGTACCTCTGTTCAGCAAATCTCCAGCTTATTCGTACCATTGCTCAGCAGATCCCCAGCTTATTAGTACCTTTGCTCAGCAGATACCTAACTTATTAGGACCTTCACTCAGCCGAACCCATGCTCAGTAGTACCCCCAGTTCTACTAATCCCCCGCTCAGTAGTAACCGCCAGCTCTGCTGATCCTCTGGTTTGATGATTCTCTCCCTGCTCACCTCCCTCTATATTGCTCCCACACTGCTCACCATGTGAGACATCTGCTAGTTTCTCCTGCTTTAGTCCCCCAGCTCTGGCGATTCTCTGCGGCTCAGTCCTCTCTCTCTGGTCGCCTCATCTTCCGCTATAGCATTCCCATGTTGCACACCACGTGTGCTGTCTGCTAGTTGATCTGTTTTGTTCCGCACCCGGCTCACCTTCCTGTTGCTCCACACTGCACACCAGATGTGATGTCTTCACCAGACACTTCAGAATACATACTGTGACGTATGCAAGGCGAAGTGATAGACGGATGCTATTTGTCGCTATTTGTCTAGCCTGGGACTCAGAAACACTACACTGAGAGAGCTACATATTGGGAATCAGTTGCTCTAAGGACTTGCATTTGCTTTTGTTTGGGGGTGTGTGGGACAAGCCCAGTAGTGGTGTATAGTGAGGTACCTGTTCTGTATAGCTTAGTGCCGGACAGCAAGGATTTGTTTTCATATTTTGTTTGTTTTTTTGTTTTTTTCCCAGGAAAGGTGATCCCCACGAGCTAATCTCCCACAATACACATGAACCAGAAGTGACTGCTGATGACATATTTCTGGTTCGCTTGTTGGTTTACCAGTGCATCCTGGGAGATCTCATACTTGCAATACCTCCAAAACATAGCAAAGCTAAAGCTGAATAAAAGCCCCTCAAAAGCTTCCAGTGCTGTAAGCTTTGAAGCACCAAGAAAGCAAGACGGGGTATAATTTTTGAAGTGAAGTAAAGCAAACACAACGTGTGAACAGGACTGTAAGCTTACCATTTTATTTAGTAAAAGGCGCTTTGATTGGCATTCAGAGTTCAGTGTACAATGAAGCAAGTGTAAAATGAGCACTAATAAAAAAAGTTCTTATAATCATTAACCATTATAAAAAAGCTTATATATTTTTATCAGTTTACACTATACAAAAACAAGATTTCTCACTGCATAACAAATCCTGCAGGTGTGCCCCTTTTCCATGTACTAACAGACGCTACTTTGGGTTTTAATTAAAAATTTCAGATAGTATTTGGCATAATGTGTACTTGGAGTTCACTACTTTCCACCTGTGCTATAGCCAAAAGACGGCTACAGCATGGGCTTCCAGTGCCGGGGGGCGTCAATAGACGTCCTCCCATGATTGCACTGCTCGAGTGCTCGGGCGGCACACTCTGAGAATGTCGAGTCCTTCAGACTCGGCCGATCACAGAACAGGGTAAAAGGCCAATCATAGCTGCCCTTTACCACCTAATCAGCTGTCAGCCAATGACATCTGATCACAGAAATAAACAGAAGCTGGTTATTGGATTTTTTTTTTAACGATCAGCATGAGGAGAATAGAAGAAAGCCAGTAACCACCTTCTGTTACAGGGACATCGGTCCAAATATTTTCCCACCAATGCTGCTATTCAGTGCCACCTATCAGTGTCCACCAGAGCCATCTATCAGTGCCCATCAGTGCTGCCAATCAGTGTCCATCAATGCCTCATCATCATTATCACCTATCAGTGCCGCTTACCAGTGCCCATCAGTGCCTCATCATCAGTGTCACCTACCAGTGCCGCCTATCAATGCCGCCTACCAGTGCCTATCAGTGCCACCTATCAGTGCCCATCAGTGCTGCCTATCAGTGCCCATCAGTGCCACCTATCAGTGCTCATCAGTGCCTCATCATCAGTGTCACCTATCATTGCCACCTATCAGTGCCCATCAGTGCCACCTAATAGTGCCCATCAGTGCCGCCTATCAGTGCCCATTAGTGCCTCATCATCAGTGCCACCTATCAGTGCCACTGTACCCAAACAAAATTGACATTCTTTTGTTCCCACAAATACAGATTTCTTTTCGGGGTATTTGATCACCTCTGAGGTTTTTATTTTTTGCACTATAAACAAAAAAAAAAGTGACAATTTTGAAAAAATGTTTTTTTAAATATCCAAAAAATATATAAAAAACAAATGTATTCATCAGTTTAGGCCGATATATATTTTGTACATGTTTTTGGTAAAAAAAAAAAAAGCAAAATAGGCGTATATTAATTGGTTTGCGCAAAAGTTATCGCATTTACAACATACGGTATAGATTTAGGGACTTTTATTTATTTTTTATTGTTTACATTTGTAATGGTGGTGAGCTGCGATTTTCTGAGGGACTGCGACATTGCGGCGGACAAATCTGACCCCAAATGACACATTTTGGGGACCAGTGACATTATTACATTGATCAGTGCTATACAAATGCAGTGATCAATGTATAAATGACACTGGCAGAGAAGGGGTTAACACTAGAGGGCGATCAAGGGGTTAAATGTGTTCCCTGGGTGTGTTCTAACTGTAGGGGGGATGGGCTGGCAGGGACATGACAGAGATCGTTGTTCCCGACCACTGGGAACAGAAGAACTCTGTCATGTCATCTGGCAGAAGGGGAGCTGCCTTGTTTACATAGGAAGATCCCCGTTCTGCCTCTGTGCAGAGCGATCGCGGGTTGCCGGCTGACATTGAGGCCGCCGGACCCGCAAGCACTCTCCTGTGGCTCACGGGTGCCCACAATCTCTCATGCATGTACCGCCATACAACTACAGGGGTTCGCACAGGAGAGCCGACCTGCGGCAGTAAAATGACTAAGGCTGGTTGGCAAACGGTTAAAAAAAAAAACAAGGAGCATAGATTGATTTGATATATGAAAGTTATAGCATCTACATACTATGGTATATATGCTAAAAATTGTATCTGTTTATTTTTGTATAGTACTAATGACAGTGATCAGTGACTAATCAGTGATAATACTATACACTGACACTGGCTGGGAAGGGGTTAGCATCTAGGGGTGATCAAAGGGTTAAAACAAGTGAAATGATAAAGCCGCCAACTCTGTAGTTCATATAGCAATTTTAATAGTTGGTTACAAAAAGTGACAAGCAAAACCACTGATGCGTTTTGGCAGCAGCCTTAGTGGGAATGCTATGACTAAGGCTGTTGCCAAAACGCGTCAGATGTATTGCGTGTAATTTTTTTTTGTAACCCACTATTAAAATTGCTATATGGACTACAGAGTTGCCGGCTCAATCATTTTACTTGTTTTTTGCTGTAGTGCGTAAGGACACACCTGAAAGAGGATCTTGAAAACTGGACTGGGAGTTCCCCGTTTTGTGCGCTGCCTCTCTTCAAACTCACCTTAGCGATCAAAGGGTTAACTCTGTGCTTAACGAATGTAATGTGGGCTGCTTTTACTAATAGATGTGGCTGAAAATATCAGCCCCATCGCTGCTCTCTGTACAGAGCCCTGTTGTCAGGACCTGTGTTGCTACTTGGCTCACCTGCGGGTGGCGGTCTTGCTTTCAGCACCAGAGGGTGTAGTTCTGGTGGCCACCAACGGGTGTCTCCCAGCAGATGGACTTGCTGGTTATCAGGCTGCACCTGACATGATCTGCTGGGAGTATATAAGCCCACCCTTCACAAAGGTTCAGGGCTTCAGTATTGCTCTGCAAGCCGTGTTCCTGCCTGAGCCTGTTCTGTCCTCCGATCCTTGTTCCCATACCTGACCCGGAGTCCTGTGACCTGCGTCCTGTTGCTGCGGACCTTCTGTTCCCTTTGTCCCCTGTCTCTGCCGGTATTCTGTTGTGTGTCTCCTTATTTGTTAGTTAGTTAGTTAGGGCATTTGCTAGGGTTTCATGTTTCTTTTACATTTCATGATGAACAAAATAAGCTGCGCTTGTGTATATGCCAAGAGTTCAAACAAACCAAATATTGAATAGGAAAATCAAAAATAGTTAAATATAATAACAAACAAATATACTCCGGTGCCAAAACAATGTTCTTATAATATCTTCTAGTGACTCAATAACCAATCAATATAAATAGATAGATAGGTAAGTCCATGAAAAATATATAGATATCCCAGTGCAATGGGGATGTTGAGATATTCTTAGTGAATCTTCCCAAGGTGAATCAGCATACACCACGCCACCATATAGGGAAAAAATCCTCCACCAAAATGGTTGTCTCCTTACCGAATCTCCTGGACCCCTTGTTATAGGGGGTCAGGAGTCGCCTGCGTTGAAACAGACCTCCACGGGGCCACACTGGTCTGCTTCCTAGGAATCACCTTCCACGATATGCTGAATCTCCTAGATCCCTTATCGTAGGGGGTCAGAAATCGCCTGCGTGGACATAGACCTCCCCGGGGCCACACCGGTCTGCTTCCTGGGTATCACCTTCCACAGTATACCTCGGTCACCCAAAGAAAGTAAAACGTACGCAGATAGTGTGATATCGTTTAAAAGGCAAATGATTTTAATAAAAGTAATAAACTCACATGTATCCAGACAAATTCCAGCTGTATAAAAAATCACAGTCAGCGGTGGTAACGAGACAGCACTCCGCCCGATCGATTTCGTCACCAAAAGGACGTCTTCCGGGGCAGCTGACTGTGATTTTTTATGGAAGGTGATTCCCAGGAAGCAGACCAGTGTGGCCCCGTGGAGGTTTATATCCACGCAGGCGACTCCTGACCCCCTATAACAAGGGGTCCAGGAGATTCGGTAAGGAGACAACCATTTTGGTGGAGGATTTTTTCACTATATGGTGGCGTGGTGTATGCTGATTCACCTTGGGAAGATTCACTAAGAATATCTCAACATCACCATTGCACTGGGCTATCTATATATTTTTCATGGACTTACCTATCTATCTATTTATATTGATTGGTTATTGATTCACTAGAAGATATTATAAGAACATTGTTTTGGCACCGGAGTATATTTGTTTGTTATAATATTTAACTATTTTTGATTTTCCTATTCAATATTTGGTTTGTTTGAACTCTTGGCATATACACAAGTGCAGCTTATTTTGTTCATTATAAGTTTTGGGTGTAGAATTCACATCTTTGAGTTGCAGCTGTGTTAAGGATTCTTTGATAATAAGGGTTAACGCAGTCTTTTTCTTTATTCTTTTACATTTCACCTTGTTTGTTTATTTTCATTGGTGCTGGTATTGGATGCATGCCATTTTCTTTAATAAATATATCTTTTTCACTTATCCCTATGGTCCTGATTTCTATAGGTGCAGCCAATTGATCTTTTTACCTTCACTGGATGCTTGCATCCCTGACACCTGTGTTGTTATTAAACACAGAGCTCTGCACTGTGATTCCCTAACTCGATCAGCAGGTCCCAGCCACAAATCATTGGCCAGGAACTGCTGATCGGCTTGTGCTGTACTGAATCACAGCACAGACGGGGATGAGGGCGAGCTGGATCACATACATGTACATGATCTGACACAGAGTGGGCGCCCCGTCGCCGCATGTGTATGGAGCGGTTCACAAGTGGATAACCACAATCAGAGTGATTGTTCGATAATCTGAGTGTTTCTCAACCTTTTTGCCTTTAGGGAAACCCTTGACAAAAAAGTTTGAGATCTCTGGAAACCTTGGGGGGAAAAAAACTCAGACCTACAGTTCACGGAAAAATTGAATGTGATCAGTGAGCTGTAGATATAATAGCAATAACGAAACCATATCAAATAATATAATAAATATTGTAAAAAAAAAAAAAAAACACTTACCACCTTAATGTGAAACTTGGGCTTGCTTTTCTCTGCACAGATGCTCAACTCTGGGTCGAACTTGAGATAAGCACACAGGAATTTCATCTTCAAATCCAATCAGAGCCCCTTTTACAGCAAGTGTCCCAGTCAGAGCCCCTTTTACAACAGGTGTCCCAATCA
This sequence comes from Glandirana rugosa, assembly GCA_018402905.1. Taxonomy (NCBI): domain Eukaryota; kingdom Metazoa; phylum Chordata; class Amphibia; order Anura; family Ranidae; genus Glandirana; species Glandirana rugosa. The sequence goes on from BLSH010542232.1 coordinate 394,616, forward strand.
AAGCCCCCTTTACAGCAGGTGTCCCAGTCAGAGCCCCCTTCACAGCAGGTGTCCCAAGTCAGAGCCCCCTTTACAGCAGGTGCCCAAAACAGAGCCCCCTTTAACACAGGTGCCCCAATCAGAGCCCCCTTTACAGCAGGTGCCCCAATCAGAGCCCTCTTTACAGCAGGCACCCCAACCAGAGCCCCCTTTACAGAAAGTGTCCCAGTCAGAGCCCCTTTTACAGCAGGTGTCCCAATCAAAGCCTTCTTTACAGGATGTGCCCCAATCAGAGCCCCCTTTATAGGAGGTGCCCCAATCAAAGCCTCCTTTACAGCAGGTGTCCCAGTCAGAGCCCCCTTTACAGCAGGTGACCAAAACAGAGCCCCCTTTAACACAGGCGCCCCAATCAGAGCCCCCTTTATAGCAGGCACCCCAATCAGAGCCCTCTTTACAGCAGGCACCCCAATCAGAGCCCCCTTTACAGAAGGTGTCCCAGTCAGAGCCCCTTTTACAGCAAGTGTCCCAGTCAGAGCCCCTTTTACAGCAGGTGTCCCAGTCAGAACCCTCTTTACAGGAGGTTCCCCAATCAGAGCCCCCTTTACAGCAAGTGCCCCAACCAGAGCCCCCTTTACAGTAGGTGCCCCAATCAGAGCCCCTTTACAGTAGGTGCCCCAATCAGAGCCCCCTTTACAGGATGGGCCCCAATCAGAGCCCCCTTTACAGGAGGTGCCCCAATCAGAGCCCCCTTTAAAGCAGGTGCCCCAATCAGAGCCCCCTTTACAACAGGTGCCCAAATCAGAGCCCCCTTTACAGCAGGTGTTCCCCAATCAGAGCCCTCTTTACAGCAAGTGCCCCAATCAAAGCCCCCTTTAAAGCAGGTGTCCCAGTCACAGTTTCCTTTACAGCAGGTGTACCAGCCCTGACATGCAGCCTACCAGTGCCCATGTCCTCCTGCCTACTTTTTCCATCCACTCCCCCCAATCTCTAACCTCCAACCATGTGCTCTGGTGGCTCTCTGTCCCTCCTGGACTCTGCATTGCTTCCGGGGCTCAAGTGGTTAAGGTAGATATCTGCTCAAATCAGACTCAGCAGAGTGTCCCTGCCCCACCGATTATAGAACCGGAGGTTCTCACAGGGCTGGAGGAGAAGTTCTGGGACCCCATGGGTATAGGGAGGAAGTGATATCAAAATACAAACGAGTGACCACTGCCCCACCTATAAATGGTCTTTGCAGCAAGGAGCACTGGAAGGGTGATATACACCAAACAAATACAAAGAGGTTTCTAAGCTCAACTTACCGACCAGACAGCGACCAACCAAATGGACCTGTTTACCAATATATGTTAAGAACAACGGTTTAGTCTGCACACATCTGCAAAAACATGCAAAAGCTACAGAGCCCCGTCAAGACATCCTGTTTTCTGTAGTCCTAACTCTAAAGCCCCGTAAACAGGGTACAATAGTTGTAAAACAATGGTCATACAACAGCTTGTTGTACAATCATCCGACAGTTATTACGCACAATTAGAACAGCCGACGTACCCAACGGTTGTAAGACAGAAGTTGGATGAGCAGACTAGAAAACTTTAATTGTACAACAAGCGGTTGTACGACCGTTGTATCGTGTGTACAGAGAAGTTGGGCCAACAAAGCTTTACGTGCAAAACACGCATTCTCAGGAGTCAGGAACGCTTGGAAGTGTCAGTTCGTGTAAACCTACGCTCCAATTGCATTCACCTGAACTTCCTCATTATACATTCGTAGCACGTCACGATGTTAGGCTTGGTCGTACGATCACTTAGCTCATGTCAGTATGGGAGACAGAACAGCCAACATCCAACTTGGTCCAAAGTTGGACGTTTGGTTGTACAACCATTGCACCCGCGTGTACGAGGCTTAACTTATGAGTCTCCACAAAGAGAGCACATGCATTTTAATGGATAGGCAGACGGCAGGTGAGTCTGGAAGGAGCTCACCCCTCCTTAACGGTACAGGGGCACACTGAACACCCAGCACATAGCACTATGGCAGCAAAGATGTCAGTGTGTTGTCTGACCAATATAATCAAAATACAAACAGGTGGCCACTGCCCCCACCTATCGCTGCTGGTTGGTAAGTTTGAGCTTGGAAATCTCTTTGTATTTGTTTGACACGCATCGCCCTTCCAGGGCTCCTTGCTGCAAAGATCAGTTATAGGTGGGGGCAGTGCCCACTTGTTTGTATTTTGATGACATTGGCCAGGTAATGCACTGACATCTTTGCTGCCATAGTGCTATATTCTGGATGTCCAGTGTGCCCCTGTACCTTTAAAGAGGGGTGGTCTCCTTCCAGGCTCACCTATCCATTATAATGCATGTGTTTCCATCATGGAGACTCTCAGAAATTAGTTAGGGACTACAGAAAACAGGGTGCCTTGGCGAGGGCCTGTAGCTTATGCATGTATTTGCAAATGTGTGCAGACTAAAAGTTGGTCGGTCACTGGCTGGTTGGTAAGTTTGAGCTTGGAAATCTCTTTGTATTTGTTTGGAAGTGATGTCAGCTTGGGGGCAGACTGCCTATACATCCCCTCCAACCCTGTGAGTACCTCCAGCAGCCCAATTGGATTTGAGCAGATATTACTTTAACTACTTCAGTCCCAGAAGCATTTACCCCCTTAACCACTTGCCGACCGCCGATCGGCATCTGACGGCGGCAAAGTGGCTCGTTCCCGCAAATCGCCGTCATACGACGGCGGCTGCGGGAACGTGTATAGTGAGCGCGCTCGCGCCGCCGGAGGCGCGCCCGCGCGCTCACTGTGTCCAGGGGGGGCCAGGGAGCGGGTGCGGCGGCTTCGATTGCCGCCGGCCACTCGCGATGCCCCCCCCGGAGCGAATGAGCGGAGGTCCGTGTATGTAAACACGGACCTCCGCTCTGTGTGAGGGGGAAGGGCTGTGATCACAGCCTTCCTTTACGTGAAGGCTGTGATAACTTCCCTTCCTCAGATAGGCAGTCCCCCACACAGTTAGAACACGCCCAGGGAACATAGTTAACCCTTAGCGCGCCCCCTGCAGGTTAACCCCTTCACTGCCATTGACATTTACACAGTAATCAGTGCATTTTTATAGCACTGATCGCTGTATAA
>BLSH010542232.1:397817-410054 GCA_018402905.1 Glandirana rugosa
GAGTTACATGTTGGTGTCGTGAGGTGTCGTGTCACCACCAAGTAACTCTTGATGTTCGGTTGTCTGCGATTCCCGAACATCAAACAAACCTGTGTGTCGCGTACCGGGATATGACGACGTTGCCCCCCTTCTTCACCTGTCGTCGACGTCGTGACCCTTGTACTTTTCTTTCGAGATAAACACCCCTTTTTTCCGTTAACAGTCGATTTCATTACGTCACGGCATAGTGTTTTTTACCGGACCAGTAATTGGTGAAGTCGGGGCCTTCCTAAAGGTCGAAATCCTGGCCTCGGGAAAAACGCTAAGCCGGGACGCAGCGAAATTGACTGTTAACGCGCCAGCACGCTGCAACATGGGTTTGTTTTAAACGCAGGAAAAAAAGGGTGTTGTACAACGTCGCACGACCGCGCAATTGTCAGTTAAAGCGACGCAGGGCCGAATCGCAAAAAGGGCTCCGGTCCTAAAGCTGGAAATCCTTCCGGGGCTGAAGTGGTTAATGACCAGGCCATTTTTTGTGATACGGCACTGCATTACTTTAGCTGACAATTGCCTTTTTTCCCCACAAATAGAGCTTTCTTTTCATGTTCCCAGTGCTGCAGCTGCTGTCCACTTCTTCCCCCCGTTGCAGCAGTATAGGGCCATGCGCTGTGTGTCCAAACAAACTACAAGCCCTTAGCGTCTGTTGGCTTGTAGTTCTCAATGAACCACCACTGTGCTGTGGAGTGCTGTGGTTGTACATTGAGTCTTTCTGTCAGCGAGTATTGGCTTGCCTGTACAGCAGCGGCGGCTGGTGGTATTTTTTTTTTTTGGAGGGGAGCGGCAAACAATGCACCCACAGCCCCCCAGTCTGTTAGGCTGGTCGGGTCATCCGGAGCACTTACCTCATCTATGGCAGGCAGCACTTCACCCGGGCGACGCACAGAGGGCATCGCCGGCGGCTTTCCCTTTCCCTGCTCTCCTCTGTGGCTTCTGTCTCCTCCCTCCTCCTCCTTGGTGGCCAATTGAAATGCTTCTTCTTTTGGTCAATCAGGAAACGGATCTCAGACCCGCTTCCTGATTGGCTGGGAGGAGAATCAATGTGAAAATAGAAATTATTCACTATAATCACACAACTGGGTGGGCTCGGTTCACAGTGCTCTGCGCCCCAAGCCCACCCTATTTTGAAGCCTATTAGAGCCTCTGGCTCTAATCAGGTGCTTCAATAAAACACCCCCCCCATTGTAATGCATGCATCCTGTGTTCTGCATGGGGGCCAGATGCATGGATGGAGGGGGCAGAGCACGTTCTCCCCTAATGGATGGGCCAACCCTGCTGTACAGGCTATATGGGCAAACAGATACACTGACGGCATGCAGGAGACCTGCATTGCATTAACAATCTGTAGATCCCTGGTGCAATGCTTTACAGGCTCCTGCTAAAAAAAAAAAAAAATCCACATTTTTTTTGCTTGCAAAAAGATGTTCATTACTTATTTTTTGTAAAAGGGTGAACTTATCTTTTAACCACTTCCGGACCGCCCACCGTGGATATACGTCGGACATTAAATACTGTTGTTATGGCAGCAGATAGCCATAATCCCCCCGGTATTTTTTTTTCCACAGGGGGCGGTCCGCTTTAAGAAAAGATTTAAGATTTGCAGCAAGATAACTTTTATGGGCGGTGGAAGAGGTTGTCCCCCTCCCGACTCATGTTGTTGGTCTCTGCCACAAATATTACAAAGTAACATTACAAAGTAATATAAACAAAGAGAAAATAGAATAAATATAACAAAATTACAAAGATGAAGAAATCTGATGGTACAAGCACCAATATATAGTTACATAGTCAGTGAGGTTAAAAAAGTCCATCAAGTCCAACTTATGTGTGTGTTTTGATGTCAATATTACATTGTATATCCCTTAATGTTGGGGTCCCTTAGGTGCCCATCTAATATTTTTTTGAAATTATCTATGCTTCCAGCAGAAACCACTGCTTGTGGAAGAGAATTCCACATCATCACTGCTCTTACCGTAAAGAACCCTCTACGCAGTTTAAGGTTAAACCGCCTTTCTTCTAGTTTTAATGGATGGTCGTGTGTCTTTGTGTGCTCCCTTGCACGGAATAATTTTCTCCCTATTGTGGGATCACCAGTGCAATATTTGTACATTGAAATCATATCCCCTCTCACGTGTCTCTTTTCGAGAGAGAATAAGTTCAATGCTTGTAATCTTTCCTCATAACTGAGGTCCTCCAATCCCTTAATTAGCTTTGTTGCCCTTCTCTGAACCCTTTCCAGTACCAGGACAGCCTTTCTGAGGACTGGTGCCCAGAACTGGATGGCATACTCCAGGTGCGGCCTCACCAGAGACTTGTATAGTGGGAGAATTATTGATTTATTCCTGGAGTTGATCCCTTTCTTGATGCATGCCAACACTTTGTTTGCTGTGCTTTCAGCAGCTTGGCATTGCATGCCACTGCTGAGCCTGTTCTCTACTAGGAACCCCTAGGTCTTTTTCCATCCTAGATTCCCCCAGAGGCTCTCCCCCTAGTGAGTATTGTGTTCATGTTCTTGGTACCCAAATGCATTATTTTACATCTTTCTACGTTAAATCTCATTTGCCACTTATTTGCTCACCTCATTCATTTGTTCAGATCTTGTTGCAAGATTTCTACATCCTTTGGAGAAATTATTGCCCTGCTTAGCTTGGTATCATCCACAAATATTGAGATTGAGCTGTTAACCCTGTCCTCCAGATCGTTTATGATAAAATTTTATTAGAATTGGTCCCAGGACAGAACCTTGGGGAACCCCACTTTCTACACCAGACCATTCTGAGTATTCCCCATTTATCACCACCCTCTGGACTCTCCCCTGTAGCCAGTTTTCAATCCAGGTACTCACCCTTTGATCCATGTTAACCGCTTGCCGACCGCTGATCGGCAATTGACGGCGACAATGTAGCTCTGTAATGCAAAACGCCGTCATACGACGGCGGCTGCCATACGACGGCGGCCACGATACAGAGCCACTGTGAGCGCGCGCGCGAGCCGCCGGAGGCACGCGCGCATGCTCACTGTGTTCGGGGGGGCCAGGGAGCGGGTGCGGCGGCTTCGATTGCCGCCGGCCACCCGCGATGCCCCCCCCGGAGTGAAGGAGCGGAGGTCCGTGTATGTAAACACGGACCTCCGCTCTGTGTGAGGGGGAAGGGCTGTGATCACAGCCTTCCTGTACATGAAGGCTGTGACCACTTCCCTTCCCCAGATAGGCAAGCCCCCATACAGTTAGAACACGCCCAGGGAACATAGTTAACCCTTAGCGCGCCCCCTGCAGGTTAACCCCTTCACTGCCAATGGCATTTACACAGTAATCAGTGCATTTTTATAGCACTGATCGCTGTATAAATGCCAATGGTCCCAAAAAAGTGTCAAAATGTTCCGACATGTCCGCTGAAATATCGCAGTACCGCTAAAAATCGCAGATCGCCGCCATTACTAATAAAAAATAAAAAAAAATAAAAACCCCAAAAATGAATTCTCATCATCCTTAAACGCGACCACTTTTGCGCAAACCAATCAATAAACGCCGATTGCAATTTTTTTTATCGCAAATATGAGGAAGAATATAAATCGGCCAAAAACGGTGAAAAAAAATGTTTTTTTATATTTTTTTTTGGATTTGTATTTTAGCAAAAAGTAAGAAATTTGGGTATTTTTGCAAAATTGTCGCTCTTCTTTTGTTTATAGCGGCGATCAGAAATGACGCAGAGGTGATCAATTACCACCAAAAGAAAGCTCTATTTGTGGGAAAAAAAAGGACGCAAATTTCGTTTGGGTACAACGCCGCACGACCGCGCAATTGTCAGTTAAAGCGACGCAGTGCCGAATCGCAAAAAGGGCTCTGGTCCTAAAGCTGGAAATCCTTCCGGGGCTGAAGTGGTTAAGAGACCTTAGCTTGTACAGTAAGCGTTTATGGGGAACTGTATCAAATGCTTGTGCAAAATCCAGATACACCACATCTACAGGCCTTTCTTTATCTAGATGGCAGCTCACCTCCTCATAGAAGGTTAATAGATTGGTTTGGCAAGAACAATTCTTCATGAAACTGTGCTGATTACCGCTAATGATACCGTTCTCATTACAATAATCACAATTACAATAATATTCCTTTTAACATTTCAAAAGGTTTGGGTACCAAAATAATATCTGAATTTGGAGATATTACTATGTTAAGTCTTGAAGCATGGAAGAATAATGTTCCAAAGTAATGTTCCATAGTATTAAGATTGCTTTAATAAGGCATTTATATCAGGATGCTTACAGTCAGGTTAATAAATATTGGGACATCGACACATTTCTAATCTTTTTGGCTCTATACACCACCACAATGGATTTGAAATGAGATGAACAAGATGAACTTTAATTGCAGACTTTCAGCTTTAATTTGAGGGTATTTACATCCAAATCAGGTGAACGGTGTAGGAATTACAACAGTTTGTATATGTGCTTCCCACTTTTTAAGGGACCAAAAGTAATGGGACAATTGGCTGCTCAGCTGTTCCATGGCCAGGTGTGTGTTATTCCCTCACTATCCCATTTACAAGGAGCAGATAAAAGGTCCAGAGTTCATTTCAAGTGTGCTATTTGCATTTGGATAGCTGCTGACTTTTAACAATCAGCCACTCACCTGTCCCTTGTTCCAGCGTTGCGGCCGCCCGAGGGCTCGATTGTCTCCCCCTTCCCTCGGCAGCACCGGCATCACAGTGTGGGCACCCGGCTTTGGCTTCAAAGCCGAGCGCTCACTACGCATGCACGAGTCACGCTGCGGCTTGTGACTGACTCGGCGTATCTTCTGGAACCTGTGACGTGTCCCAGAAGATCGCAGAGAGGGAGGGGAAGGTGAACTTCCTTTCCAGAGCAGCGGCTCCAGGGTAAGAAGTGGACCAGGGACCCTGTGAAAATAGGGTCCCTGGTCACCCCCCAAAAAAATCATGCCAAGTGTGGCATGTTGGGGGTGGTCACATCCCCTTAAAGTGGAAGTTCCACTTTAGGGTGGAACTCCGCTTTAAGCTTTTTGGATAGCATAGGGAAGGGGTAGCACCCCTGTAATGTTTGTTTTGCTGTCTATGTTTCTATTCAGAAGATTTCATCTCACTTCCTGTCCCAATGATAATTGGATTTTGAAAATTTCAGGTTGTTGTGGAAACAAGGATTGGTGATAAAGCCTCAGTGGAGACACCTTTTTCCCATAATAACTCTTACAGGAGTGAATTTCCCTTCCTAGGGGGAGATTTCCTCTCACTTCCTGTTGTCTCCCCTCTGTTTGTAAGTAGGAGTCGTTTGTAAGTCGGATGTTTGTAACTAGGGGACCGCCTGTAATAGCCATTGCTTCAGATTGTAATAGCCAATAAAGAGTTAATCTTTCTTCAAAGAGTGTACCAACCCCATCCCACCCCCTTCCCCCCCCCCACACACACACACACACACACTATATGCATACGTAGAGAAATGGTCAAGAGGAAAATGTTTCTAAAAAATTCTTACGTGTCCATCCGTTGGAGGCCCATAGCAGGACCAGGAGGAAGGGGAGAGACCGTCCACCTCTCATTATGGAGTTTTCCTTTCTATAACGATCCTTTACATACACCGACTACTCCCAACACATTCTGTTCACAGATATTATACGTCGATTGTGCTGCTTCTTATTTATAATCCTCCTTGACAAAAGTTAAAAAGAAAAATGTGGCCTTTGTTATGTGTCATGCCGAGTTTCAGATAGACTTCCCTATACTTAGTATTTATAGTCATACAAAGAAAAAGATCATCGATACTGCGTGAAGAAAAAAAAGAGTTTATGCGTTACTTTTTATAAAGAAGTTGTCATTCATGTCTTTGTCATATCTGTAATATATATAGAATATGAGCAACAGTAAAACTTTGGAATGCTTTTTACTGGTTTTATTGCTGCTGCCCATTGTTTATGCCTAACCATAGATGCCTCAAATCTATGCGGAGCTTCAATAAAATCAAACTTCTATTGAAAACATATAAACTAAATAAAGAATTTACAATAGAAACTTCCATTAAAATGCAAGGTTAGAACATCTTGTGGTTCTCATGAGAAAGCTATGTGAAAGCAATAAAAAAAAAAATAAAGTATGCCAACCTTATACACCGGCTTCCTGTTGGTGCCGGTGAAGACATTGAGCCCTACCAGGGAAAAGTGGAGACCCCAAGAAGATTCAAGGGCACACTCTCATGGGATCTGAGATCCTCAGCTTTACCAGGATTTTGGGATAAGTCCCCTTGTCATCATCATTACTAGGTGAGAATGTAGGAGGTGGGTGTAAGGTAAGTACTTTTTACTTTTTTTCTTCCATATTTTTCGTCTTTGCTTTTACTGATGGTGCAAGGAAAGGATTCTGGACGGCAGCACCCTGTTTAGCCTTTTATTTGCAGTATATTCAAAATCTATACAGTGTAAAACAAGAAACCTGACGCGTTTCACGCCCCCTATAGGCGCTTATCATGGTCTGAATGCATCATACAAACACATCTAATATTTATGCATAAAAAGTGGTGCACAGATGGTAAAGGCACACAAGTAATCAATAATACAATTAACCAGGTGCAAAGGTGCTTTTACTGAGCTTCTTTTTTTTTTTCAATATTTTTTTTTCATTTAGGGTTTTTCCGAAAAATTAACAAGCAATCACAACAAAAAGGAAAAGTCTGTATACTCACGTCATTGCAAATATCAGGCAGACATTAAAGCGGTTGTATGCCCCCAAATGCAATTGATACCTACAGGTAAGCCTAAGGCTTACCTGTGGGTAAAATGAATATCTCCTAAACCTGTATGGTTTAGGAGATATTCACCTTGCATGCAACCGCTGACGTCAGCTGTGCATGCGCAGTGACGTCCCAGCGAAGACCTGGCGTATCGCGCTGGACCTTGCCAGAAACCTTGCCGGAAAGAAGGGTGCATGCACGGGAACGAGGCCACTCACAGAGTGCCGGAGCTGCAAACCCGGATGGAACCCCCAAGGGAAAATGTCAGCTTACTCTGCAGGGACCGGGCAGCCCTGTTGGATCTTCGTTCTGAGGTAAGTGTTTTTATAATGAGCTAGTATGCTGTGCATACTAGCTCATTATGCCTTTGCCTTACAGGGTTTTCATTTTTGCTCATACAACCGCTTTAAAGTGACTGCAAAGTCTAATTTTTTTGGTTAAAAATAACAAACATGTTACACTTACCTCTTCAGGTGGGTTTGCACACAGCAGCCTGTGTCCTCCTTTTCTCAGGTCCCTCGCTGGTGCTCATTGCCCCTCCCTCCTGTTGAATGCCCCCACAGCAAGCAGCTTGCTATGGGGGCACCCGAGCCGAGCCACAGCTCTGTGTGCCCATTCAGACTAGGGTTGTCCCAATACCACTATTTTAAAACCGAGTACAAGTACTGATACTTTTTTTTTTTCACGTACTCATCAATACCGATTGCTGATACTTTTTTAAAAGTCACGTGACAGTGGCACTAATATGCAGCATTGATGACGTGTGGACTGTGTCAGTAGTTTTTTATTTTTATTTTATTTTTTTCTTACAATTTTATTTTTTACAATGCTTTCTTTTTTTTGACGGTGTCAGTACTTTTAAATGTTTATTTATTACCCCTGACATCTCCCTTTTGAGACAGGGAAAGGGACCGAGGACACAGATTCCCCAGTCCCTTTCTTAGCAGCCTCAGCTGCACTGAAGATGAATGGACAGGAGGCAGAGGCTCCTGTTCATTCATAGACTGAAGCAGAGGAAACACAGTTTATGATGCTCAGTGCCATTTATGAATGGACAGAGTCAGTGATCACTGACTCTGTTCATTCGGAAAAGGAAGGTGCCGGTAAATCACAGATTTACCGGCTCCTTCCTTCGCTCTCCATCCTGACAGATCAAGGACAGAGGGGGTGGAGGAGCACAAAGAGGGACCGGAGGAGCATGGAGGGGAACCAAGGAGCATTGAGAGGTATTGGAGGAGAATGGGGGGGACTAAGGAGCATGGAGGAGAGTGGAGGGGAGCTGAGGAGCACAGAGGGGAGTGGAGGGGGACCAAGGAGCACGGAGGGGGACTGAGGAGCATGGAGGGGGACTGAGGAGCATGGAGGGGGACTGGAGGAGCACAGAGGAGAGTGGAGGGGGACTGAGTAGCCAGGGCCAGCCCTACCATGGGTCCCAGTGGGTCCATTGGACCCAGGCAGAACTTTGAGAGGGGCAGCAAACTGAACCACAGCCGCCTCTCCTTCTCTTCTATTTACCCAGCAAATTGACAACCAAATTTCCTCTATACTACCCTAGCTTGCCCCTATACTATCCTAGCCTGTCTATATACTACCCTAGCCCCCACCCATATACTATCCTATCCTGTCTAAATACTGCTTACCCTGCCCTTATACTTCCCCAGCCTGCCCCTTGGAATTTAACATGATAGTATGTCATATAATTTTGCATATAGACAAGGTGCTGTTGCATGTAAATCTTACTTCCTGATAAATGTAATTTTAGTTTTAATTATCATGATATAAAATAATAGATGTGGGGGCCTTTTGATGGGCGTGATTTTGTTTTGGGGGGTGCAGCATTTCATTCTTGGACCCAGGCAGCACAATGTCTTAGGCCAGCCCTGGAGGGGAGGGGAGTGGAGGGGGACTGAGGAGCACGGAGCGGGAACGAGGAGTATGGAGGGGGACTGGAGAAGCATGTATGGGAGCGGAGGGGGGCCGAGGAGCATGGAGGTGGACTGGAGGAGCACAGAGGGGGACAGAAGCATGGAGGGGGACCGAGGAGCACGGAGGACAGCGGAGGGGGACTAGAGGAGCATAGAGGGGGACCGGAGGAGCACGGAGGGGAGTGGAGGAACACAGAGGGGGACAGGAGACTCATGACCTCTGATGATGCGCCATAGCATGAAACACATTGGGAAAAACTTAAGAGCATTATGATGGTTAGTACAGAAAGATATAACAACATATTTGGTAAAAGTAAACATATGGGTTACAAATCATTTTGATGTAGTGTTCCATATGAGATACAGAGATTTTATCTTTCACCCTGTAGTGTCAACAATGTGTACATCCAATATTATGCCACTCCAACCAAGATAGCCAAAGCAATGCGGTTTTCATATATAACCCTTTGCTTGCTGCTAACATGAGTTCATATACACAGTGAGTTTGCACAACATTGAGTGTTTCAATAAAAGAGGGGGTGATCTTAGATCTCCAGTGCCTCAGAATAGTCAGTCTGGCTGCTAAAGAATATGAGTCACTTTTTGTCACATGGGGTAAGGAATATCATCAATTCCAAGATTCCGGAGTGCCAGGCTCTGAAGAAGAGGTTGTTGGATGTGCTATTATTTACAAAGTAATTCAAAAAATCTTCTGCCAATAGCTGGTCTGATTTTTACATTCTCACGTCCTGACAAAGCTGATCTACACCTTGTGTGGCAAAACATGTCAACATCTTGAGGTTCTTTTTTTTTTAAGAGAATTTATTGAAAGAATCCAAAAAGTTACAGTACAGCATAATTCAGAGGCAGGTCTTCTGTCTCTGAAAACTTGACATTTTCTGAATTTTACAAAACAACACTATAACATACATATATTGGAGAAGGGCATAGACAAAACATGAGCTAACCATTAAAGAGGGGTAATTTAAGGTCGGAGGGGGGGTGACAGGCTTGCCTGTAATCATTGGGACTAGCCTGTGCTGGAGGAGGTGTCACCGGGTCTAATTGACCCCAGTATCACCTGCGACAGCATGATATAGAGGTGAAACAGATTACATAGATGGTTAAACTCGACAATATGAATTATAGGTGCCCACTTAAACATGGAGAGCCAGATGGAACCCCTATACAAGTAGTGTATTGAATCCATGCCTATTAAACAGGGGGGGGGGGGGGGAGGTGGGGAGTGTTGAGTAGAACAATGTTGTACACTGGAGGGAGGTAGTAGGGATAAAAAGGAGAAAAGCAGAAAGCAGTAGTTTTGGCCCGTGTGCCTATCTGGTGCAGTCCTCATATTCATAAAGTGATTTGAGACCATGGTATGAATAGTAGGATGCGAAAGGAATCCAATTCTTCTTGGGGGAGAGTTTTGTCCATGACGGCCCTCCATCTCTTGAAGAAACGTTTATTGCTGCGGGGGAGTGAGAGGCCCGCAATAAACTTCTATTTGTACATTAGTAGTTTGAGTTCTCGTTTGACATGGGATACCTTAGGTGGAGATGGCAGAATCCAGTTCTTTAGTATTGCTCTCCGAGCGGCGAGTAGGGGAATGAGGATCCAGAATTTGTGGGAGTTACTAGGATCGTTGGGGTCATTCAAGGACCAAGAGATGAGCTGTCTGTGCCAGTGACCGAATACAAGTAAGAAAGGGTCTTTGGGGACGTTAAGTAGATTGCAAGAAAAAAAGAAGGTTGTACCACTCTAGGCTGTGTGGCCTCTGCTCCAATCTCCAATTTGAGAAAAGGGTGCAGCTCTGCAAAGCTGAAGACAATGAAGATAACGCTGCACTCCTTTAAAAATCACCTTTAAAAATCTTAAATTGACATAAAATCCATGGGTCCATAAACAGTGGTCATTCCAGAATCAGCAGGTGTAGTGCCGAAATGGCTAACGCGTTTCACACCATTGTGTGTAGGTGCTTAGTCATAGCCTGAATGCAAAGATAGATAATCCCATATATATATATATATATATATATATATATATATGAAAAAACGCCTTAGATGTGAACTTCTTGCATTAATTGGGTAATCAGTCAAGCATTCACTAATTATGTGGCTAATTCAATCAGTGTCCTCAGGTGCATGAGGACTCTGATACACTGAACAGCAACATAGAAAAATAAAAACATTTTATCTTTTCCTATAAATTTGCAATTATTTCAAACTTTGAATAGTATTATCGATACAATTGATGCAGCTCACACATTTTTTCCAAACATATTTTGGAACTTAAAAAGGTATAATCTTTTACTCGTCATTAATCTTGGATGATTGTAACAAATGACTGTTGCTTAGATCGGAGATGCGATTGCAGTGTGTATGGTAACCTAAAAAACGGTCAGAAGATAGAACAATGAACATATAAAAATAATATATATTAATATAACCTTTTACCAATGCACATTGCTTTCAATCTGATGTAGACCAGACAGGTCCCGACAGTCCAAATGGAAAATACATTTTTAAAAATTACTTTTTTTTCTTTCTCTTAACAGAACTAATCTATTAAGCTATTGTAGATATACATGGTTTTTGGCACCCTGTCGTGCTGTGTTAGAAAAGGATATCTCATAATAGAAAATGAGCAATAGAAAAAGAAAAACAGAAAACAAAAAGAACCAAACTAGTGTGTTTCAAATTGCCTATTATATGATGATGTAAGATGATATAAGACAAAACTAAATATAGCAGATAGGTAAATAAATTCTTATTATAATTCCTTTTAAGATCTTATATTCCCTTTAAGTAAACACTCAACGAACCTACTGTTAAATATCAGTATATATATATGCAGGGCCGGCCCTACCATGGGTCCCGGTGGGACCATGGGACCCTAGCGGCACTTTTAGAGGAGCGGCACTCGCACCTGCCCGCCCACTAGCTCTGCTCTACTTTGCCCGCTCCTAAGTTTACTGTGGGCGGGGGGCGCCGCTTATTGCATTGTGCGAGCACCCCCCGCAGCTGCTGATATGAGCAGAGGCAGAGCACACTCTGCCATACCCGCACAGCAGACCCCCGAGTCCCGGTACCGCCCATTCTTCCATTAGCTCCCCCCATTCCTGCAGACGGCAGCCAGTGTGAAGGGGGAGGAGCTGTGTGCTGGCCGGGCATGGAGACCTCATGGAGGAGGGATCGCTGGAGACAGGCAGGGGAGGCTCAGTGCAGCTGCACTGAGAGAAAGTAAGTGCCGGCGCCAAAGATCCCATCTCCACCACTACCCCTGCCTGTTTTAACCCCCCCACCACTACCCCTGCCTGTGTTTAACCCCCCTGCCAGTGTCTAACCCCAGCCACTACCCCTGCCTGTGTTTAATCCCCCCCAGCCACCCCTGCCAGTGTCTAACCCCCCCACGACTACCCCTGCCTGTGTTTAACCCCCCCCAGCCACCCCTGCCAGTTTCTAACCCCCCACCACTACCCCTGCCTGTATTTAACCCCCCCAGCCACCCTTACCAGTGTCTAACCCCCCCCACCACTACCCCT
>BLSH010542232.1:410956-429587 GCA_018402905.1 Glandirana rugosa
TGCGGGTGGTTTTACGGGTTGTAGGTAATAAAATATATTACTGTCAATTTTGGTTTTAAATTTCGCCATCATTTGGGGGTTCATGACAAAAATGGATGTCCATTCGGATATTATTCCGAATGGTCATCTATTTTACTTATAGAGGATTTGGATGTACGCGGGAGCTCTTCGTTCCGGCAGCCAGCTCTGATTTTCCGGCCGCCTCCACCGGATCATCAGAGCGCATGCGCTGCTAATGTCAGCGGGTGCATGCAGGGTAAATATCTCCTAAACCATGTAGGTTTAGGAGATATTCATTTTATCTACTGGTAAGCCTTATTATAGGCTTACCTGTAGGTAAAAACAGTACTTGGGGGTTTACTACCGCTTTAAATTTTGGTTTTAACTGTCATTATATAAAATAATGGATGTTGGGCATTTTGGTGGGCGTGATTTTTTTTTTTTTTTATTGGGGCGGTCGGGGGGGGGGGGGGGGCAGCATTTCATTCTTGGACCCAGGCAGCACACCATGTTGGGCCGGCCCTGTATATATGGATATATTTAATGGATATATTTAAACAATATATTTAAACATCGTTCCTCGTGTAGTATGCATATCATTATTCTCAATAGGAACGGTTATCCTCTATTCTATGTCTGTGCAGATATTAATGATGAACCCTTCATATAAAAGGAAATAGATGGTAATATCTAGGCAAATAGAGGAATGGGTAATATAAATGCTGTAAAGGAAATGTTGAACAAAAACATGAATGCGTCCAAAGTAGAAATGTAAAATATTTAGAAAAATAACAATAATTTTGTAATTATATAATTTTGTAATTCTTATAATTTTCTATTATTTCTTCTCTACTTTTTATTTTTATTGTCGTTAATGGAAAGTTTTTTGGTGCTCAATAATGTGCATACTGAAATTATTCATAAAAATGGGACACATCCCATTCAAAGTTGAGCCCTGCAGGAATTCTAGTATTCAAAGAGAAGATCCAAAATACTTCTCTTTTACGTAAAGTCCTAAATGTATCCCCACCTCTAGTGGTAGTTTTTATCTTTTCTATACCCTGTATGATTAAAGAAGAGACGTCTTTGTGATGAACATCTATCCAGTGTCGTGAGACATTGGTGAGATGATTTTTATTGATGTTTGTTAAATGATCACATAGGCGGTCCCTTCGGTCCTAGTCGGGTGGTTCTGCCCACATTGTATATTGCAGCTATTGCATGTGATTACGTATACCACATACCTGGTATTACAATTGATGATTGATTTAATTTGGAAGGTTTTGTCATTAGAGGTGGACAAAATAGTGTCACCTCTTTTAACATAAGAACAGTATTGGCACATACAAGAACCACATGCAAACAAACCCTTAAAGGAAAGCCAATGGGTAGGTGTCTCAGATCGATTGAAAAGGCTAGGAGATAGACGCTGGCCCAAAGTGGGTGCTCGTTTTGGTACTACTTGTACCCCACGAGATATAATTTTGGAATTAATAGGGTCATTACTCAACACTGGAAGATATTTAATGATTATATCTTTTATTTTATTAAACTCACAGCTATAAGGTGTAATTCCTGGCCTTTGAAATGCTGTCATTCCGTATGGTGGACACGGACAGTTTCAAAAACCTGATGGCGGTGGCTGTCCCACAGTACGTGGTTCCCAGCCGCCACTACTTTTCCAGGCGAGCCATCCCTTCCCTGCATAAACAAGTCGGGGACAAGATCAGGTGTGCACTGCGCAACGCCATCTGTGGCAAGGTCCACATAACCACTGATGCGTGGACCTGTAAGGACGGGCAGGGACGCTATATCTCCCTAACTGCACACTGGGCAAATGTAGTGGCGGGTAAGCCTGAGCCGGCTAGCCATGTGGCGCATGTCCTTCCACCACCGAGGATTGCAGGGCATTTCTCTTTGCCTCCTGTTTCCTCCTCCTCCTACTGCGCTTCCTCCTCTTCGACCACCTACTCATCCGCTCAGCGTAACACCTTCGCCACCAACATCAGCACATCCAGGGGGAAACGACAGCAGGCTGTTTTAAAACTGATATGTTTTGGGGATAAACCCCACACTGCACAGGAGCTGTGGAGTGGTTGTTGCCACTGAGCCTCAAGCCCGGTCTGGTGGTGTGCGACAATGGGCGAAATCTCGTAGCGGCTCTGGGCCGAGCCCGTTTGACGCACATCCCTTGCCTGGCGCATGTGCTGAATTTGGTGGTACAGAATTTTCTAAAAAACTACCCGGATATGTCAGAGCTGCTGCATAAAGTGCGGGCCGTCTGTGCGCACTTTCGGTGTTCTCACCCTGCTGCTGCTCGCCTGTCTGCGCTGCAGCGGAACTTCGGCCTTCCCGCTCACCGCCTCATATGCGACGTGCCCACAAGGTGGAACTCCACCTTGCACATGCTGGAGAGACTGTGCGAGCAGCAGCAGGCAATAGTGGAGTTTCAGCTGCAGCACGCACGGGTCAGTCACTCTGCGGAACAGCAACACTTCACCACCAACGAGTGGGCCTCCATGCAAGACCTGTGTAGTGTATTGCGGTGTTTTGAGTACTCCACCAACATGGGCAGTGCCGATGACGCTGTTCTCAGCGTTACTATACCACTTCTATGTCTCCTTGAAAAAACACTTCAGGCGATGATGGAAGAGGATGTGGCACAGGAGGATGAGGAGGAGGAGGAGGAAGAGGGGTCATTTCCACGGTTATCAGGCCAGTAATTCTCAAGTGGCTTGGAGGGTGGGTTCCTGCACCAGCATAGGCCAGGTCCAAAATATTCAAGCCAGGGCACAGTTCTGGAGGACGAGGAGGACGAGGACGATCATGAGGAGGAGGAGGAACCGCAGCAGGGTGGCACCCAACGCAGCTCGTGGGCATCACGGGAGCGTGGCTGGGGGGATACAGAAGACACAGATGATATACCTCCTACAGAAGACAGCTTGTCTTTGCCTCTGGGCAGCCTGGCACACATGGCCGACTACATGCTGCAATGCCTGCGCAACGACAGCCGAGTTGCCCACATTGTAACGTATGCCAATTACTTGGTGGCCACCCTGCTGGATCCGCGTTACAAGGACAACGTGCCGTCCTTAATCCCCTCACTGGAGCGTGAGAGGAAGATGCGTGACTACAAGTGCACGCTGGTAGACGCCCTGCTGAGGGCATTCCCAAATGACACCGGGGGCTCAGTGGAAGCAAAAGAGGCCGCCAACGCAGCTATGCCACCGCCAGCACCTCAGAAGGCAGGGTTAGCATGGGCGAAATGTGGCAAAGCTTTGTCAGCAGCCCGCCACAACAAACAGCACCACCTGCCGATAGACAACGTCTTAGCAGGAGGCAGCATTTCGGCAACATGGTGGAAGAGTTTGTGGGCACACGCCTACACGTACTGATGGGTCTGCCCCATTCAACTTCTGAGTCTCCAAATTGGCCACATGGCCTGAGCTTGCCCTTTATGCCTTGGAGGTGCCAAAAAGTTTGGGCCCCCATTGACTTCAATGGGGTTCGGGGTCCGGGATAAAGTTCGGGTCGAGTTCGGTACCGAACCCGGACTTTTTCCCGAAGTTCGGCCCAACCCACCGAACCCGAACATCCTGGGGGTTTGATCAACTCTATTAGTGAATAGACCCCAAAATATCTTGATTGTACCCTTTGACGCATTTCGCAGGGCAAAGCCTGCTTCTTTGGGAAGATAGATTGACTATGTATAACTGTCTGAAGATATAAATAGTAGATGTAAACTGCTTGCAAACAATAAACAATGTACAATACATATCTAAATACCGGTAATACATAGAGCTATATGAACTACCTGTCATGACAATAACCTGTATGTAAAGGACGATGCAGGGCAAAACAGTCACATGGAAGTAGCCCAACAATCGATGGAGTCACACTGTACTGCTCTATTGATTGTTGGGCTTTTTTAAGGATCTTTGGGTGTTGGTCTTTCCATCCATGTATTTCTCTCTCCACTCCCTGCTGCACTGGCCCACGCCCTGACCTCTGGGAAGAGGACCTCCTGTCCACAGGCGGAGCACTAGATGACCCCCATTCCATTGACTATAAAGGTTGTGCACATCTGCACTGTCTAACTGCTGGTCTCTCCAGTGAATCATGGGATAAACATCAAACTATGTTCACACGCATGTGGGACTTTCTAGGCACCTTATACTCAAATAGGTTAAAAAATATATCAAATACATTGAGATTCCATTAAAAACATTATAAAAGACATATTGCATAACCAATAACCGCGAAATAAATTTTAACTGGTGATGTTACCACCCCTCACTACCAGGTAGGGAGCCTCCAGTGAATCGTGGACACAAGGTTAGAGGCTTCATCCTTCCAAACACTCTTCAAAGCCTCTGGACTCCAGAACCCAATCCCAGATTTACCAATCTCAGATAAAACGGAAAAAAAAAATATTTTCTCTTGAATTCTAGAGCCCCTCACATTTCATCCATGAGAGCCCTTTCTTTAAAACTGTTCCCTCACAGAAAACCAGTCACATCAGATAGAAAATGAAAGTTATGACAGTAATCATTGTTCCAGAGCTTTATTTTCTGGTTATAATTCATAATAATCTTGGTAAAAGTCTACAGATAACACATGAATAGTCTGAAATTATAATACTGCAATGATGCCTTTCTTTTGTCTTCAATGTAAAGCAGAACCAAGCAAAGTCAGGCTGAGAAGACACATCTGAAATGCTTCTGTAAAAGTCTCTTCTATTCATTAGTGGGATGTTGGTTTAAAATTTGCAGCAATCCCGTTCCTTTTTCCTGGCTTCTATAATACACGGGTCCACCGAGGGATGACGTACAGACATGGCATGTCCTGGTCACATGGATGGTATCAGCAGTAGCAGAGTGGTGGGAAGCAGAGCCCAAAGACTGTGAGAATCTGAAATAGAAATGGGAAGACATAAGTGGTCCATATGGTGAACTTGGTGCTCAGTTATTCACTTTAATGGTATCTCAAAGGACAAGGAGGCACTCTTTACATCGTAATTATTTACAGTAGGAGTCCTCAAGAACTACTTCTGGACAGCTCATTAGATTGTTTTGAATAAAAAGTTGGATGCATTCTTAACCACTTCCCACCCAGCCTATAGTCAATTGAAAGCTGGATGGGACTCTCGTCAATCCAGGTCATATGAAGTCCTTCCAGATCACGCCTCTCACACGCCCGCAGGGCGATCTGTCACCGGCTGTGTCCACTGGATACAGCCAATGACTGATCACTGTACTGGCCCACTGCCAGTGCCATGTGACCGCTGTAAACACAGCAGGTCACATGACAGTTGTAAACAATGGGTGGCTCCCTTTCAAGCCATCTATTGTGTACAATTGTGTTGCTAGCTGTGATTGATCACAGTGATCACATGGTACAGACAGGGCCAATCACAGCACATCTGAGCCATGTGATCAGCTGTGGCCAATCACGGCTAATCACAAAAAAAACAAACTGAATAAATCAATTTAATTCAGTAAAATGCTTGCTTATAGCAATGAGATTCGCTGCTATAAGCAAACATAATGTGTAAAAAAATAAATAAAAAAATACGAATCACTTCCCCAGCAGTAAAATGTAGCTATGGTAAAAATATATTGCTCTGGTCAAAGTGTGTTAAAAAAAAATAATATATATATATACAGGGTGGGCCATTTATATGGATACACCTTAATAAAATGGGAATGGTTGGTGATATTAAATTCCTGTTTGTGGCACATTAGTATATGTGAGGGGGGAAACTTTTCAAGATGGGTGGTGACCATGGTGGCCATTTTGAAGTCGGCCATTTTGAATCCAACATTTGTTTTTTCAATAGGAAGAGGTTTCCCCCCTCACATATACTAATGTGCCACAAACAGGAATTTAATATCACCAACCATTCCCATTTTATTAAGGTGTATCCATATAAATGGCCCACCCTGTATATATATATATATATATATATATATATATATATATATATATATATATTAAAAATTATATTTATATATATATTTTTTCATACTGTCACCAGTCAGTGTTTCTGACCACCACCACACAAGTTCTATGATGACACTGTACTGCACTGATGACAGTATGTAAGCAATATATATATATATATTAAATGTATTCATATTCTAAACCATTATGTCCAATCATGGCTAATCACAACTGAACAAACTGAATGAATCAATTTCATTCAGTAAAATGCTTGCTTATAGCAATGAAATTCACTGCTATAAGCAAACATAATGTGTAAAAAAAATACTGATCAGTTCACCATTAGTAAAATGTTACTATGGTAAAAATATATTGCTCTGGTCAAAGTGTGTTAAAAAAATTAATCAAAAAAATGTAATAAAAATAACAATTATATTTTATATATAATATTATATATGTGTTTTTTTTTTTTCATACTGCCACCAGTCAGTGTTCCTGACCACCACCACACCCGTTATATGATGACACTGTACTGCACTGGTAACAGTATGTAAATATATATATATATATATATATATATATTAATTTATTCATATTCTAAAATATTATGACCAATCATGGCTATATAACACTGCTATAAGCAAACATAATGTGTAAAAAAATACTGATCAGTTCACCAGTAGTAAAATGTTACTATGGTAAAAACATTGCTCTGGTCAAAGTGTGTTAAAAAAAATAATAAAAAAATTAATAAAAATAAAAATTATATAATATATATTTTTTTCATACTGTCACCAGTTAGTGTTCCTGACCACCACCACACCCGTTATATGATGACGCTGTACTGCACTGGTAACAGTATGTAAAAAATATATATATTTTTAATTTCTTCATTTTCTAAAACATTATGACAAAAAACTTGCCTACTAAATACCGTGGACTGTGTTTTTTCCAAAAAAGGGATGATTTGGGGAGTATTTGTACTGTCCTGTATTAAGCCGTAGGGCAATGGACAGTGTCAAAAGAGCCGTGTTAGTAGTTTATTTTCTTTATTATTACTTTTTACAATTTATTTTTTTAACATTTTTACAATTCTTTTTACAATACTTTTTATCACATTTTTTTTTTACAATTTTTTAGGAGCCAATTGGAGGGCTTTGGTAAAATATCAGGGATCTAAACAGTCCCCTGATGTCTCACTTTTGGGACAGAGAAAGGGGATGAGGACAGAGATCCCCCAGTCCCTTTCTCTGCATCCAAGCAGCAGGGGAAATCTGTGCAGAACAGGGTGATTAGGGTGTGCCCAGGCCCACCTGGCACACCCTGTGAGCACGCCTATGGCTGTCCTGGAATTTTAAGGCCCTCATGAAATGAGATGAGAAGCTGTCAGTACATCAGGAATGATCAATTTGCAGATATACACCCTCGTTTGTAGATTCTATAACTTTAATGCAATTCCAATTATACGCTTATTGGGATTTTTTTATTTTTATTTTTTATAAAAATCATGTAGCAGAATATATTTTGGCCTAGATTCATGAATACATTTTTTTTTAAATTTAGAAATTATTATTAACATTATTATTATGATGATGATGAATAATAATAATAATAAAATATATATATATATATATATATATATATAAAGAAAAATAGCAGTGGTGATCAAATACCACCAAAAGAAAGCTCTATTTGTGTAAAAATAATAATATGATTTTTATATGCATACAGTGTTCCATGACCAAGCAATTGCCAGTTAAATAACGCAGTGAACAGGAAAAAATGGCCTGGTTATAAGGGGGGTAAAACCTTTTGGAGCTGACATGGTTAATTGACTACATTGCTTAGCTGATTTATTCAAATAGAGACTTTTAAAATAAAATGAGCAAATCTGTTGTAAATTTGGATGGTTTACCCCAGAAAAACATTTCTATGATCTGACAGCTGACGGCATAAGCTGATTCAGTCATTATATGGTTATATCCACCCTGATGGTTTATAGCACTTAGTTAAATGAAATATTAAACAAAAAAAATAAAAATAATTAATAAAATATAAACTTACTGCTGATGGCAGAGGAGCTGGGATCTGTAGAGAATAAAAAAAAAAAAAAATCACTGCTATATTAATTGTATCATTTATGTAACATTGCGTTTCTCAATTTTGGTAAATTATCAAAATGTGATGACATTATTGGCATAGCCTATATATAGCTATATTTGTAAAATAGAGATGAGATTATCAGGCTGAGGGTTGAATCTGGTCCACGTGGAGGTTTGCGATCCTCTCATAACACCGGAATGGGCTCCTCCATGTTATTTATAAAGACTGCTCCTTGATTTGCCTGCTCTATCTCACAGTCACTTAGTAGGGATTGTGCTATCTACACCCTGTTTCCATAAAAAAACATTAGATAAAGTGCTCAGCAGAGATGTTCCCCTATTATTTAGCAGTCAGTAAAAGGCACCATATTGGTGGCAGTCATTGGAGAAGTCCTCTGGTATTGTGTCATCTGGACACCTTCCTAGAGGTAGGTTTATATGTTACAAGTTCTTATAACACTAAAATAAAAATAAAATCCAACAAGGACAAAGTTGATTCTCCTCCTAAAGTGGATGTACAGAACCAGGGATGACCCACTGGAGTCCCTCCAAATGGATATGAAGTTGATTCCACTTGAAGCACTCTCCATATCCTGAAATAACGGTTGAATTTGCTGAATATTCAGGCCTCATATACACGGACGTTTTTTGACGCAGACGTTTTCTGGAGTTTTTTGCAGCTCTCCATGTTAGTCAATGGCCCCATAAAAACGCCGACGTTTTTGAGCTATAGATGGCGTCGGCGTTAGTGAGCTGAAACTAGAACCCACGACCAGCGCGTTCTGAGGCTGTAACGTTTTGGCGTTTTTTTACGCCGACGCCGCAAAACACCAACTAATACTGTACCGGCGTTAACCGGCGTTTTTTGACGCCGACGTTTTTAGGTTGAAAAATAGCAGAGGGATGATTTTTTTTAAAAACGCCTATTGACGCTCACTAACGCCGATGAATAACGCCGAAAAACGCCGATTTTTTTTCCTTGACGTCGGGCCAGACGTTTTGTTTATTTTTTTAGAACCATCCGTGTGTATGAGGCCTTATAATCACAGAAAACTCTCTGCTCTAGTTAATACGGACTATTTCAAGCTTAAAGGAGAAGCACAACCAAAGCTCGTTTGGCTGTTCTTCTCCTATGGTTCACAGAAGTGCAGTTCGTTCTGCACTCCTGTGACCCATGTTCAGCAGACAGTAGGCTGAAGACCACTGTCGGCTGACATCACAGAGCTGGTCCAGGCTGGGGCAAGATCTCGACAATATGGTCGGGATCTGCCCACAACCCTGGACCAGCACCTGACTTAACCTCTCAGCAAGCCGTTGAGAGCCTGAGCTGGCTTCTCCTGCCCCCCCCCACAGCCCAGCACTCCAGTGAGCAGGGGGGGGGGCAGAGCAGAGAGTCGGTGACTGACAGTCACCAGCTCTCAGCTCATGAAGCTCTGAGGACCAAGCGATTGGTGGTTGATTGCTTGGTTCTCAGTCTTAGAGCCAGCAGTGTACAAATACAGCATTGCAACGATAAGGCTAAGGGTTGAATCTGGTCCATGTGGAGGTTTGTGCCCAAATGATCCTCTCATAACACCGGAATGGGCTCCTCCATGTTATTTATAAAGACTGCTCTGTGATTTGCCTGCTCCATCTCACAGTCACGTAGTAGGGATTGTGCTATCTACACCCTCTTTCCATAAAAAACATTAGATAAAGTGCTCAGCAGAGATGTTCCCCTATTATTTAGCAGTCAGTAAAATGCACCATATTGGTGGCAGTCATTGGAGAAGTCCTCTGGTATAGTGTCATCTGGACACCTTCCTAGAGGTAGGTTTATATGTTGCAAGCGAGGACCAAGCGATTGGTGGTGGTTGATTGCTCAGTTCTCAGTCTTAGAGCCAAGAGGGTACAAATGCAGCATTGTAAAGATAAGGTAATGATAAAGTAAGTATGATTTTGAAAAAAAAAAGAAAACCCAAACCTCTCTTTTAACTCCAATTGGCAAACAAACAAAAAAAATCTCCAGCTATATTAATGTAATGAGGGGAACGTGTTCTTATCCATGCACAAGTGTACCTGAGCGTATGATTGGTCCAATTCTCAGACTGTGGGAGTCCAACTCGGATTTTTTATTCCTTCTTGAAGTACAAGACTGGAACCAAAAACAGACATTTAGATGAGAGACACTTGAAATAGATATCATCTATATGACGAGATCACATCATTTGGAGGCGCTATTCACAGAGGTTCATATAAACTGAAAGTCTGGTATGATTGGACAGAGAAGATACAATGTTACATTGTTATTTTCATAATAAATTAAAATTTGCATGAATCTCATGTTGGGTTAAATGACTCTTAAAGAAAACTGCTTTATATATTTTAATTATTATTATTATTATTATTATACAGGATTTATATAGCGCCAACAATTTTCACAGTGCTTTACAACTTGAGGGTAGACAGTACAAATACAATACACTTAAATACAGGAGGAATCAGAGGGCCCTGTTCGTTAGAGCTTACAATCTAAGAGGGAGGGTCAAGAGATACAAGAGGTAATAACCGTGGGGGATGTGCTGATGGAGAAGATAAATGTACAGTATAAAGGTGGACAAAGTAGGAGAAAGTCAGACAGATTGGGGTAGAGCATTCCAGAGGATGGGAGAGGCTCTGGAGAAGTCCTGGAGGCAAGCATGGGATGAGGTGACAAAGGAGCTAGAGAGTAGGAAGTCTTAGGAAGAGTGAAGAGAAAGATTTGGTTGGTGTTTTGAGACCAAGTTAGGTATGTAGCTGGGGGGCCAATTTGTGGATGGCTATTTTCAACTTGGATTATGCCTCTGGTGTAGGGTGTCCCCTGAGGCAATCTTGCTCTGTATTTATGGAAACCTACTCACCGGTTGGCAGGCTCCAGAGCTGACTTCGCACAGGCTCACAGCACAATGAAGGTAGACAAGGTCATAATCTCCTACAAATTTAAACATCTGCACAGATACCCGTCCTTGTCTGGAGACACCGTTCTCGAGAACGTTTATAGTTTCATCTTGCTTGTTAGGACAGCTGAGGGAGATAAGAAAAGCCTTAAAGTATTCTACATTTTATGACCATTGCCTATGATAGAACTTTATTCATCAAATAAAAACATAAATGTTCTCATTTATTTATCGGTAGATATCTCACAAATTTCAAGTTTTAGTATTGGGTAGATGTGGGTGTGGTTAAATCACCCTGAAGCTATTAGCAAGTTTTGGAAGAACTACCTCTTTATTCATTATAGATACTTACTGTATATAGCGCTGTTAACACTGTCAATGTATGCAGTACTTTACATATATATTGTACATTCACATCAGTCCCTGCCCTCAAGGAGCTTATAATCAAAGGTCCCTAACTCACATTCATACATACTAGGGCCAATTAATCTACTAACATGCCTTTGGAGTGTGGAGTACCCGGAAAAAAAACCTATGCAGGTACAAGGAAAATATGCAAACTCCAAGCAGGTAGTGCTGTGTTTGGGATTCGAACCAGCAACCTGAGTGTTGCCAGGCAGAAATGTTAACCACTGCTAAACTGAAATCCTCAGGCTTTTTTTATCTGCTATGACCACCATGAGGTGACCACCATGAGGTGACCACCATGAGGTGCCCAACATTCCCCACTAGAGTCTACATTCAGTATTTACTATATTACAGATCATGTTTTAGAAAGAAAACATACCTGTAGAAACATGCCTACTGGTGTTACTAAAGTAAGAAAGAGCAAAGGCTTCTGAAGGCATTCTTGGATTCATAAATGGAAGGCTTCAAAAAAGCTGCCTAGGGCAACACGTAATTAAAATCTATCCATATCATAGAAATATATTAAATCATATGAACTATATAATAATATAAATGGAAGAAAGAACCCAGTATTCTAGTAACAAGGTGAAAGCCAGTTAAAGATTCAAAGCATATGGTGTAAAGCAATGTTGGTTCATGGAACCTTCATCCATCACCCTTGGTGTAATAGAGACTCTGGAGAAAGAAATGCCAGGAATCAGTATCGATGCATCCAAGCTTACCTGTCTCTGACGATGTAGTATTTCAGGGTGTCATCAGCAGATTGTGTTGGGGTGGCGTAGCAGTTCCTCATCACAAGAACGTATTGTGATGTGTCTCCACCCTCAATGAAGACTCCAATATACAAGATGGTCGCAGAAGACAAGGAGACCTCTGACCCTTCATATGGAATTGTGTAGCTGTTGTCTTTATACAGCGCCATGGTGGCCTTGAATTGTCCCGTCCCTCCAACTGTGATATTTACCGAGCTGTGAGAGTTTAAAATCACTTATTGTTATTTTTTTTTAAATGAATGACATATACAAATAACAGAAAGATGAAATATAAAAATAAACAAAGGATGAAAGCTTTTGAAAAGCAAACTCATGTGGCAATGTTCAAAATTGATATTTTCAGTACGACCAAGTATGCAAGAAATTATACGTTCAGAACCAATGTACACTATGTGGCGGGCTGGCATTTAAGGTGTTCACAGTCATGCTACTGATTTGGGGTTCCTTTGACCTTATCTACCCTTCTTCTCCCGAGTTGTTTTTCAAATTTCTCAGACTAAAATGACCAGTCAGTCTTTGCATGGGTGTAAAAATGCCAGAAATGAGATGTAATTGCAGAGAAATTTGCTTATATTAGCGAACGCCTGGTGAATAATGGACCATATCTCCCTAAACCTCAACCCAACCCAACCCAAAAGCCAGCAATGTATGGATCAACATTATCTTGTTCACACCGCAAATATGCGGATAGGGGAATCCACTGGTTGAATGAAAAAAAAAAAAATCAATGGGCTGCTTAAGTCCTAAAGTTTAATTCCAAGTGAGGTCCTCCTAACCCAAAACCTCAACCAAACCCATAGGTGTGCACAGGGGACCTTAATCACTTCCCCCTGCTGATAATTCCCCAAAGACCCCCAAAGGGGCTCCTAAAAAAAAATTGCAAAAAACCCATAAAAATACAATTGTAAAAAAATAACACAATAATAAAAATAAAAAAAATACTTACACCAACCTCTGCTCTACTGACACCATCCACTACCCTACTACCATCCATGTTTTAATACATTTTATTTTTTTTTTTTTATAAGAGTGTGTGTGTAAATATATATATATATATATTACACATACATATATGCACGCGTGTATGTTTGCACTTTAGGGGCCACGTCCTAATGCAATAAGCTGCTCACACCTATGATCAACTCTCTAATCCAAAAACTTATCTTGAAGCTGTCCTCAAAATCATTTGCAAGATCCAGACAATATTTTCTTTTTTTTTTGCTTTGGATAGAGTGCAGTGGAACCTTTGGCTTTCCTTTGTTATGTTCTCAGGAAAGGCCTCTATCTGGGATTTTCTAGCACTCTCACTCTTGGGGATCGTGATCACCAGGACAAATAGAGAGGGTGAATCTCCCTAATGGAGATGCAGACAGCAATAAAAAACACACAGATGTTCTCTACCCAATCCACTCAGTCCAAAATGAAAAAAAAAAAAAAAAAAACACAAAGCTATTGACAAAGAAGCAGGGTGGATTTGATTTAAATCACTAGTAAAAAGGCTTGATCGAAATCACCATTTTTAAGAAGCACCTGTCATCTCTGTCCCACAGCGGCCTGACCCGCTGTTGGCTCCTCCTCTGACCCACTGCTGGCTCCTCCTTTGACCCGTTGTTTGCTCCTCCTCTGACCCACTGTTGGCTCCTCCTCTGACCCACTGCTGGCTCCTCCTCTGACCCGCTGTATGCTCCTCCTCTGACCCACTGCTGGCTCCTCCTTTGACCCCTTGTTGGCTCCTCCTCTGACCCACTGTTGGCTCCTCCTCTGACCCACTGTTGGCCCCTCCTCTGACCCGCTGTTGGCTCCTCCTCTGACCCACTGCTGGCTCCTCCTTTGACCCCTTGTTGGCTCCTCCTCTGACCCACTGTTGGCTCCTCCTCTGACCCACTGCTGACTCCTCCTCTGACCCGCTATTAGCTCCTCCTCTGACCCACTGTTGGCTCCTCTGACCCACTGTTGGTTCCTCCTCTGACCCACTGTTGACTCACCGACAGTCCCATTCACTTTAATGGGACAGCTGGTGATGCGGCAGTGATACAACAAGGTGCGCGACGTGGCTGCAGCAGGTGAGTGGATGCCAGTTAACAGGCACTGCCATGATGGATCTGAAATGACAGCTGCTCTTTAACCAGTTGCTGACCGCCTGCCATGGCTTGATGGCGGCAACATGGTTCGTTATCGTGAAACGCCGTCACCTGATGGCAGCTGAGAGAACGAGTATTGTGAGTGTGCGCGTGCCGCCGACGGTGCGCTCACTTTGTTCTGGGGGGCCAGGGAGTGGGTAGGGCAGACTCAATCTCCGCCGGCTACCCGGGATGGCTCCCCCCACAGTGAGAGAACGGAGGTCGGTTTATGTAAACACAGATCTCCGTTCTGACAGAGGGGGGAGGGCTGTGATCACAGGCTTCCTGTATATGGGAGCCCTGATCACTCCCCTCCCCCTGCCAGCCCAGCCCCCATACAATTAGAACACACTGAGGGAACACAGTTAACCCTTAGAGCGCCCCCTCCAGGTTAACCCCTTCACTGCCAGTGATATTTACACAGTAATTAGTGCATTTTCATAGCACTGATCGCTGTATAAATTCCAATGGTCCAAAAAAAGTGTCAAAATGGTCCGACATAACAATGTCTATATAATACCGTACAGGTCCTCATTAAACCTTCCAACCTATGAAATAAGTCTTTCTTACCTGATACCTGATGACCATGGACCGCTCAGTCCTCCCCTCCACTCTAAGCAGAGAGCCGTGACTGTGTGCTCTGCCCCTCCGGTGCTCACTGAAGCGCTGGGCTGTGGAGGGGGCGGGAACTGCTGGTCCAGGCTCTCTGAAAATCACTGGGAGGCTGAGCCAGGTGCCGGTCCAGGCTTTTCTTTTGTTATTTCCCTTCTATCATGCTGTCTGAATTTTAAAATAACAGTGGCTAAATATTATAATACATGTCCACCTTTCTACCATATGAAATAAATCTTTCTTACCTGATTATAGGTCGCAGGGCTAGATTCAGACTTGTAATCATATCCAGCTCATAGACACAGGACAGGGTTATGGTCAAGGTGTCATTCCTCATGATTATCCCACCATTGTGCAACTCAATGACAATCGTGCTCCGATATGTGACATGGCTTCCGTTTTGCTACAGAAAGAATTAAATAAGTGTTTATTTCCATATTGTTTTTTTCAAATTCTTTATTTATAAGAAGTAGAGTTGAGCGAACACCTGGATGTTCAGGTTCGGTGGGTTTGGCCGAACTTCGCAAAAAAATTTGGGTTCGGTACCGAACTTGACCCGAACTTGACCCCGAACCCCATTGAAGTCAATGGGGACCCAAACTTTTTCCGCACAAAAATGACTGTAAAAAAGTCCTGGAAAGTGCTAGAGGGCTGCAAAAGGAAGTAAAATGATTTTAAAACAATAATCTGTCCCTTACAGCAACAGCAGGAACATGACCCTATAGAACTAGGAGATGATTTTAGAACAATAATCTGTCCCTTACAGCAACAGCTGGAACCTCTCCCTATAGAACTAGGAGATGATTATAGAACAAGAATCTGTCCCTCTAAACATTAGACTCTAACTAGTCCAGTCAGATTGTTCTGTAATGCAGGATGAGATGTTATTATATCTGCAATCTGTCCCTCACAGAGCCGGTGGCATCCTCTCCCTACACTAGCCAGAGAGCAGGTGACATGCAGCACTGTGACTCCAGCTTATAAAGAGGCTGGGTCACATGATGCACTGGCCAATCACAGCCATGCCATTAGTAGGCATGGCTGTGATGGCTTCTAAGGTCAAACCAGTGAAACGCTTGTTGATTGGCTGCCCTGCAGCTATTCAACAGACGGGATCAAATACCCAAACCCAGAACCCGAACCCAAACTTTTTTTCAAATGTCCGTTTTTGGGTCCGGGTCACGGACACCACAAAGTTCGGTACAGACCCGAACTTTACAGTTCGGGTTCGCTCAACTCTAATAAGAAGCATCCGACAGTATATAAGTCAGCAAAAGTAGAAAGAGTGCCTTGTCACATCCAACATAGGTACATTCAATGTTAACAAAGTGTGAAGATGAGACGCTAACAACCAAGTGATATGATACCTTTAACACTTAACTGAATTACTCCCTTCAAATGTTGGCCTATAACGTTATGTTCATAACGCAGGGAAAAACTAAGACCCAGAAGCATAGAGACACCCAGGAGGGTGCCGAAATAAGAGAAAGGGGGAGAAGGAAAAAAAAAGGTGTGGGGAGGGAGGTGGGAGCCAGGGCAATGGGATGCATGAGAGCAATAGTACAGATGCTCGGCGAACCTCAGTCCTTAAAGCAGCCCTCTATGAGGGACTTTCCTTCATCTGAATATACGAACATGTTCCAGTATGCCCATGTTTTCATATAGCATTCTCTTCTCTTTTGAGCGGTAAGTACCAGATCTTCCAGGATATGCACGTTCCTAACCTTATTAAGCCACATGGTGATGGAAGGTGGGTTGGGGTCTTTCCAACATAGAGTGACACAAGCTTTAGTAACATCAGACAAGTGACGAAGGATTGATTTTTTTTGTAGGACCGAATCGGAATTTGTGAGCGGTGGAGCAGGAAGAATGCAGGATCCCTCGGGATAGTATAGTCCAATCTGTCTCTCACAGCGCCGGCAGCATCCTCTCCCTAAACTATCCTGAGAGCATGTGACATGCAGCACTGAGTGACTCCAGCTTATACAGAGGCTGGGTCACATAATGCACTGGCCAATCACAGCCATGCTATTAGTAGGCATGGCTGTGATGGCTTCTAAGGGAAAACCAGT
Source organism: Glandirana rugosa (assembly GCA_018402905.1). NCBI lineage: Eukaryota > Metazoa > Chordata > Amphibia > Anura > Ranidae > Glandirana > Glandirana rugosa. The sequence goes on from BLSH010542232.1 coordinate 427,902, forward strand.
GAAACACTTGTTGATTGGCTGCCCTGCAGCTATTCAACAGGCGGGATCAAATACTCGAACCCAGCACCCAAACTTTTTTTCAAATGTCTTGGTTCGGGTCCGGATCACGGACACCCCAAAGTTCGGTACGGACCCAAACTTTACAGTTCGCTCAACTCTATTGGTGATGCATGTGAAATGCATATTGGAATAAAAAAAAAAAAAAAAACAAGCCACCCTTTTGCCTGGGTGTGACATTTGTCTACAAAGATGGGATGGTCAGTGGATGGAGAACATGAGGGAGAAGAATCACACTTTTAGGATGTTTCTCTTTTTAATAAGCAGGAATGTTTTTCACAGTTGTAGGGGTGAACCTAGTGAAGAAATAATATTAATAATGACACTTACATAGGACTGGACTCCGCATCCTCCGGCTTGTAGAGCGGCCAGAACTGAAAACGTATTTGTAGCGCTGTTATCCTCAAAGCCAAAGCAGCCGCTGTTCTTTATATTCTCCGGACCGAAATAGATGTCCAACTGCTTCATCTGACACTTCTGGAAGGAGGCTCTCATCTCGCTCTGCCCACAGGTCAACTCAGGACGGATGTCTGACAAACCTTGACACACAAATTGTTCAGAGATCTAATTAACGTTCAGAGGTCCCATTCCATGTTCCAGACAACATGCTGATGAATGATACTAGGAAATGTTCAATGAAGGAGGTATATAATCCTCTCTAAATGTAGAAATGGATGCTGGGTACATTCTGCCATTGGAGGACTGCCAGTGAGTTTCTTACTCAGTAGGTTTTAATGCATACCTGAGCTTAAATGAAACCTGTTAGAGAACCAGCAGGATGTAATGTCCCATTTACATCTATACATGCATGTCTTTGTTGCCTTGTGTTGCCCCGCCCATTTTTTTTCATTTTTTTTTCTTATTGGTCCTTAGCAAGCTTCCACATTATATATGCACATATATACACATACATTATATATACATATATATACATACACACATCATATATATGCATATGCATATACAGTGGGTACGGAAAGTATTCGGACCCCCTTAACCACAACAGTACCTGGCACGAAAACCCCCTTCCTGTCCAGGCCATTTTTCAGCTTTCAGCGCTCTCACACTTTGAATGACAATTACTCAGTCATGCAACACGGTACCCATATGAAATTTGCGTCCTTTTTTTCACACAAATAGAGCTTTCTTTTGGTGGTATTTAATCACTAGGAGGGGGTTTATTTTTTGAGCTATAAATAAAAAAAGATTGAATTTTTTTTGAAAAAATGCCTTTTTCTTTGTTTCGGTCATAAAATTTAGCAAATTAGTAATTTTTCTTTGTAAATTTTGGCCAAAATTTATACTGCTACCTATCTTTGGTAAAAATAACCCAAATAAGTGTATATTATTTGGTCCTTGTGAAAGTTATAGAGTCTACAAGCTATGGTGCCAATCATTGAAAATTGATCACATCTGATCACACCTGATATACTGACAGCCTATCTCATTTCTTGAGACCCTAACAAGCCAGGAAAGTAAAATTACCCCCCAAATGACCCCTTTTTGGAAAGTAGACATTCCAAGGTATTTAGTAAGAGGCATGGTGAATTTTTTGAAGCTGTAATTTTTTCCCACAATTCTTTGCAAAATGAAGATTTTTTTTTCTTTTTTTTTTTTTTTTCACAAAAT
>BLSH010542232.1:431938-444101 GCA_018402905.1 Glandirana rugosa
ACGACACACGTGTAATTACTCCCTTTTTTACTTGAATTTACTAAAATCGTTTACCGACGTTATATTGTTTCTCACTTTTTAAATTGGTGGAGTCCTGGCGGGTGGCAGTTTACTGCCGCCTCGCCAGGACGAGAAGGTCGCCCACCTGCAGTATACTGCAGGAGGGAAATTCGGCCCTAACGCGCTGCTAGCCCGCGCGCGTAGGGCCGAGACAGCCACAGCCGCACAGGCGTCCTGTGCGGCGACGTGGCTGTCCCCACTTGTCGGTAACCAATACCGACAAGTGGTGCACTAGCCGACACTGCTTCAGTGTCGACTAGTGTTTGCCGTGCGGGCGGCAGGCTGTTCACCCCTGTCGGTGCAGCGGCGTGTCCTGCGGACACGCCGACACCGACAGAGCCGGGATGCGCGCGCCCGATCGTCGCGCAATCCCGGCTTAAAGGGAGGACGTCATATGACGTCCACCCGCTGGAAGAGCAGGACCGCTCCGCCGTCATTTGACGGTGGGCGGTCCTGAGGTGGTTAAATTTTTCACTCTTTGTTATATTGCAGCCATTTGCTAAAATCATTTAAGTTCATTTTTTCCCTCATTAATGTGCACACAGCACCCCATATTGACAGAGAAACACAGAATTGTTGACATTTTTGCAGATTTATTAAAAAAGAAAAACTGAAATATCACATGGGGGTCCTAAGTATTCAGACCCTTTGCTCAGCATTTAGTAGAAGCCCCCTTTTTATGTCATGAGTCTTTTTGGGAGATGCAACAAGTTTTTCACACCTGGATTTGGGGATCCTCTGCCATTCCTCCTTGCAGATCCTCTCCAGTCCTGTCAGGTTGGATGATAAACGTTGATGGACAGCCATTTTAAGGGGGTCTGAATACTTTCCGTACCCAACTGTATATACACATATATGGGGCAAGGGGACATGGCCACTGTGTTGGGGGGTCTGAACGAGCCTGGAGGAAGTCTATAATCTTCCTCCTTCCCCGGGATTCCTCTCTTCACCCCCCCCCCGCTCAGTTCTCCACCTCTGAGCTGGTGAATGGGGGAGGGTGAATTCTGCCCCAGATTGCCAGTGAAGTGCGGAGATCACAGCTTCATAAACTGGCCATTTCTGTGCCAGTGAATGATAGCTTCTGTGCAGAGATAATCAGTGGAGAATGTGTTCTCTCCCGATTATCTCTGCTTCATAAACCGAAAATGAGCTGTGATCAGCAATGATCCTTGGGATCACCGCTGATCACAGTTTCATAAACGGACACCTGAGTTTGCATTGGGAGGGCTTTAGAGATTAATGGAATGACCCTAAAAATGCATGTACAGTGCATGTTATAAACATACTGTAAGTCAATGTGCATGAATACACATGGGGCCTGTCTAACCTAGAGGTGCCTAAGCACACATGCTTTGAGATTTATTTGCATAAAACCAAATTTGTTTTTAACTCCAATATTACCTCCATTACTAGAAGATAAAAGTAAGAAAAAAGTTGCAATAAAGACCCACATGCTAGAGGCATCATATCTACGCTGTACCGCCAGGTTAGTGATACGCCCGGCAACACACTACCTTCCTACACTGCTAAATGGGAGCAAGATTTAGGATGCTCTTTAGATGGTGATGAATGGTCCAGTATTTGGTCCGCCACCTCATCAGCCTCACCCAATATCCTAGCAAATGAGACCAATATTAAAGTTATCTCACGCTGGTACCTGGTCCCCGCCAGGAGTGCAAAATTTGCCCCCACATGCTTGGCGCTATGTTTTCGCGGGTGCAATGAACCAGGCACTTTTTATCACATTTGATGGAGCTGCCATATAGCTCAAGATTTCTGGCAGAAAATCTTTGAACTAATATCTAAAACGTTTGAACTCACAATCCCAATGGATCCTACAAGCACCCTACTAAACTTAAAACCAGATGGATTAACACGTCTTCAATTTCAGTTACTAATGCACCTTACCACCGCAGCCAAACAAACGATTGCGAAGGCATGGAAATCCTCCTCCCTCATACTCCCTGAAGCCAAAGGCAGGATGAATAAGACTATGATTCATTCACTCATTCTAAAATGTGGCTATTGAGACCAAAAAAATCTGTAGATTCGAAACAAAGTGGCACCCATGGATTAAGCATAATGTTCCCCTGGAGTTTAATGAAGACCTATTGTTGCCGTGTTAATACTGTGCTCGCCTGGCTCCGTCCGCGCCCTGTTGCCTCCATTTCAACGGTCCGCATACCTCCACCTTCTCCCCCCTTCGTACTATTCCCCTCTACTCCTCCTTTCCTTTTCTCTACTATCTTTTCGCTAAGATTCATCTGTATTTATTCAGAATTGTCACTGAATGGACAGTATCCAACTACAGTCACTACAAGTGTGCCAACTTTAGCTAACTGCTAAAAGTGGAAACGGCATCCATTTCGGGCCTCTTTGTACAACACTTAAAGTATCCGCTGACCCCTTAGGTCACCCCGTAGACAGAGTCTCAACCTGATTACCTGTTCTCTCCCCAGCCAGTGTTGAGAGATAACTCTCCTCCCTGGCTAGTCTCGCATCCCAGCTAGCTCTTTTGAATAAGCCAGTTTCCTATTATGAGTAACCAAATGTATTGTACGGTACTTGCTTGATACTGATCCCGTATTCAGTCTGTGGCTTACTTAATGCTTGTAATAATCAATCTATGGTTAAAACCTCAATAAAATCTTTGAGACAAAAAAAAAAGTAAGAAAAAAGTTCATGCACTCGTGTTCACAGTTAACTGGTCCTCCTTATCTCTATTCACATGACTCATGCCATGGCACAGGTCATGGATCCATTGCCAAGTCAGAGAACTTTGGTAGTGACCCTGTTTCTGGTTGCATGGGGTAGATGGGGCACTTTATGCTTCTCCTTGTGTTCAGGGTGCTCTGTGGTAGCGCCATGTTTCCTGTTCAAAAACCTCAACATAGTAAACTAGAAAGTTGCTAATAGAGGAATCATAATTCCGAGATGGCGCCTTCATCAAGGTTGTTCGTGAGGGAAACACAACACACTAAATGTACTATGCGCTTAGGAGATGAGGATTTAGGCAAATACATTTCAATATTTGTCCCATGAATAGAACTGTAAGAGAACAGTGAGATCCACTTCAAATTCACATATATTGTACTTACTGGAAACTTTATATTGATCCTTGCAGTAACATCCTTCACCTTTGTCCCCCGACTTCCATTCTTCATCTGCTGCACAGACTTCTTGAGCTGTAGATGGGTCTACCAAGAAACAGGGAAAAAAATGACCATTGCTAAGTGATTAGTGATACAACCATAAGGGATATACAGTATATGCGTAGAAGTGTATAACATATCGTTGCTGCAGAAAAGAAGCAGAACAAACATTCCTCGGGTTATATCTCATATGATCAGTCCATCGCAAATTTATATTGCAGTTAATTTGACATCTGGGAAAAGAAATTAGCCCCTTGCTACCCAATACTGTCAGGGATCTTTCTGATGGAGCTTCCACCCCACCCCGAACTTTCGTGGAGTCCATGCCCTAATGGAGTAGGGAAAGCCTCTATTTAATTCTTTTAAAGTGATATTAAAGGCAGATTTGTTAAAAATAACAAATACGTCATGCGTATCTGCTCTGTGCAGTGGATTTGCACAGAGCAGCCCTGATCCTCATATTGTCTTGCTCCCCACCACCACTCCTGGCCCCTCCCTCCTGCTGAGTGCCCCCCAAAGCAAACATCTTGTTATGTGGGCACCCGAGCAGGCTCACTCCCAAGCCACTGCTCTGTGTGTCCATTTACACATGGAGTGTGACTTGGTCCTGCCTCCACTCTCTTCTTATTGGCTCACTGGTTGTGATTGACAGTTGCAGTAGCTGATGGCTCCCACTGCTGTCTCAGCCAATTAGGAGGAAGAGTCCCGAGTGAGCCGCTGTTCTCATGCACATTGCTGGATCGAGATAGGGCTCAGTAAAGTATTGGGGGGCTTAGCGGGTTGCTGCACACAGAAAGTTATTTTACCTTTATGAATTAAGGTTAAAAACATTGAGCCTATACAAACCACTTTAAAAGAGACTAGAGAAAAAATCCAAGAGGTAGATTTACTTTCCTACAATGGCCATGTCAAGTGGGAGAAGCTTGAAACTTAAGTGCAGAGATCTCACAGCCACTATCTACCCTAATATTCATTACAGAAGGACCGTACAGTTAGATGTTCCTGTATCAATAAACCAAATATTCAACCAGTCTCCACACTGTGTACATTTCTTATGCAGAGCCTCAAATGTAGCATTGGTGGAAAAATAAAACTGATTTTACCCATGGTAAAATTTTACCTCCAATTGACGGTTATGCATTGCAGCAAAAAAAGTACCAAAATGATTCTCTGCTACTGCCCTGGTGACCCATTTGACACTCATCCTGCCCCTATGCCTTGTGGACTTGGCTCCGCACCACCGATCCAGGAAGGTTTCTCCCCTTTTCTATTCTACCTCTTTTCTTTTCTTTCCTCAGATGGGTCACCTGGCCCTTCATCTTCTCCCCTCTCATTCCTATTTCTGTTCCTTCTTTTTTACTCTCTCACTGCTATGAGTTTCTGGCTTCCCTTTCCCTTTTCTTAAGACTATGAAATGGGAGCTCCCCTCTCCATGGATTTTACATTAAACCAACCCTGTCTCCTCATACTCGTATTCATTACAGTCCTTATCTGACTATATTTATAATCATATTACAAAGTCATGCTGGTTTTTTGGAATAGAGCTATAAGTGAGAAGCATTGGCCGTATTCTCTTGGGATTGTATAATTATGTATCTCAACTATGTTTGATTTCCCTTTTAAATATATCTCGCATCTTGTATACCTCTCTGACTTGGGAGATAGACTGTTTCGCCTCTTAGTATCTTGCTATGTTATACCATGATGATTTTACTTCCCTATTTACTATTTAGAGGTCAATGGGGTCGCCACGCCCCCCCTGGGTCACAGCTTGCTCCCATTGGGGTGCCCTCGGGGGTTGACAACACTGTTCCCCATTTAGATATTAACATTGTTGTACCTGGTAAAGTTACCGGTTGGTCTATAGCCATAAATGCGTGTAATTGTTTTATCTATATACCTATGTTTGGCAGTATTTCGTGAATATTTATCCTCTACTACCTACTCTTTTATTCAATAAAAACATTGAACATGGAAAAAAAAAAATGTACCAAAATGAAAACTGTCACCCCTCAAGGTGTGAGTGAAACCATCATTTTTCCTTTAGTAAAATTCATTAAAATCTGCCGGCGAGCCGCGATTACCTACCAGAGGCGAAGAACGGGGAACCGCCGATGTAAAATCGGAGGTCCCCAGCTCTGACAGGCGGCATCTAAGAGATCTACTGATCCCTGTCACTGGGATCAGTTAGATCTCTGGTGCCCCTGGCAGCCCAGCACCCTCACAGTTAGAACAGGCCTAGGGAACACAGTTACCCCCTTCACTGCCCCCTGCAGGTTAACCCCATTCACTGCCAATGACATTTATACAGTAATCAGTGGATATTTACATTTCTGATCGCTGTATAAATGTCATTGGTCCCAAAAAAAAGTGTCAAAAATGTCCGACATGTCCACTGCAATATCGCAGTCCCACTAAAAATCGCAGATCGCCACCATTACTAGTAAAAAAAAAAAACACAGCAACTTTTGCACAAGCCAATCAATAAACACCGATTGCAATTTTTTTTTTTTTACCACAAATATGAGGAAGAATATAAATCAGCCAAAACCGATGAATAAATTTGTTTTTTTTTATATTATTTTGGATTTGTATCATAGCAAAAAGTAAGAAATATTGTTTTTTTGTTTTTTTTGAAAAATTTTTGTTCTTTTGTTTATAGCGGTGATCAGAAATGATGCAGAGGTGATCAAATACCCCCAAAAGAAAGCTCTATTTGAGGGAAAAAAGGACACAAATTTTGTTTGGGTACAACGTTGCAGGACGGCACAATTGTCAGTTAAAGTGACGCAGTGCCGAATCACAAAAAGTGCTCTGGTACTAACATGGGAAATCCTTCCGGGGCTGAAGTGGTTAAAGTGGTTCTAAAGGCAATATTTTTTTTTTAATAACAAACATGTCATACTTACCTGCTCTCTGCAATAGAATTGCACAGAGTCGCCCTAAACCTCCTCTTCTTGGGTCCCCACGCTCCTTGCTCCTCCTCCCTTGCTGGTGCCCACAATAGGAAACCGATTCCCATTAGGGCATCCGTGTGAGCTTGCTCCCAAGCCCCGTTGCTGCATCCGTTGATACAGACAGTTGGACTCAGCCTCGCTCCCCTGCTCCCTCCTCACTGGAGTTGATTGACAGGAGCGGGAGCCAATGGCTGACACTGCTATCAATCTTCACAATGAGGAGGGAGACAGTGGCGAGAGCCACTGTTCTTGTGCACATCACTGGATCGGATCAAGCTCAGATCAGAATGGGGGGTGGAGGGATCCTGTAGCAGAGAAGGTTTGAGGCTTGAGGCTTTAGAAGCCCTTTAAAACTTCCTACAATGTATTACTTATGCTAATGTATTGTGAGCTGCAGGTATAATAACTTTTAGCTGGGATTTTTAAGGCCTTTTAATTAATTCCAGGGTTCCTTTGAGATAAAAAGGTTGAGGAAGGCTGTCCTAAACCTACCAGAAAGAAAATCCCGACAGGATTCTTCCAGGATCTATCCACAATTAAGTACATTTCTGGGCATTAAGTGCAATGGTTAGCTTTTATTTAGTTAGACTAAAGCCCAAAAAAACTTTGAGAATTTGAGAACATTCAGCAAATCCAGTTGATCTTGATTTGCTACCTCTAGATATTCTACATCCTGGAGGACATTAAACCTTACTATGTGTAATGACACTTTTTTAAACGAGGAAAAGAAAATTCATCACTTACCGGTACAATAGGACAATGTGCAAACTGACTCTGGAGTGCTGATTAATTTGTACACATGGTATCCCAAGGGACAAGCCTTAACCTGGATGGTTGATGTCCAAAGGCAGCAGCTTCCACTCCAATGGGCACAAGCAGTGCGACTCACAATGCCATCTGTAATGACCGGATGTGCTCCATTCATCCACACTGGAGCGTTTGTATCACATCTAAGTTCGGGTACACAGTATTCTGGTATACGAACACCTCCAACACCAACAAACTGATACCACCCACTCATGTAATAATCACAGTTCATGGATGAGAGTAGTGAGTTGTTTGCGCTTCTCCAGGGCTCATTGAGCACAGTGCGGTTTACACAAGGATCAGAGCAGGAATAGGAGCCAAGGGACTTGGTGCACTCAATTCCAAAGCCACAGTCACCTCTTTGGCACTCATCAATTTCACAATGGAACCCATCCCCGTAGTATCCATCAGGGCACACACAGGAATATCCATAATACTCATAAATGCACTGTGCTAAGGGATGGCATGTGTGTAGGCTAGGATCATCACACTGATTGAGGGGAACACAGGAACCTTCTAAGTGCTTGAAACCACTTGGACAGAGGCAGATATAAGAGCCAAATGTGTTCTGGCATGTGCCAATAGTGCAGTTGTGTGTCCATACATAGGCACACTCATCAATATCGGAACAGTTGAATCCGTCTCCAACAAAGCCGCCCTTGCAGACACATTGCACATAATCACCATGTTCCTCACACAGAGCGTATGGATGGCATTCTGAACAAGTTGCTGCAGCTGCCAAAAGTAAAAGTAAAGAAAAATAAAATCAATAAACAGACATGGAACCAATACCATCAATTCTAATATCTATGTATATCTCTAATGGCTCTCCTTTGGCTTCAAGTGCTCTTTCCCCCAATCTATACCATTTGCTGGCTGCCAATTACCAAATTTCAAACTTTTAACTTCCAAAGTCCTCTACAATCTAACTCATCAATACTTTGTATTGCTAATTTCCATTTACCAGTGTATAGTGTGTGGGTCAACAAATTTGCATTCTATAGTCTATCTATGAACCCAGAAGTGCTTGGCTCTGAGACTTTCCGGTTTAGGAGCACCACTCTCTGGCTGTTGTGGCAGGGAAAAAGCTGAACAAACGTGATATGTGCTTGATTAGCTGCAGGTACAGGACAGGGTAGACATTGAGGGTCTAATAGCCCCCTGAAGTCTCTTATAAAGAGAACCCGTCACCTGCCCTATGCTATTACATAGGAGATTTGTTAGCCCCCTTGTGATAGCAAGTATGTTAAAGAGTAACTCCACTTTTGTTGAGAAAAAACATTCCCATCTGGGTGATCAATGTACATTGCTTGGATTTTAACAAACTTTGCTGCTGATTCCGACCTTTTTTATTCGGAAAAAAAAAGTTGTTTGTCTGTCATGATGTCATGTGGCTGAAAAAGCGCAATGTATTAGATAGAGAAAAAAAAAAGGAAGGTAAATGTAATCCCCAATCAGTGTTTCCTAATGATATAAAATGAATACTTACATGAAATGTTTGTGGCTGCAAAATAAGAAGAAACATGAAATTAATCAGAAGCATTTCAGTTGAACGCAGTGCTAGGCTTTCTTATTAGCAAGCTCAGAAGTGTTCACATACAAAATTATTCAAAAAGATGGAGTAAATTTCAACTTTTTTTTCAAGCAAACTATAAGGGATAAAAGCACATTCCACAGTTCAAAGTTAAAAGTCCACCTAGAAGTTCCATGCAATGCCACACAGGGGCGCTACTTCTTGTTTATAAGAAAATGGCAATGCCACAGGAGTAGGGATGGGCTCGCGGTTCGAGTCAAACGTAAGGTTTGCCCGTTCGTTGAATTGAGAACATTATGGGGCGTTCGCAGCTACTTTGCCACAGCGGAGCGCCCCGTTCATTTATTTGGCAGGACGGGGCCATCCGGCGACGTAAGCGAGCGACCCCGCCCCTTCTGACATCATGGGGCAGGTCATGCGTGTACGTCACAGAGTGGCCCCGCCCTGCCATATAAATAAAACGTCAACACAAATAGAGCTCAGTTGGTGGGAGCTGTTGCATTTATTTATTTTTTTCGGGTCCGTTGCTCGCTGTGATTGACAATGGATTACAATGGGGGGGGGCACTTTTTATTTATTTCTTTTTTTTAAATAAAGGACTTGTCCCTAATTGTCTCCTGTGTCTTTGTCTTTTTTTGACACTTTTGGTGAGTAGGGGTATGTTGTACCCGATACTAATTCACATGGGGGGGTCGGGATCTGGGGGCCCTGCTTAGTAAAGGGGGCTTCCAGATTCTGATAAGCCCCCTCGCCCGCAGATCCCCACAACCACAGCCCAGGGTTGTGGTGAAATAGGCTCTTGTCCCCATCAACATGGGGACAAGGTGCTTTGGGGTAGGAGGCTCAGTGCCCTCCCTGCCCCAAAGCACCCATACTCCCCATGGTGAGGGCGTGTAGCCTGGTATGGTTCGGGGGGGGTGCACTCGCTCGTCCCCCTCTATCCTGGCCGGTCAGGCCTGCATGCTCAGATAAGGGTCTGGTTTGAGTTTAGGGGGGACCCCGTGTCAATTTTTTTTTAATTTTGGCGTGGGGTTCCCCTTAAAATCCAACCCAGACCCGAGGGGCCCGGTATGGAAATTTTTTCAATGATTTTTTTCTATATTGCTGGGAACCGATAATAAATGAAATTTTTCCTTTGGAAATGTAATTTTTTCTCTGGCTATGTTCTACGCCTCACAGAGATGCGCTCTTTTACACACAGACTAAGGGGACCCCCCCCCAGGCACGATATTTAAAGGAATATTTAGTTTTTAGTGTGTCACTTTAAACATTATTAAAATCACTGCTCCTGAAAAAAACTAATAATTTAAAAAAAAATGTTTGCATTGATCCATGTCCCCTAGGGCAGGACCCAGGTCTCTATACACTTTTTAGGGCAATAACATTGCATATAAGCCTTTAAAATGAGCACTTTTGGTTTTTCATGTTCGGGTCCCATAGACTTTAATGTTGTTTGAATGTTCGCACAATTTTTGCATGTTTGCATGTTCTGGTGCGAACCGAACCGGGGGGGGGGGGGTGTTCGGCCCATCCCTACACAGGACATGTCGTTTTGTGTGCTGCAATTTGCGAAGTGTGAATTTATTTTTCAAGTACAATGTGAATTCCATCGACTGCTCAATAAACAGTCGCATCTTTTTAAGCAAATTTGCAAGTGGAATGAAAAACTCATTGGAGATGTTTGCATATGTAAACATAAAAGCACTGGTCGTCCTTGCATGTCAGATGAAGGTGAGGTCCAGCGTTATCTGAATGACACTATTCCAGGATGATGGCTTGGAAGAGGTAGTCAACAAGATCTTGTTCTTTGTTTGTAGCCTCCCAGGTCACCAGACCTTACCCCCTGTGATTTTTATCTGTGGGGGTACATAAAAGAAAGGGTGGTTGTCCCATCTATGCCTGCCACTCTTTAAGCTCTAAAGCCTCGTACACATGCGCCAATTGTCGTACGACTGCACGTCCAACTTTTGTCCAAATTGGCTGTCGGCGGTTAGATCTAGCATACTGACGTGAGCCAAGTAATCGTCCAACAAAGCCAAACGTAGTGACGTGTTGCGAGCGAGGAAGTTCAGGTGAATGTGATTTGTGAATTAGGAACGTAGGTTTACACGACCGAGCACTTCCTGGATTCTGAGCATGCGTGTTTGCACTTACAACTTTTGTTGGCCAACTTCTGTACACATGAGCTGAAAATTTGTCAACACCTTGTTGGCCAACAAAAGTTTTCTAGTCTTCTCATACAACTTCTGTTGGACGATAATTGGAAATTGGCTGTTACATCGTGAGCACTAACGGTCGGATTATTGGACGACAGGCTGTTGTACGACCGTTGTTGGTCCGAAAATCATACCGTGTGCACGGGCCATAAGTCTTCGAATTGTTTGATTCGAATGTCGTAAGAAATGGTTTACCGCTTTGATGTTTCACACACAACACAAGGTGCTCATGTTTAGTGCATACAACCTCAAGGACCATAAAACTTTGAACCTCCCTCTGTCCAGTGATGTGCAGAATGCGCTTCCATCCTTTACAGTTTGTTTGAATTAAAAAGTTGAAATCTGATCCATCTTTTTGAATAACTCTGTATAATATAAAGATTTTATTTAAATTATGAAAAAACAACTTAGCAACTAGTAAACCTAAAAAAAGAAAACATAAAAACAATCACTACAATTCTGCTTTAATATCGCTAATGCCGTGATGTTACCTGTGAATCCTCGAACTCGAATGGCATGCACTCCTCCTGCATTTATATCAATAGTATAATTGCCTTTTGCGGGATTTTTCATGAGACGCACGGAGCCCCAGCTCTCTGACACCACCTCTTCCAGGTGGAGAACAGCCCCTGCCCCAAAAAACAAAGGGAATCGTTATTATAAACCTTATCGTATGCTCTTCAGATAAAGTCCAGATCTTCTTTACCAAACTGAATATCTACATCATTCTGTTCTTTGTTTCCCATCATCCCATGTATCAGTTTTATATACAGTAAGTTGTTCATATATGAGCCTGGTTTCCACAAAATTATGACTTCAATTTGGCCAATGTCAATAGTTGTTTTGATATTTTAAGGCACAAGTGTCAAACATAAGACCTGTAGGCAGAGGCGTAACTAGAACCTTCAGGGCCCCAGTGCAAGAAATTATGAAGGGCCCCCTGACCCCTGGCCAGGGCCCTTCCCTCTTCCCACTGATCCTGGGGCCCTTTATGCCTATTGTGGGTCCCTTTATTACGGTACTGCAGTGGGGCCCTTTCACAAGTTCTGCAGCAGGCCCCAGGGGGACCAGGGAAGCACACAGGGGCCATGGGAACAGCAGAAGACAAGTAAACTGGATAGAGGAAAATGGAGGAGATTGGGTCCTCTAAATGCCACCCCCGCCATCCCTCCTATTCAGGTGTACAAGGGAGGCACATGGGCCCCCTGGACCATGGGGCCCGGTTGCAATTGCAACGCCTGCAACCCCTATCGTTACGCCCCTGCCTGTAGGCCAAATTTGACCTGCCAGGCCATTTCATGTGGCCCTCGAAACTCTCCTACTGTTGCAGCACCCCCGCTCCCACATCTCTGCCCCTACCTTGTCTCAGCACTTGACAGCAGAGAAGAGAACAGAGCTCCTCTACTGGATCCTATACTTCAGAGCCTCATCTCTGCC
>BLSH010542268.1:65255-78114 GCA_018402905.1 Glandirana rugosa
GAGGGTGCTACTTGCGCGTGTGCCGCGTACGCGCACCGAACATACAAAGTACGCCAGTCCACTGGACGTGCGTTGGTTCTCCCCTCTGCGACGGTTCACCGCAGAGGAGTTTGTCTCCCCAGTGTACAGACGGCGTGCCCCTATAGTGAGGTCTCCCGGGCGATCCGGTTTGCGCCCGGTTTATCACACCATTTGTAATGGAATCAATTGTTTCAACTAGACTTTCTCTCTCCATCCATGGGGTCCTCATTATTACGAGCGGGTACATGGTAGAGGGTGTTCTTTAACTCTACACGGGGTTTATTACTTTATAGACCCGTATATTAACATTAAGACTTTTTATTTATTTCCTTTTCCTTCTTTGAACCCGAACGATTTTTGAAATGTCCGGGTCCGGGTCCGTGCCACGGACACCCTAAAGTTCGGTACGGACCCGAACGTTACAGTCCGGGTTCGCTCAACACTAATAGTGAATTCTTTTATTCGGCTACTTTCTTCCTTTTCCTTTATTTATTTTTCAGAATTACAATTATATGCCCAGATATTTCATTATTTGGGGCACATCTCAATTTCTTGTGGGAGATGGTACATGGGCGAGCATTATTACTCCTGGGGTACCTACCTCTCTCTTTCAGATCAACTTTGTTAACTAAGGTAATGTTTACCACACTATTTGGCCCGCGTTTGGCCTAGCGGGCCCTCTGGAGTGATATCCCCGTGCGGCAGACATGTGACCCCTCTGTTTGAGGAGACGCCACTTGGCAGCGTCTCCCCTCTTGGTTGCGTGCAGGTCACCTGACCGCATGAAACATACAAGCCACGCGCATGCGCCGTGTGCGCGTTCATCGTGGGAGGGGCCAGGCACGGCCACGCCAGGCGCAGCTGTGGCTTGTCCCAGCATCGGCCGTGTTGGAGCTTAAAAGGGAGTAGCCTATCATATCTGGCACATGGCTGCCCCCCTGGAAACCACGCACCATCCGTCTTGTCATGAGGGTGAGATATGTTTGCTTCATTATCCAGACCGTTGGTAGTTCTTAGTTTGTGAGTATACTAACTATACTGTATTATATCTCCATAGACTATACTGAGTAAACGAGGTTGAGATATGTTTGCTTCCTTATCCAGACCGTTGGTAGTTCTTACTTTGTGAGTATACTAACTATACTGTATTATATCTCCATAGACTATACTGAGTAAACCAGGATTGTGCTTTACCATACGCTGTCCTACCTTCAGCGCTTAGTACCATATAACCTCTTGAAACCCTTTATACTATTTGCCAAATTCATTCATATGACGGTCTGCATGGTCTCCAGCGTGGCTATACTCGTCGTTGTGTCAATCCAGGTTGGTTAGATACAATTGTTTGCTGTGTATTACACACCCCCTCTCCCTCATCTTGGATGCATGGCGGTGTGGGTATCTTCATCTTGCCCTTGCATGTATTTAGATCTCTACCCCAGGGCTGTGGCCTCCCAACCTTCTCCTTTCCTTCCCTTCTCCCTCCCTCCTTCTGATGTTCTTTATTTTCCTAATTTCATAATAGTCTATTCATATCTTCCCTTCTCCTCTAACTTCCGGTGTTTATTTCCTTATCCCCTTTTCTTACCTTTTCTCCCTTCCTTTTTCCTCCCTTCTTCTCCCCCTCCCCTATTTCCTACCTCCCCTCCCCCCCCTTTTCCCATTCGCCCTGTCCACAACCTGATTGTTGATTTCCACCACCCATTGTACATGGTTGGAGCACTGCACTCCCACCTCAGAAATCCTCACCTGTGTGGTGGGGGGTTGTTCCCTTCATTACCTACTTACAGTTTACACACTTTTATTATAGATTTTATATACTGTGCCTCCCCTGGCTTCCATGTCCGCCGTGGGGGGATAGCCTTTTGGCTGGCTCCTGGCCTTTGGGCTTGCTTCTGACCCGCACCTAGGTAAGCAAACGCGTTATGCCATATATATCCAATCCCAGTGCCAAATGTTGTTCGATATTTCTTTATGATTGTTACATTGTATGTTTTTGATATGTAATCTTTACAGATCCCTTCCTACTCTCCTGAAGAAGCGGTTACCCTCGAAACCGGTAGAGTTCTGTAGGAATCTGCAGGGATCTAAAATAGGTCTCGGACTCCATCAGAGCACCATAAGTTAAGCCTCAACCATTGAGGAGCCAAATCTGTTTTTTAATACTGCACTTTTTGAGTTTGAATAACTGTATGTTATTTAAACTATGTAATCACCTAATAAAATGTTCCATTTTTTTATGAAAATTTGTGTGATTCCTTGGCTGTCGGAATAGTCCATGCTCTAGTACTTCTGGTAGGCTGTTACTGGGACAGTCTTAACCACTTCCTTACTGGCGTATAGTAAAAATACGCCGGCAAGGTGCACTCCCTATGCTAACAGGCCGTCATATGATCGCGGCGATTGGGGATCGGGTGTGTCTCTCAGGACTCAGCCCATCCCCGATCGGGGTAAAGAGACAATAAATTTGGCTCTTTAACCCGTGACCGGCTGTGTTCTATCACAGCCGGTCATTCGCTATGCAGCTGCATTCGCCGTGCACACCGCTCGCAGCGCGGTGTGCGGGGTTGCAGCTTGTCCCTCAGACAAAGCCCAACCCCGATCAGGGTAAAGAGCCAATGGAATTGGCTCTTTACCACGTGACCGGCTGTGTCCAATCACAGCCGGCCACAAATGTCAACAAGGTGCCAGGTAACTTACTGTTACCAGGCACTTCTCCTCACACACCATTCACATGTGAGGAGAAGAGCTGCTAAACTGTGAGTGAGCTACTGTACTATTACCTGTGTCAGATTGCCCCCTGAATAAAAGAGGACCTGTCATCGCCAGCCCATCAGAGTACCTGTCTGAGCTCATCAGAGTACCTATCTGTGAGCTCATCTGGAGTACCTGTCTCCCCATCTGGGGTACCTGTCTCAAGAGTACCTGTCACCAAAGTACCCGTCATGAATCAGAGTACCTGTCACCCCATCTAGGGTACCTGTCACCACAGTACCTGTCACCAATCAGAGTACCCGTCACCCCATCTGGGGTACCTGTCACCAGAGTACCTGTCACCAATCAAGAGTACCGGTCACCAAAGTACCCATCACCCCATCTGGGGTACCTGTCACCAGAGTACCTGTCACCAATCAAGAGTACCTGTCACCAAAGTACCCGTCACCAATCAGAGTACCCGTCACCCCATCTGGGGTACCTGTCAGAGTACCTGTCACCAATCAAGAGTACCGGTCACCAAAGTACCCGTCACCAATCAGAGTACCCGTCACCCCATCTGGGGTACCTGTCACCAGAGTACCCGTCAACCAATCAGAGTACCCGTCACCCCATCTGGGGTACCTGTCACCAGAGTACCTGTCACCAATCAAGAGTACCTGTCACCAAAGTACCCGTCACCAATCAGAGTACCCGTCACCCCATCTGGGGTACCTGTCACCAGAGTACCTGTCACCAGAGTACCTATCACCTCATCTGGGGTACCTGTCACCAGAGTACCCGTCACCCCATCTGGAGTAACCATCACCCAATCTGAAGTACCTGTCACCAATCAGATTACCTGTCACCAGAGTACCTGTCACCAAAGTACCTGTCACCAGAGTACCTGTCGCCAACCAGAGTACCTGTCACCAGACTACCTGTCACCAATCAGAGTACCTATCACCAAAGTACCTGTCAACAGAGTACCTGTCAACAGAGTACCTGTCACCAGATTACCTGTCGCCAACCAGAGTACCTTTCACCAATCAAGAGTATCTGTAACCAGAGTACCCGTAACCAATCAGAGTACCTGTCACCAAAGTACCTGTCACCAGAGTGCCTGTCACCAGAATACCTGTCACCAATCAGTACCTGTCACTAGAGTACCTGTCACAAGAGTACCTGTCACCAACCAGAGTACCTGTCACTAGAGCACCTGTCACTAGAGTACCTGTTGCCAACCAGAGTACCAGTCACCAATCAGAGTACCAGTCACCAATCAGAGTATCTGTCACCAATCAGTACCTGTCACAAATCAATCAGAGTAGTCTGTAGTCCAAGTACCTGTCACCAGAGTACCTGTCACCAATCAGAATACCTGTCATCATGTTCAGAAAGAGATTATGCACTACAGAAGAGGCATATCAGATGCTGAGCCTGACCGATAAGAGCAGCGGGGAGCTCACTGCCCAGCCACAGTTCTGATTCTGGTTCTGGTTCCGAATACGTGCCCACTGAAGACAGTACATCTTCATTAGAATTTGAGGAGGACGCAGTCCTTCCTAAAAGAAGACGGGCTGAAGACCAGGCAGCAACCAGCAGTGCCAGACACCTCAATGGCCAATCGGCAAATGCCAATGGCACTAGATCCCAGGAGGAAATGCCCAGTACAAGTGCTGGCATTTCACGTCAAAGAATTAGGGCCCAAACCCAGCTCCCAAAGGCCTTGGCAAACCCATTGTGGTTGCCTTCTACCACAGGGTCAGCCACAATCCCCCCTTTTACAGGACAGCCAGGCGTTCAAGTGAACACAGATGGCTTCTCCAAAATAGATATTTTAAATGTATTTTTTCTCTGACGAGTTGGTCCACAACATCGTGGACCAAACCAATCTTTTTGCTCGTCAATTTATTGCAAACCACCCCAACTCAAGTTATACCCGCCCCTTCCAATGGAGACCCGTAACCATGGAGGAGTTTAAAGTATTTTTAGGCCTGACACTCAACATGGGGCTTACAAAAAAGAACGAACTGCACACGTATTGGTCTACCCACCCCATCCACCACATGCCAGTTTTTTCAAGTGTCATGACCAGGTCCCGCTATAAAATTATAATGCGCTTCCTGCATTTTAGCGACAGCACACAGTGCCCCCCCCCAAATCATCCCGACTTTGACAAGTTATGTAAAATTCGCTCCCTTATTGATTATTTCTCCAAGAGGTTTTCCGAGCTTTACACCCGTGACAAAAACATAGCTGTGGACGAATCCCTGGTACATTTCACCGGCCGGCTGGGAATCAAACAGTAGATCCCAAGTAAAAGGGCGAGATACGGTTTGAAGCTCAACAAGCTTTGTGAAAGCTCCACCGGTTATGTCTATGCCTTTTGTGTGTACGAAGACAAAGATTCCCAGCTCCAGCCCCCTGAGTGTCCACCATACATGGGAACAAGCAGGAAAATTGTCTGGCAGTTGGCATTCCAAATCTTCCAAAAGGGGTATAACATTTATATGGACAACTACTACACTAGTTTGCCCCTTTTACGCCACCTTTACCTAAATAAAACATTGGCCTGTGGTACAGCAAGGAAAAACAGGAAGGGCTTTCCACAGCGTCTTCTCAACACAAGGCTACAAAGGGGGGAATCGGAAAGCCTGAGGAACGCGGAAGTGTTGGCCCTGAAGTGGAGGGATAAGAAGGACGTATACGTCATGTCAACCATCCATGATGACACCTCGGTGGAAGTTCCCAGAAGACGAGGACCAGTTCGAAAGCCTTGCTGTATCCACGAATACAATAAATTCATGGGGGTGGTGGATTTAAACAATCAGATGTTGCAGCCCTACCTATCCACAAGAAAGTCCCTCTTCTGATATAAAAAAGTTGCTATTTACCTCTTTCATTTGGCCATGTACAACTCATTTATCACTTATCAAAAATCGACCCAACACCAAGTATCCAACACCTTCCTAAGATTTATTGAAGATGTCATCACTGCCCTGCTATATCCACAAGGATCAGCCCCAGAAAGCCTTCACTCCGATTGTGTTAGCAGACTGCATGAGCGTCATTTTTCTGAAAAGATTCCACCATCGGCAAACGGAAGACGACGCCAAAAAAAATGTCGGGTGTGCAGTAAAAGAGGAGTTAGGAGAGACACTAGTTTCCATTGTCCCCAATGTCCCTCCCAACCTGGCCTTTGTCACGGAGAATGCTTCTGACGCTATCATACCCTTGTATATTATTAGCCCATATTTCAAGTAGACTGCCATTTCCCCATTTTCAAATTCCTGTGCTGATTAGTTCCCTGTTGCCTCAACCAACCATGCCACTGCCTTCCATGTGAACTGACCCTGGCCTGTTTATCGACTAAGCCCCTGCCTGCCATCTGCATTGTTTATCCGCCATGTTTCTGCCTTTCACGTGAACTGACCTTGGATTATATCAACTATGCCTCTGCCTACTGTCTATATCTGCCTTTTACCTGCATTGACCTCGGAATGTTGACCATGTTTTTGCCTGCCCCTTGGACTGATGTTTCACCCTGCTACACAGGGGTCTCACATATGTGAGGGGCTCCAGAATGATGTTCTGAATTGAGAAAACCAGTTATTGGTTTTTTCCTTGTTTTGTCATTTCCAGAACAGGGTCTGGTGTCCGGAGGCTTCAAAGCGATTGGGTGGGAGAAGCCTCTACCCCTGTCCCCCTATCCCCATTCTTTCCTGAGGCCCTAAGCTTGATGGTCCTGCCTGCTTCCTGGAAAAATACTTTGGTTGTACTGACAATATCTCTGCCTGCACTGACCCAGGAGTTTTTATGGACCATGTGCCTGCTGCCTGGACCAATACTTTGCCTGTACTAACCATATCTCTGCCTGCTGCCTGTACTATGGACAGTATTCCTGCCTGCTGCATGGACAATCCTTTCACTGCTGCCGACCACATCCCTGCCTGCTACCTGGACCAATGCTTTGGCTGTGCTGCTAATATCTCTATCTGTACTGACTATGGACAGTATTGCTGCCTGCTGTCTGTTTTGCTGTCGCTGTCCACGTTCCTGCCTGCTGCCTGGACCGGTCCTTTCCTCTGTGGGCCCCTGCACTACTAAACTGCAAGTAATCTTTTCTTTACCCTTTGCTCAGCAGAATGTATTTTGGTTTGTAATTGGTATTACAGTACTTGCTATGTGTTAGAAATACGAAGGGCTTTCAACAATGTAAGAGGTTGGCAGGAATTTATGTGTGTATTTATGTCCCTAGAACACCTGGAGGTGCTACTTGGATGTTGGGTCTTTGTATGTGGCCAGTCTGTGTAAAAGTCTCACACATGTGGTATCGCCATACTCAGGAGGAGTAGCAGAATGTGTTTTGAGGTGTCATTTTTTTCTATGTACATGCTATGTGTTGGAAATATCTTATAAATGGACAGCTTTGTGTAAAAAAAATGCATTTTCATTTTTTTTTTAACATTTTCCAAAAACTTCTGGAAAAAAATGACATGTTCAAAAGACTCATTATGCCTCATAGATTATTCGTTGGGGTGTTAGCTTTCCAAAATGGGGTCATTTTGTGGGCAATTCCATTGTCCTGGTGCTCCAGGGCCTTCAAAATTGTAATAGGTGGTTGAGAAATGAGATGTGTAATTTATGCTCGTAGAACGCCTAAAGGTGCTACTTCAATATTGGGCCTGTGTATGTGGCCAGGATGTGTAAAAGTGTCACACATGTGGTATTGCCATACTCAGGAGGAGTAGCAGAATGTGTTTTGGGGTGTCATTTTTGCTATGTACATGCTATGTGTTGGAAATATCTTATAAATGGACAGCTTTGTGTAAAAAAAAATGTTTTAATTTTTTTTCCACATTTTCCAAAAACTTCTGGAAAAAAATGAACCGTTCAAAAGACTCATTATGCCTATAGATTATTCGTTGGGGTGTTAGCTTTCCAAAATGGGGTCATTTTGTGGGCAATTCCATTGTCCTGGTGCTCCAGGGCCTTCAAAAGTGTAATAGGTGGTTGAGAAATGAGATGTGTAATTTATGCGCTTAGAACGCCTAAAGGTGCTACTTCAATGTTGGGCCTCTGTATGTGAACAGGCTGTGTAAAAGTCTCACACATGTGGTATCGCCATACTCAGGAGGAGTAGCAGAATGTGTTTTGGGGTGTCATTGCAAGTATGCATATGCTGTGTGTGAGAAATAACTTGTTGTTATAACAAAGTTGTGTAAAAAAAAAAAAAAATTATTTTGCAAAGAATTGTGGGAAAAAAATGCAACTTCAAAAAACTCACCAATGCCATGCCTCTTACTAAAAACCTTGCAATGTCTACTTTCCAAAGAGGGGTCATTTGGGGGGTATTTGTACTTTCCTGGCTTGTTAGGGTCTCAAGAAATTAGATGAGGCCGTCAGTATATCAGGTGTGATCAATTTTCAATGATTTGCACCATAGCTTGTAGACTCTATAACTTTCACAGAGAATAAATAATATACACTAATTTGGGTTATTTTTACCAAAGATAAGTAGCAGTATAAATTATGGCCCAAATTTATGAAGAAAAATTACTTTTTTGCAAAATTTTTCAAAACAAACTAAAAAAAAGTGTTTTTTTTCTCCTATCGTTCACTGACAGACGCAGCTCACCATTACGTGTGGGGTTTATGCTGGTTCCACTAGGAGTTAACTAGGCAGGGAAAAGAAACAGCTGACAGCTCCCATGGGGCCGTCCCCTCTTCCCAGATATACCCCCTCTATGGAATAGCTCACCAGTCTAAATGCCTAGTTTTCAAGGAGTTGACCTGGCTTCCCTTTAGGGGAATTGCGGTCCTGTTTGTGACCATTTCTTTTTAATTTAATTTTATTTTATTACCTTATCTTCAATCAAGTGATCTACTATCAAGAAGCCAGTCGGGGCATGGAGAGTCCATGGGCTCTGTACTTTCCCCGACCTGGCCAACTGTTGCGAGCCAGTCCCGACGTATGGGGACCCGCCGCATAGTGCCCGTTCCGTGCGGGTGGCCTGGGGTGATCCCCGGCTGCGCCCAGCCCGGATGCGATTCGGTAGGGCGAATTCTGGCCTGCAGCATACCATCCAGGCAGGAACGAAAATTCTGTGACTGGGTGGCTACCCACAGCGCTCGCGGAGTGGTGAGTGAGAGTTCCGCCCTTCCCCCCTTTCCAGGGGCGGTAGGGGGACCGCCGACAAAAAAAAAAAATTTCCTATTTGTCGGGGTAACCGCCGGCAGGAGGTAGCTCCTGCCCCCCCCTTCCGCACCCCCCCTCTATCCCCGCACCGCACCCTGTCCGCCTGCGCCATCGTTTTTCGTTTTGCCGCCATGCGGCGATCGGCCACCATTTTGCGGCGGACCGCCGCCATTTTGCCGTAGCCGCAGACATTGCTGGCCTATGGGGCTTTCCCTCTAGCGCTCAGAGCGGCCATTTGCGGTACTGCAAGTCTCTGCGCAGGGGATTTCTGCCTCTAGTGTCTAACGGTGGCCATTTTGACCACATGTCTATGCAATAATGTGCATACAACGCTTCCTTTTCTCTCTGGAGCGGTGGTGATCGGACAGCGCAGCTCTCTGGGTCCTCTGGCATCCCTGGCACAAAAACAGCAAGTAACAGCTGGGCTACCCTGTGGGTGCTGGTGGCGGTGGGTTCAGTTCCCCTTTTCCCTGGGGCCCTGTGGGGTCATTCTGTGCGGTAGTGTGGGGGTGCCTCATCCTCTGTTGTGCCACAGGTGTCACTGAGAGGGGTCTGGGGACATAAGGCAATGGCAGATCTCACTGCTGGACCTGCTGAGGAGGCTTCATTGCTGGCGCAATCTGCGCAAGGGGAATTTTTGGACCAGCTACGGGCGGTTTTTAGTGAATTTCTCCCCCGGGCAGAGGTCGCCCAACGGCCGCACGGAGAAGGGTGAGCGGAGCATTAGGCTCCGCCTGCCAGTCAAATTATGTGTACCCGGTCTGGCCAGTCACCGGCCGTGTTATGGAGGCACCCCCCCTGCCAAGGATGCCCATAATATTAGCAAGTGCTGCGCTACAGCAAGCTGGCCGGCGGGGGCTGTATTAGTGCAAGAGGCGGCCGCGAGAGCCCGGACTCAGGAGAACAGGGGAGGATTTGGACCCGGACTTAGCCTCTGGGGTCTCAGAGATCCCAGTGGACCTATCGGACGGGGACCTGGTCCCATCGGATGGCGAGGAGGATCAAGGAAAAAGCGCTGGTCGCCGCCATTATCACTGGCATTTGCACTACGCTGCAATTGAGCCAGGATGCTGAGTCGCAGACTTCTGCGTATGTGTGTGAGTCCTCTAGGCCCCCTAGGGCCCCCAAGGCTTACCCCTACAATCAGTTTTTTGATTGTTTCCTTTACCATGAATGGCAACGTCCGCAGCTTTCCATTTCGCTGTCAAAACGTTTCGCTGCTCGCTATCCCTTTGAGGAAAGCTTCTTAAAAAAATGGGAATCACCGGTGGTGGACCCACCAATAGCTCGCCTTAGTAAGGCGACGACTATCCCTTTGGAGGGGTCTCCCTGCTTCAAGGACCCCGCTGATAGGAAAACAGAGGAGCTTTTAAAGTCGCTCTTCCTGATGGCAGGTTCTGCCGTGCGACCAGCCCTGGCGTCCGCCATGGCGGCTCAACACCTATCTGAGCGTATGGAGGAGCTCAAGTCCGACCTGGAATGCGGCCGCCTGATGGATGCGCCACAGAGGGCTGAGTTCTTGCTCCAAGGGTTCAAGTACCTTTGTGATGCGGCAGTTGATTTACTGCCTATGTTATCCAAGATAGAGATTTTTTCTGTTATCCTCAGAAGGATACTCTGGTTGCGTTCTTGGTCTGGCGACCATGCTTCCAAAAAATGTCTTGCTGACCTCCCCTTTCAGGGTGGTCGTCTATTTGGTCCACGTTTGGAGGAGATCATTAAAGATTTTACGGGAGGTAAGAGTACCTTTCTGCCGGAGCCCCGGAGGCGCGAGTTTCGCCGTAGACAGGGGCCTCCTCCCTCGGGGCAAAAGAGGTTTTTCCGTGCCCCGAGCGCTCCAGGAAAAGGGACCCGTCCCGGTAAGGTCGCTGCTGGGGCCGGTAAGTGACAGTGGCAGCGCAAAACCAAAAAGGCGGAAGACAAGCCTTCCTCAGCCTGATGGGTTGCCCCCACCTGGGTTTCGAGTGGCGGGACGTCTTCTGGGGTTTGCAGAACGGTGGCTGGCTCACATTCCCGATCGTTGGGTCCGGGAAGTGGTGTCCGCCGAGTACAGGATAGAGTTCAACACTCTACCCCCAGACAGGTTCTTCCCATCAAACTTGGGACTCCAGCAGGATCGCCAGGAGGCCCTTTTCGGGGCTGTTCAAGCACTTTCAGACCAGAGGGTAATTATGCCAGTACCTCTAGCAGAAAGGTTTCGAGGTTTCTATTCGAATCTGTTCGTAGTCCCCAAAAAGGGGGGGGGGGTTCGGCCAGTGCTGGACCTAAAGGCCCTGAACAGGTATGTCAGAACGCGGAAGTTCCGGATGGAATCTATGCGCTCGGTTGTGGCCGCCCTTCATCAGGGGGAGTTTCTGGCGTCTCTGGACATCAGGGATGCGTACCTCCATGTACCCATTTGTCCACGTCATCAACGCTTCCTGCGATTCGCAGTGGGAGACCTTCACTTTCGATTCGTGGCAAGTTTTCACAAAACTGCTTGCCCCGGTGTTAGCGTTGCTACGACAGAGGGGCATTGCGGTGGTAGCCTACCTAGACGATCTGCTCCTGCGAGCGGAATCCGCCTCGGCTCTGGAGGAAAATGTGAGGATCACAATGACCTCGCTGCAGGATTTCGGCTGGTTATTCAACCTGCAGAAGTCGTTGGTATCGCCAACCAATCGCCTGGAGTACCTGGGTC
This sequence comes from Glandirana rugosa, assembly GCA_018402905.1. NCBI lineage: Eukaryota > Metazoa > Chordata > Amphibia > Anura > Ranidae > Glandirana > Glandirana rugosa. The sequence goes on from BLSH010542268.1 coordinate 76,853, forward strand.
TGATTTTGGACACAGCGCAGGCGAAGGTGTTCCTCCCCCCGGCCAAGCTGCAGTCTCTGCAGTCGGCAGTGCGAACTGTTCTGTCGCACCGTCGGTCCTCATTACGATTCTGTATGCGGGTGCTGGGGCTCATGGTATCGTCTTTCGAGGCGATACCATTTGCCCAGAGTCACACTCGTCTGCTTCAGCGAGCAATTCTGGCTCGGTGGGACAGGTCGCCTCGGTCCTTGGAACTTCTGATTCGCCTGGGCTCTCAGGCAAGGGCGTCTCTGACTCAGGGGAAGTCTTTTCTGCCCCTCCAGTGGGTGATCATCACCACGGATGCCAGTCTTTCAGGCTGGGGAGGGGTCCTGGGACAGCTGTCTGCCCAGGGCCGTTGGTCGGCACAGGAGGCCCGCCTCCCCATCAATGTACTGGGACTAAGGGCAATCAGATTGTGCCTATCTCACTGGACAGTGAAATTGCAGGACCGTCCGGTCTGAATTCAGTCAGACAATGCCACAGCAGTGGCATATGTGAACCATCAGGGCTGCACGAGAAGTCCAGCAGCTGCTGCGGAGGCAGCTCTGATACTGCGTTGGGCGGAACGTCACGTTCCGGCAATCTCTGCCATTTACATTCCAGGGGTGGAGAACTGGCAGGCGGATTTTCTCAGTCGCCAGACATTGGACCAGGGAGAGTGGTCCCTCCACCCAGAGGTGTTCAACCAGATTTGCCGCAGATGGGGGACGCCGGACGTGGATCTCATGGCGTCCCGGTTCAATCACAAGGTGGAGACCTTTGTGTCCAGAACGAAGGATCCGCTGGCGGTGGCCACGGACGCTCTGGTGGCCCCTTGGGGTTGTTATCAACTTCTGTATGCCTTCCCTCCGATAAAACTACTGCTGCGACTGATCCGCAGGATAGTGGCGGAGGGAATGCCAATAATCCTGGTGGCTCCGGATTGGCCTCGGCGCACGTGGTACGCCGACGTGGTGCAAATGGTGGCAGACGCTCCTTGGCGGCTTCCGCTGAGAGACGATCTTTTGTGTCAGGGGCCCATCTTGCACCCTGCTTTACCCTCGCTGGCTTTGACGGCTTGGCTATTGAGTCCCAGGTGCTAAGAGACAGGGGAGTCGCTGAATCAGTGATTCCTACTTTGTTGAAGGCTCGCAAGTGTACCTCTCGCAAGATTTACCACCGCAACTGGAAGGCTTATATAGCTTGGTGCGAGGCGGAGGGTCATAACCCTCGCTCTTATGTAGTATCAAGGGTCCTGACCT
>BLSH010542273.1:10775-25693 GCA_018402905.1 Glandirana rugosa
GTACTGTTTATGAATGATCGTCCACTCCTTGACGTGTCCACAAGGCAACACACCCCTGTCCCTCATTGGGTCTGCTTATGCTCATTAGATGAATATTATATATTCATCTAGGAGCTACCTACTATGCTGATCAATATATGGGCATTTTATTATGGACTTGTCATTTCACATACAACGGAACACCTGTGCAGTTCCTCACCTGCTAGTAAGTATTTGTCATGTATTCATCAAATAAGTTTAAGGGTTAAGCCCACCCCTGTCCCTCATTGGGTTATTTAAGTGGTGAACTATAGGAATTAATCCCAGATAATTCTCCTTCCTTTTTAGAAGCCCATTCACCCTTTTGTATATTCATCAGTTGTTTGACAGTGTTTTTCCTGCGTTTGTGTGGGACGCACAGCGTCACTGGCAGGTATGGCACTGTCTGTGTGAACGGTGTTGTACTCTATTACCAAACAGCATATACAATAATCTCTTATTAATATCTCCCCCCCCTTTCTTTTCTTATATAGACCGCTGCTACATTCCATTTAACCTTGGGCCCCTCTCTGAGGCTTATTAACCAACTAGCCTCTGCTGTTCCTGCTGCCACATATCATCTTTAGACAATTGTCTGCTTTTAAAGGGTTCTATTAACCCAATGAAATGATTTATCTGCTCTACTAAACAAGGTACATACATTGGATTATTGAATTACTATATAAGTGAACAATGCCCACTGCTTTTAGGCTATCGGCTCAATGGGTATTTTAATGCTGCTAATTCCTCTTTTCTGGGTTAATACGGAGTTTGTAGATATTTTTATATTCACTGTTGATACCATATAGAGCTAACATTATTTCATTTCATTATTATAACAGTATACCCTCCCATGCTCGCCCCAGGGGAGTCTTTTTGGCTTTCAGCACTATACCTCTGTGGTTCTATATGCATGGTAAGCAGTTGTGGGATTTTGTGTATCACTGTGACTGAACAAAAGATTAGGTGTTATATATTTATACATTGTGGGCCTTTTTACAGGACCCTTTATGTAACTATTTATTGGTTTGGTCTGTATATTAAAGTCTCTTTATCATTTCAGTGTTTGGTCAAAAGTAATTGTGGTAATCTCCTGAAGAAGCGGATCTCCCGCGAAACATGTTGAGAAACACATTGCTATAGACCGTATGATAAAATATATATCATCTTTGGTAAGCAGTTGTGGGATGGTAAGCAGTTGTGGGATTTTGTGTATTACTGTGACTGAACAAAAGATTAGGTCTTATATATTTATACATTGTGGGCATTTTTACAGGACCCTTTATGTAACTATTTATTGGTTTGGTCTGTATATTAAAGTCTCTTTATCATTTCAGTGTCTGGTCAAAAGTAATTGTGGTAATCTCCTGAAGAAGCGAGCGGATCTCCCGCGAAACATGTTGAGAAACACATTGCTATAGACCGTATGATAAAATATATATCATCTTTGTATACTGTTCATGTTTTTGAGCGTACATTTCATTTTTAACATGTTTTTTCTATACAAATAAATGTATATTTTTAAAGAAATTGACTATGTAAGCTTATGTCGGTACCAATAAAATCCCACAGCCCCTCTCACCTTCCTTGTGAGAAAATCCCAATATTGAATTAAAGATGTAGGTACCTATATCAATTCTTATAATTTGAGCTGAGTTTATGATATTATAGATATAGGGTGGATAATACACCCGGGGCATTCACTTCCCATGTGGATATGCTCAGCTGGATATAAAATTTTACCTAATTTTAGAACCATAGACATATGATTTAAGAATCACACCCTATCAGCAGCGTATACTTAAATTGGCATAAGATGGATTTACATGGTACCGCATGGGCAGGATTTATGTCTGAGATTCAATCTGCTTGTACACCCCAATCCTCAAAACACAAGAGGAATTACAAACCTATCTAGGCAAAATTTACAATTTACTTAAACGCAAGTCTCATTTACATTGGCATATAGATTTCTTAAAAAAATATATTGATGAGGGGATAAATCCCCAAGGACTACGTATACAAACTTTCCCTACTGTAAAAAACCCGACAGACATCTTTTTTAAAGAATGGGAACAAATACTCAATGACTCTAGCAAAGCTACGATGGGTTTGTTGGTTCAACAATATCTTAAAGATATGAACCTTCTAAATACAGACATTGACAATTTAAATGAACAATATAAGGCAGTTTCCCAACATACAGATTTCTCCACCAAGTGGCAAGAAATCAGAAACCGTTTAGAAGCCATCAATAAGGAAATCATCGCCAAAAAGCAAGCGAAATTACGTAGCGACAGACTGGCCTTTATGGAAGGATATGCGTACAAGTGGACAAATCTAGCTACGAATCAAAACCGCAATAGGAAAAGGCAACCAACCAATACTAGACAACCACATGATGAATACTCTGAATCTGACTCTTCTGTTTCTTCAATTGCTTAACAGCAGGTTCAACCACGTGGTCCGGGACCCAAGGCACCTCGAGCACGAGCACAAAAACGCACTCGCAATGGAGGACAATCACCAAACGACGTAAGCAGCACTAAACGGTCAAATTCACCTCACATTAATGACACAGCCTCAGGGACGGGTAGTCTCATACCCGCCCTTCAGGCAGTCTTAAATCGTGGCGCACCTAACAAAATCAAGTTCAGATGATGTTTTTTTAGACCATCTCTCCCTCACCACTCCCAAAACCAACAAACAGAGCAACATCAAATCATATGTAGTTCAACCACCCTCACAAACTTAGAACAGATACAAGATAAGAATCTCAATATAATAAATCTTACCACAACACCACTCACCACCGATCAGATATCGGTACTTCAATTAGGCCTAGGTTTTTGTCCCTCATATCCAATCAACACGTTGGAAACGATTAAAGATCTACGCTTGTTTGCGCGTAATTTAACGTATAGATATCTGTACGACGACGAACACAATAGAAAGAAATTGGAAATTGAATTAACAGAACAAACAAAGAACTATACTATGGATGAATGCAGAGCTCTTAGAGACCTCATCCTATTATATGATGAAAGTGGCAATGACATTGAGGAGGAACCACAGGCTTCCCAAACATCCCTACCCCTGAGTATTGTGGCTTGTAATTCACCTGCAGATGCAGTACAAACAAAATCGCGCAAGTTTAAACCAAAATCCACCAAATTCCCGGACTTAACGTTATGCCCAACAATTTGGTCTTTTTTGCACCAATGTATTCGAGATTTAAAACACACAAAATGGCACCCAATTACACACAATTTATCTCCTCAACAAAAAACAGCTTTAAAACAATTACAGAGGGGGTGTGTCCGGCCTGCGAAGGAGATGGCCGCGTAGCTCGGAGCTCCTGACCTGAATCTGTACACCACGGCGACATACAATGCTCGGGGGAGCCGTTTCCAGCTGACAACGGAACCTGACATTCCTCACATAACAGACACCAAAATGAGCAAACGAAGGAAGGCTCCTAAACAACCACAACGCCTCACCGACTTCTTCCCGGTGGTGACGGGCAGAGGTAAGCAAGATGGCGCCGGCGCCAAAGACGAAGCACATGCACGTCCCGGCACAAGCCGTTCGTTCGTTGCAGGTCACTCTGCAACGAGGAGCCATAATCTTATGGGAAATGCAGAGGATTTCTCCCCTCCTGCATCTCCTTCATCTCGAAGCCCTGTTAAATCTAAGCAGTGGAGGGATGGAGATATTCAGGACTCAGTCCCACCAGCAGCCATCCCTCAAGCCCTAATGCATGCCGCACTACACGGCCCCACTATTGAGGCCTTCCCAGCATCCGAACAAACCATTTCGTAGAATACAATGAAAAATATGCTCCTTTCTCTGCGGAGCACATTGTTCAAAGACTTTTCCAATATGTTTATCCCACTCCAAGAGACAGTACAGACTCACGAAGAGAGAATACTCCATTTAGAGAATTAAATGGCAGATCTATATGTAACGATCTGGTTGATGCATACACTGATCAAGAAAACAAGATTATACGCCTCCAGAATAAGTTATCCGACCTCAAGGACCGCTCGAGGCGGAATAATATAAAATTTAGAGGGATCCCAGAGTCTGTTCCCCCCAATGAGCTGACAAACTTTATTCAACGTATGATGAAGGCCATTATACCATCTCTGAGCGATATAGAACTCTGCATTGACAGAGCACACCGCATACCAAAACCGAAATTTTTACCTGACACAGCTCCAAGAGACACTCTTGCTAGAATCCATTACTAGCACGAATTTATGAATATTTCGCTCTATACAGATATTTCACAACACACGACGATGAAAAAAAAAAAACTACTAACCCTCACCAAAGTACATGGAATGGGAAAACCTATCCCATCTACAGCGTGGAGAAAGGCATCCTCCTGTTCAAGGAGTGGCAATTAATCCCAGAGGAGATGCAGGCTCAACCTGGGCCATCCCCGGAGAGGCTTCATAGTGACTGTTCCTGAACAGATCCTTTCTGCTATTTTCAAGATCGACTTAAAGCAGGCCCCCCCTCAAATTGTACACCAACCAGTGTGGGTGAAGGAGATCTAAATATTATGGACATATTCTGTTCTTCCAGTTGTTCACTGGATCACTCTATCCCCCCAGTTCTGCTTCACCGCAGCATGGTAGCTGCGTCCATGCCCTCGGTTTCACTAGGGCAATTTTTACCTATAGTTCTCTGTTGTTTTGTCTATTATTTCTCTCCTTTCTCCCCTCCTCTCCCTCTTTCATACCAGGAGTCAGCTTCGTAAGCGAACTACCAACAACGGTCCACCACGCCAGCAGATCTATACCATATGTCCCATAAGCAAAACTACCAAGTAAGAACTGTATACCACTCCAGAGGATTCATGCCACCTTCAACATGCAGGTACTTATGTACTCTTATCTTAATCTATACATCTCACCCAACATGTAAGCTACCATTCAGAACACCATGCCTCTGAAAGTCATTTCTATTAATACTAAAGGCCTCAACAGTCCCTATAAACTTAATGCTCTACTGAAAGAAGCAAATGCTGCCAAAGCAGATGTCATCTTTGCCCAGGAATCGCATTTTGCTACAGGAAAGTGCCCAAAATTTAAGTTGCACCACTTCCCTGACATCTACATGGCCAGTGGCCTCAAAAAGAAATGCGGTGTCCTAATAGCGATTAGGAACTTAGTGGATTTCCACCATATTCAATCAACAACGGACCCGCCAGGCAGATACATAATTCTGAACTGTGAACTAAATAAAACTACTTATACTATGGTCAACATCTACGCTCCCAATTTTAAAATTAAACAATTTCTGAGACCTCTTCTTTCGGAAATCATGTCTCAAGCACAAGGGACATTACTTATAGGAGGAGACTTTAATGTAGCTCTGGCCCCAGAATTAGACTCTTCAACTCCATCTAGGAAAACGAACTCTGCAATTGTATCCTTACTCCGCAAGCACGAACTGTACGATGTGTGGCGTTGCTTCCATGGTTCGGAAAAGGACTTCAAGCATTTATCAGCAGCACAGGCAACATACTCACGTATTGATTACTTTTTCATGCTGAAAGGTCCACTCCAATCTGTTCGGAAGGTGTCCATTGGCACAATCTCTTGGTCGGATCATGCTCCCATTTATTTAGAACTATCAGACCAACAAGCAACGAATATACATACTCGTTGGAGACTCAATTCATCCATCCTGGAAGGCGATAAATCCCTCCAAGAGATTGTGCAGGAACACAGAAATTTTTTTGAATTTAATGACAAACAAGAAACAAATAGGTTTACATTATGGTCCACATATACATCCTACATGAGAGGAGTCTTAATTAAAATTGCTTCTGTAACTAAGAAACAGAGGTCAAGGCAGATTGAAGAGGTACTAACTTCCTTAACACTCAAGGAATCAGGAAACAAGAAAAATCCTAACCCTGCGTTAACATTAAAGATCCACCAGGTTAGGCAAAAACTAAGATCACTTCTCCTATTTAATGAGAGCCAAATACTATGGATTGCACAAAAAGCTGGGGCATGGCTAGCTAAACAGGTTAAAGCCAAACAGGCAAAGCAGAGGATACTGGAATTAAAACACCCCATTACAGGAATTCCAGTCTTTAACCCTAAGGACAATGCCTTTGCTTCCTACTACCAGAGTCTCTATGACTTGAGTAAAGATACTCTGACCCCCCCAACCATCTCCAGATCTGATTAGGGATTTCCTAGATTCTAACAATCTGCCCAAACTTATTAAATAACAACTGGCCTCTATCTCCCAACCGATCTCTACTCAAGAAATTCAAGAAGTTATCCTTAAACTCCCCAACAACAAATCACCAGGTGGTGATGGTTTCACAAATGAATTTTATAAGTATATGGTGTCGGACATAGCACCACACCTGAAAGCCGTCTTCGATCTTGCCTTAACCCCTGGTTCGTTTCCCCAGGAAATGTTAAATGCGGTTTTTGTGACTCTACCTAAAACTGACAAGGACCCAACTTTACCCTCAAATTATAGACCTATCTCGTTGTTAAATGTTGATATTAAAATTTACGCTAAGCTATTAGCCAGGAGGCTACAATCAATTCTACCTGACTTAGTACACCCTGACCAGGTGGGGTTTGTCCCCGGACGCCAAGCACCTGACGCTACACGACGTCTTATCAACGTGACACATCAAGTAGGCATCTCCAGAGCGCCTTCTCTGCTGCTTTCACTAGACGCAGAGAAGGCATTCGATAGGGTGCACTGGGGTTACCTTAATTCAGTCCTGGAAACCTTTGGGATAACAGGCCCGATACAAACGGCTATTATGTCCCTATATTCTAACCCCTCAGTCTCACATAGGGTATGTCCTCTAATCCTATTTACATAAAAAATGGTACAAGACAGGGCTGCCCCCTGTCCCCTATCATTTTTGCACTACTGATGGAACCTCTAGCGGATAAGATCCGCTCCCATCCACTCATCAGGGGCATAAAGGTAAATGGTCTGGAACAAAAAATTAGTCTGTTTGCAGACGATGTTATGCTCATGATGTCTGAACCAGAAACTTCACTTACAGAAGTGTATGCCCTCCTAAACAATTTCAGTAAAGTATCATATTACAAACTCAACGCCACCAAATCCCAGATCTTAGGTCTCAATATCCACCCCAGAGTTCAAGCATGTCTACAACAGAAATTCCCATTCCTTTGGGCATCCTCCTCCATACCATTCCTAGGCACCCAAATTACCGCCCAGACATCCCTACTGTACAAACACAATTACAAACCCTTTTTAAGTAACCTACAACAACAGTTGCAGTATCTCAAGTCAGAAAACCTCTCGACAGCTGGCAGAGTAGCCACGCTTAAGATGATGATAATACCTAAACTATTATACTTATTTAGGACACTTACCATTCCCCTACCAAAATCGTTTCTAGTATCAATACAAAAACAGTTCAATCAATACATCTGGAAGCGCAAACCTCCCAGATGTTCATTCAATATACTGACAAGACACAAGAAGAAGGGAGGGATGGGTGCACCAAACGTTACCTCCTACTACAAAGCTTGCATTATGGACCAACTCAAATATTGGTGGACTCCGTCCAGACATAAAATCTGGGCCAGACTGGAAGTGGCATGCCTCCCAGGTAAAAATCTACAATTTGTTCTTATAGCATCCCAGTCAGGTATGACACCTTTTTCAACTCTCTATCCCCCAACCATACATATAGCGATTAAAACGTGGGCAGACGCTCTGACCACCCTATGACTCAATAGCCCCACGCAAAAAGTGGAAATTCCAATAACTGTACTGAGATATAGCATCCCACACCTAAATTTAACACCTTGACTAAATACGGGTATTACTCTAATTAAAGATTTGTTCGAAAGCTCAAAGTTACAACAGTTTATCTTCCTACAAAAGAAATTTAATATTCCCCATTACACCCTTTTTGACTACATGAGAATCAAGGCATATCTTACTTCCCACAAAATACCCCACGAGATTAAATTACCCATACCAATTTATGAATATCTATGCTCTAATGATAAACCCTCTAAAGGAATCTCAATGTTCTATTCCATATTACAAAACCAATCTCAACCCTTTAAATCCTCCACAATGACTAAATGGGAAACATACTTAGGTCACTCTCTGACAGAAAGTTCATGGAGTAAAGCCATCTCCAACACTCTTACAGCTACAAAATGCACTAACCATTGGGAATTGTTCCAAAAAACAATTTACTTTTGGTATTACTCCCCCGCCAAGCTCTCTAGAATATACCCCAATACATTGGACAGATGCTGGAGATGTTGTGAAGAGGCAGGCAACCTGTTCCATATATTGTGGTCCTGTAGATCCCTAAGGTCATATTGGAACAAAATATTTGCCCTTATATCCGAACTATGCAAATACAAGATAGCACCAAACCCAGATATGGCTTTACTACACCTAAATGTCCACTCCATACTCCCCAACAGGCGCACAGTAATAATCCAACTATTGCTAGCGGCCAAACTTAACATCACCAAACTATGGAAATCACCCACAATACCATCTTACGTCGACACAATTGACACTCTCACTTACCAGTGTGAAATGGAAAAAAAACCCTGGCAGCTGCTACCTCTACCTCCTCTAGGTTTAAGACTAATTGGAACATATGGCTTAATAGTCCTTACTGTTCGTTATAACTTGATAGCTACTTTCACTCAGACTCCCCTACTCCTATCCCCCCACTTCTCTTTCCTTTCCTTATCTATTCCGCTCCTGTCCCATGAGGAGCCAACTATTACTTCCATCTGCTGACCAGACCCCAACGATTTTCTTTTGTGATGACACAACATGAACCACTCCTCTCCTAAGAATTCAGCAGGTTACACCACATTGGGCACAGTATGTTCCCAGAGGGGGTGCCCGGGGTGTAACCCCAGAGAATCTTCCCAGTACTCCTGGTGGTCTACTTTATTCATATTGACCCAAATAAGTTTTCATGACAGTTTCTTAGAAGAGCAGATGGGTTGTTCTTACCTCACTTATTACAGGCTTCAATACCTTTGTTTGTTAATAACCAGCAGGATAGGGCCCTGTCCGGAATGTATGCTCGTTATCCGCAGTATTTTTTGAAGTTACAGGTAATCAGAGGCATAATTGTTCCTGAAGTTATGTTACTTACTTTGTGCCCATGCAGTGTCTATCCTGTAATGTACCTCGGCTATCCTCTTTCCTTTATATTATTTTGTAATTTCTGTTAAACTAATAAAGAAATATTAAAATTAAAACAATTACAGAGTAATTCAGATATAGTGATTAAACCCTCGGACAAGGGCGGAAACATTGTGGTGATGACCCATGATTATTATCAAACCATGTGTTTGAATATCCTGGGTAACCCTCAATGGTACCGCCCGATCAGCTCGGAATTGGCTACCCAATTTGAGGAAGAGTTTCGTCACTTATGTGTGGAGGCATTTTTGACAGGCATAATTGACAAGGACACATTCGATTATCTCAACATCAAACATCATCGTATGCAAACTTTCTACTCAATTCCAAAAATATACAAACACAAAACTAAACCACCCGGTAGACCCATAGTCTCCGGGATAGGCTCACTAACGGAGAATGCGAGCAGATATGTCGATTAATTTCTACTTCCACACGTCGTTCGACTACCATCATACATACAGGATACAGTTGACCTTTTAAAACACATTGAGGATATACAAGCTCCATCTGGAGCACGACTTGTAGCGGTCGACATCAAGGCTCTATATTCTAATATACCTCACAAACAGAGCATACAAGCAGTAGAAACTTTCTTAAATGAACAAGACACCAATACCTGGTCTCTGAATCAATTTATTTTAAAACTACTTACATTTATCCTTTCAAGAAATTGCTTTACATACTGTATATGGACACTATCTACTTACAAACCCAAGGCGTAGCCATGGGGACATGCTGCGCACCCTCTTATGCTAATTTATATCTAGGCCACTGGGAACGTATGATCTTTTCGGATGATAGGTTCTCACCTTGGCTACAACACGTTTTATGTTGGTATCGCTACATTGACGATCTTTTGATCGTCTGGACGGGGACACTGACACAACTACATGCAATGCTTAAAGCCCTCAACAGCAATGAGTACAACCTTAAATTTACATATAATATCAACTCTAAGAAAATCTCTTTCCTGGACCTTGAGATCAGGATAGAAACAGATGGGCAAATTACGACGAACCTCTACCGCAAACCAAGTGCAAATACATTATTACATGCAACCAGTGCTCACCCGGTCCCTTTGAAGAGAAGCATACCATATGCACAGTATCTGAGACTGCGCAGGAACTGTGCACATGATAATGACTTCCAGATTCAAGCTTATGGATTGCAACAATGTCTACTAGCTCGTGGATACTCAAAAATAATTCTGAAAAAGGCATACAATCGAACTATCATACAGTCGAGGGCTTCTCTTCTATATAAAGCTAAAAAAGATACAAACAAGCCAACTGTGTAATTAATTACAAAATATTCGGCCCATGAAAATCAATTGAGAAGTATTATCACTAAACACTGGCATCTTCTAGCGGAAGATCCCACTTTGAGAAAATATGTAACACCACATGCAGAAATAGTATTCAGACGTGCCACATCTCTTAAAGACACTTTGGTTTCCAGTCATTATAAACCTATGAGTGAGAGGTCATCACTTCCCCATGGTACATACAGATGTGGTAGTTGCACTAAGTGCCCTTGGGTGACTGAGGGATCCACAATCCTCCTCCCCAATAATCAATCGCATCGTCTGCATCAATACACTGACTGCACCACCAAAGGTGTAATTTATTTAATGAAATGTGAGTGCTTAGCCTTTTATGTTGGGAAAACAATCCAGGAATTCGGGAAACTGATAGGAGACCATATTTACTACTCTGGAAATGGCAAAACCCTTACTCCGGTCACTAGGCACATAGGACTACATCATAGATACAACAATACGGTTGTATCATTTAGTGTCTTGGAAATCGTTCCCCAGGACCCTCGAGGGGGAAACTGGGACAAAAGAATCCTGCAGTGTGAAACGTTTTGGATAGAACGATTAAACGCTACCAGGCCGCCTGGCCTGAATGAAGTACAAACTTATAAACATTTTTTATAATACTTCCTTTCATATAGTTTATGGGAGGGATAAATGTTTGGGTCTGTGGCTGTTCACCTCAATCTTTCATTATATTTTTCTCATTTTCTATTTTTACCACTTCAATGCCCCCCCCCCCTTTTTTTTTGTTCTTATTATCCTTCCTTTCTCTATTGGTTTGTTTTGGGCATAATTTCCAATGACCATGCCATATATACCATAGATGTCCTTGACTGTGTCCAATAAAAACATAAATCTCCATTCTGGAGATAAAGATACTCAAAGTAAAGTAATATAAATCAGCCCATGGGTAGATATTAATCAACCTTTCTAAGGGGGCTGTTATGCATAAAATTAACGTTGCATAATGGTTAGCACTTGATTTGTTTTTTTATATTTTATTTCTGATATTTATTTCTGTTGTTTTCATTCTAAGTGTGTCACAAGTGTAGCTACACAATGTTTCCATTAAGCTACAGCAATAATACCACAATTGTGTTTTCCAACATAGTGCACTTGGCCAATCTCCCCGGGCTCCCTTAACTTAGTCAGGCTTTGCCTTCAATCCCCCCATTTCGCCCTCCTCCCCTTCCCCACTCCCATCCCTCCCGATCCCATACCCAGGCCTGCCTAATGTTTTCCTTTCCCTCTCAAAGTGGAGAGTATATCCGGCATAGCGGTGGACCTTCCCTTTGGTTGGCCCCCCTTATCCGCTATGGCTACTCAACAACACAAGCCCCCATGCTAGGTGCACGCTTGCCCTAGCCCCTCCCCCTTTTGTGAGAGGATCTTTATGGATACATGCCATGCACCAGGAGGTGGTGCATGCCTGTGCCTGTGTAAGGAGTTGGACCTGTGGTTGCTTTATCACTCGGCGGCCGGGCCGAGTGACACGCCCCAGGTTGGAGGGTTTAAATAGCCTCACATGCGGCATGTACATTCTATCGGCGGCAGCGGATGTAAGCAGCACCCTAGAAGGTACTAAGGTAAAAACAGTCAGGTCCTTTGACTTGCCACAGGTGATGGCAAGGAACACTAGTAATTACTATCATTTGATCTATACAAAACAGGTGACGGCTCTCTTGATAGAGCATATATCCAGGGTATTTACAGCTCTATCTCTTCGCTTCGGTCTTCCTTTCTCTATATATGTTGAAGACTGGCCACCTATTACTTCAGCTGCAGGTAAAACCATTGATATTGCCTCTTTCTTTATATACGGCCATTATAACAATGGTTTCTCTACCTTTGCAAATGCACATATTGTGTAAACTTTTGCTGCACAGCAAGTGTCTGCTTATGCTCATTAGATCAATATTATATATTCATCTAGAAGCTACCTACTATGCTGATCAATACATGGGCATTTTGATATGGACTTGTCATTTCACATACAATGGAACACCTGTGCAGTTCCTCACCTGCTAGTAAGTATTTGTCATGTATTCATCAAATAAGTTTAAGGGTTAAGCCCACCCCTGTCCCTCATTGGGTTATTTAAGTGGTGAACTATAGGAATTAATCCCAGATAATTTTCCTTCCTTTTCAGAAGCCCATTCACCCTTTTGTATATTCATCAGTTGTTTGACATTGTTTTTCCTGCGTTTGTGTGGGACGCACAGCCTCACTGGCAGGTATGGCACTGTCCGTGTGAACGGTGTTGCACTTTATTACCATACAGCATATACAATGATCTCTTATTAATATCCCCCCCTTTCTTTTCTTATATAGACCACTGCTACATTCTATTTTACCTTGGGCCCCTCTCTGAGGCTTATTAACCAACTAGCCTCTGCTGTTCCCGCTGCCGCATATCATCTTTAGACAATTATCTGCTTTTAAAGGGTTCTATTAACCCAATGAAATGATTTATCTGCTCTACTAAACAAGGTACATACATTGGATTATTGAATTACTATATAAGTGAACAATGCCCACTGCTTTTAGGCTATCGCGTCAATGCGTATTTTAATGCTGTTAATTCCTCTTTTCCGGGTTAATATGGAGTTTGTAGATATTTTCATATTCACTGTTGATACCATATAGAGCTAACATTATTTCATTTCATTATTATAACAGTATACCCTCCCATGCTCGCCCCAGGGGAGTCTTTTTTGGCTTTCAGCACTATACCTCTGTGGTTCTATATGCATGGTAAGCAGTTGTGGGATTTTGTGTATCACTGTGACTGAACAAAAGATTAGGTGTTATATATTTATACATTGTGGGCCTTTTTACAGGACCCTTTATGTAACTATTTATTGGTTTGGTCTGTATATTAAAGTCTCTTTATCATTTCAGTGTCTGGTCAAAAGTAATTGTGGTAATCTCCTGAATAAGCGGATCTCCCGTGAAACATGTTGAGAAACACATTGCTATAGACCGTATGATAAAATATATATCATCTTTGTATACTGTTCATGTTTTTGAGCGTACATTTCATTTTTAACATGTTTTTTCTATACAAATAAACATTATGTTTTTATAGAAATTGACTATGTAAGCTTATGTCGGTACCAATAAAATCCCACAGCCCCTCTCACCTTCCTTGTGAGGAAATGCCAATATTGAATTAGGGATGTAGGTCCCTATATCAATTCTTATAATTTGAGCTGAGTTTATGATAGACTAGAAAATAAAATAATAGAATAGAAAAGAATAGAATAGACTAGAATAAACAGATAGAAAAAACAATAGAATTAAAAAAACAACAGAATAGACTAGACTAGAAAGATTATAATAATTTCCCAAAATTCAAATAGAATCACTTCAAGTTTGAATAGAATAGAGAAGAATAGATTAGAATAGGAAAATGGTTATATTCTTTCTATTATATTCTATTCTGTTTTGTTTTACACTATTCTGTTATTTTCTATTTTATTCTAATCTATTATTTTCTATTATATTGTTTTCTATTCTATCAAATTCAAATTGATTCTATTTGAATTTTGAGAACTGGTTACATTATTTAGATTATATTCTATTGTTTTTATAAATTCTATTCCTTTTCTATTCTATTCTTTTCTATTCCAATTGCCGAAGATGGTTATATTCTTTCTATTTTATTATATTCTTTATTTTTTCTATTCTAGGATATTCCATTTCATCTGTTATTTTCTATTATATTCCTTTATTTTCTATTCTATTTTATTCTTTTTTCGATTTTGGAAATTTTTCTAATTCAAAAATGTTTCAAATTCGAAAACTATTCGAAATTGATTCGAAAACTATTCAAATTTATTCAAATTCAAGTTTGGAAAATTTGAATAGATTTGAATACAAATAAACAAAACAAATTCTAAAAATGTATTAACCACTTCCTTACCGACGTATAGTAATTATACGTCGGCAAGGTGGACTCCCCATCCTAAGTGGACGTCATATGACGTCCTCTTGTTTTCGCCGCTTTGCGGGCCCTCAGGGGCCCGCATCGCGGCGAACGGGGACCGGCCGTGTCCCTCGGGACCCCGGCCTTCCGTGATCGGGGTAAAGAGCCAATAAAATTGGCTCTTTACCGCGTGACCGGCTGTGTCCTATCACAGCCGGGCACTAACAACAAAGGAGACCGAGCGGCGTGCACGCCGCTTGCGCGCGCCCCCGGGGGCGCGCAGCGCGGCGATCGGGGGGCGGGCTTGTCCCTCGGACAATGCCCGACCCCGATCACGGTAAAGAGCCAATAGTATTGGCTCTTTACCACGTGACCGGCTGTGTCCAATCACAGCCGGTCACAAAATGAAGGGAATCCGCGGTAACGAGC
>BLSH010542273.1:29398-39792 GCA_018402905.1 Glandirana rugosa
AGAGTCGTGTCTAGCGAGAGAGAGGAGTGTGTCACCAGAGACTGGCTAGTGCACTATTTACCGGCGAATGGTGCTAGACACTAACCGACACAGGTTCCCTACGTCTCTAGCGTCTAGAAGGGGCGACACACGGGCGCTACCACGTGCCCCTCGTGCGTTTCCCCGCCTGTAGGTGCCTGCAGAGGGGACGTTAAATCCAGACGCGACATCGACAGAAAGTCGATTTCGCACCTAGACATCACCAATTCGTAACCAACGTTCCGTACGGCGAACTTTAACCGACCTTCGACTCTTTGAACATGACTCCCCTTTTGGGTTATTGTTCACCGTTACCTATGTCTTGATCCAGCACTGGGTTTTCCCCTCAGTACAAGTTTCTCAGCTTCCAGCCAATTTCAAGCGGCATGCCTTGCAACCAATGCTTAACCACTACAGATCCACGCTTTAGCTGAAAGACAGCTACAGCGCAGACCTAAATTGCAGGGGAGACGTCCGTGGATGTCCGCCCCTTTGCGTGCTCCCCGTGCACCATCGCGGGCACACAGCGGGGAAGATCTGCGATCTCTGCATCCCTTGGACACAGCCAATCACAGATCGTGGTAAGCGGCCATTTATCACGTGATCGGTCAGAGACCACTGTGTGAGGAGAGAGAGCGATCTGTGCTGAGATCAGTTCAGTGAGTGAAAAACACTATTACTGAGCTATTTTACTGTGCCCAAATACTGCCCATCACAGTGCCCACTGGTGTCAAGGACCCCATCACTTTGTCACAGTGCCACCACTTGTCATAAGTGCCACCTGTCAGTGCCACGCATCAGTGCCACCTGCCAGTGCCAGGCATCATCAGTGCCACCTGTCAGTGCCACGTATCATCAGTTCCACCTGTCAGTGCAATGTATCATCAGTGCCATGTGTCATCAGTGCCATCAATCAGTGTCATGCATCATCAAAGCATCATCAATGTCACGTGTCATTAGTGCCACCTGACCTGTCATCAGTGCCACTTGTCAGTACCACCTGAACTGTCATCAGTGCCACGTGGCAGTGTCACCTGTTATCAGTGCCATCAATCAGCGTCACGTGTCATCAGTGCCACCTGACCTGTCATCAGTGCCACCTGTCATCAGTGTCACCTGTCATCAGTCCCATCAGTGTCACATGTTATCAGTGCCATAAGTGCCCATCAGTGTCACCTCATAAGTGCCATCCGTGTTATCAGTGCCAATTAGTGCTGCACATCAACAATGGCAAAAAGATCTTTTTCTGCTGAGGAGGTCTACAATGTTCTTGCAAACGACAAGAGCAATGAGGAGCTCTCTCATGCAGGTTCCTCTCAAAATCCTGAATCTGAGTCTGAGTGTGAAGTGAACTATGAGCCAGTCTCAAGTAGTGAATCACTGACTGACTCGAGGAATATCATCCGCCTGCCAGATGAAGGTGCGTTGGTGAGGAGGAAGTACCATCCACCAGCACCTCTGTGCCATCAGCCAGTGCCCCAGTGCCATCCACCAGCACCGCTGTACCTCAGCAAGAAAGGCCAAGTATCAGTGGGGTGTCACCACAGCCCCAAAGGGTTAGGTCCCATGCCGGCCTTCCCTTTTCCCTTCATCACCCCTTGTGGCTTCCTTCTAATTCAGGAGAAGCCAGAATTCCCCATTTCACTGCCCAGCCATGAGTCCAGGTGGACACAGAAAATTTCTCACCCATCAATTTTTTTGATTTTATTTTCACGGAGGACATGCTAACATCCATTGTGGCCCAGTGCAACCTGTATGCACATCAATTGATAGAAAATAATCCAACCTCCTATTATGCCCGTCCCTTTGAGTGGAGAGATGTAAGAGTTTAAAACTTTTTTGGGCCTCACATTCTGCATGGGACTTAACAAAAAAATGAACTGCGCTCCTATTGGTCTACCCACCCCATTTACCATATGCTGCTCTTCTCAACGATAATGTCCAGGACAAGCTATCTCATGATTATAAGATTTCTACATTTCAATGATAATGCCCAGTGCCCTCCCCAAAATGCCCCAAATTATGGCCGGCTTTATAAAATTCGCCCAATACTAAATTATTTTTCTGAAGTATTCCTCCAATTGTTTACACCGGACCAGCACACATGTAAAGATGAATCACTTGTTAAATTTAGTTGCAGGCTGGGAATAAAGCAATTTATCCCTGGTAAAAGAGCCTGCTATGTGGTGAAAGTCTATAAACGATGTGACCGAGCCACGGGGTACATTTACGCCTTCATAGTGTATGAAGGGAAGGACTCCCAGCTGCATCCCCCTAATTGCCCAGACTATTAAGGCTCAAGTGGGAAAGTCATTTGCGACCTCATTTACCTGCTCCAGGAGAAAGGCCACCACCTATATGTCAATAACTTTTATACAAGTTTACCCTCTTCCGGAACCTGCACAGGAAGAGTATGCCAGCATGTGACACAGTCAGAAAAAACAGGATGGGCTTTCCTCAGAGACTCATCAACATGAAGCTTAGAACAGGAGAGATGGTGAATCTGTGGAATGGGGAAATTATGGCTGTGAAGTGGAGGGACAGAAGGGATGTATATATGTTGTCATCAATACATAACAATACGTTTGTGGAGATCCCCAGAAGGAATTGCCCAATACAAAAACCAAGCTGTGTCCATGAGTACAATTTGTATATGGGAGGAGTCGACTTAAACGACCAAATGATGGAACCCTATCTTGCCACCCGAAGAACATACCACTGGTATAAAAATGTTGCACTCTATTTTTTTAATTTGGCCATGTACAACACCTATGTACTATACCGCAATTCCACAGAAAACCCCAAACCCTTCCTTACCTACCAGGAGGATATCATCACCCCACTTCTATTCCCAAAAGGCCCACCAGAAAACATTAGATCTGATTTCCCCGATAAAATATCTCCCATACCAACAGGCGAAAAACGCCAGAAAAGATGCCGGGTGTGCTCCAGTGGAGAAGTTAGAAGAGACACCACTTATTATTGTCCCCAGTGCCCTTCCCAACCAGGCCTCTACATAGGTGACTGCTTCCGCCATTATCACACTTTAGTCAATTATTAGTGATTATTAATCCTCAGTTCCTGACATTTACATTTGCACCCCTTATGCCACTGCTTGCTCTTGAACTGACCCTGGCTTATTATTTGACCACGCCTTTGCCTGCTGCTTTTGTACATAGCTCTGCCTGCTCCGGAACTGACCCTGGCTTGTTATTCGACCACGCTTCTGCCAGCCAATCCTGTACATACCTCTGCTTGACTGGACTGTTTGACCATGTTTTTTGCCTGCCTCTTGGACTGATTTTGTACCCTGCAACTGGAGTAGTGACATTCGTAACATAGGGGTCTCACATATGTGAGGGGCTCCAGAATTGTTTTTCTGGATGAAGAAAAAGCATTTTACTTTCAAAGATTTGTATTGGGTTTTATAGGAAAACATACATGTTATGCCATGCAGTTAGGTATCTTTTCAGTTGGTTTGGAAGAATTGTTTTTAGAGAACATGTTCAAAATAACAATAGTTTGATGATGAAACCTTCCCAGAAAAGCCAAAGAAACAGATATCTAAAAGTAAGAGGAACAGGAGGTTACCCCATAGTGATAATAGAGTTTGATTGAGTTCACATCTATAGGAGGCTTTGTGTTACAGCGACACCCCTAATGGGAACAATTTGTGTCAACACATAGATAACAGGATCTCAAACCGGAGAGGAAGTAACCAAAACTGGAAAAGAAAATGTCAACAACAGGAAGTCCCATGAAAGTTGCCCGAGGTTCCCAGGTGATAGCAAATCTATCTCTAGTGTCAAGGAGTACACTCACCATCTTTACTTGGGCCATGATGAAGGAAACCCTTTTCTTTGCTGCCCATATCAAGATGCTGGGTAGTTTCCAGGCCTTGGCAATTGTGAGATTGGCGCCCAGCAGAATGAAGTGAATGAGGTTTTGCATATATTTGGAGGCCCCCTCAACCAGGAAGTTGAGGAGGGAAATTGTTGGAGCTTTTGGAACAGGGAGGCCAGAGAGCTTTCTAAGGAGGGAGAAGATTTTATTCCAAAAAGATCTGATTCTGGGACAGCTCCACCAGATGTGGATCATATCACCCCTGCCAGAGCAGCCTCTAAAGCATAAAGGGGAGGTTGTAGGGTACATTGTAGGAACCAAGTGCCATCTTGTTATCACTTTCAAACTGGCTTTGACTAGACTTATGTTGAGGATCCCTTTGCAAGGCCTAAAAAAGTTCCTGTGCTAAACCTCTAGTTCCCATTTTTGTTCAAGATCATGCTCCCAGGAAAGCATATAAGGGGCTTTCTCCTGAACTGATGAGAGTGCTGCGTAAATGATTGAGATCCACCCCTCTGAAGCATGGCTTGACTGCTCTATTGTTCATAGTCTGAGATTACCTTTTTTTGGGTTTTGGGTTCATAGTTTATGTAAGAACCCATATATTTGATTCAAGTGAAAATTTTCTGAAGCAGACATGTCTAATTTGCTGACGAAAAATGTTTTGGTCAAAGGGCCCGATGGGCCTAAGAAATGCCCAATCCTAAAAAGGCCCTTGTTCAGCCACCAACCAAAGACACTGATTTCCATACCCAGAGGGAAGTGAGGATTCCTAATCAGATGAACTAGGGGTGTTAGAGTGGATACTAGACCTGAGTGATTTTTGAATTTATCCCAAAGGGAGAATAAGTGCGATAGAGTAGGGGCCCAAAATTGTGGGTCTCATTTGCTTTGGGCACCAGAGAAGATAATCTAGCGTGTGAAGGGGTACCGCTTCCCTTTCCATTGATACCCAACCTGGGAGTGCTATCCGGGAATAGACTGCTGAGATCTGAGCAATCTGAGCTGATTGTTAGTACCAAGTGAGGTTGGGTAGTCCCAAACCTCCTTGGTTACGGGGCCTGAATAAACAGGCCTTGGAGAGACGACGACTCCTCTTTCCCCATAGAAACCTAATGATCTTAGCTTGAATATGTTTAAGTTTATCTTTAGTCACCTGGATCGGTAGGGAACAAAAGAAGTACAGGACCCGGGGAAGAAGGGTAATTTTGATTGCGTTTAACCTACCAATCCAGGACAGGTTATGCTGAGCCCATTCATTAATGTCTATTGACATACTTTTGAGTAGAGGAGGATAATTAACCGTGTAAAGGAGTTCCACCTTGGAAGCTGGGTTAATTCCCAGGTAGGGTATTGTGGAGTTGCTCCAGGTGCTTCTGAAGCTATCTTTCAGTCTGGAGACTAAAGGGACACGTTTAATGCTTGAGACTTGCCATAGTTCACTTGTAATCCCGAGATTTTACCAAATTGTTCCAGAAGCTGGCAGACATTTGGGAGGGAGATCAGAGGGGATGTGATAAATAGTCTCTGTCCAATTTTTCTATTTTGGCACATTTAGCTTTGTGAGCCTGGGAAGCAATTTGGATCAGTCAGCCTCTAATCATGGACTTGTGGGCGGCCCATAACGTAGATGGGGATATCTCTGGTGTGTTGTTAATAGAGAAGAATTCTTTGATGTCCTTTTCAATTTCCTGTACTCTTATTGAGTCACTAAGAAGGGATTCATTGAGTTTCCAGGGACCTCTCCCCAGACTGGGTGAGGAACGCTGCAGGACCATAAAAACCATAGAATGATCCGACCAAACAGAGTCTCTAATGAAAGATTTTAAGGCTAAAGGAGTCTGATGTGCTGGGATAAAGATATGGTCTATCCTAGAAAATGATTGATGGGGGTTAGAAAAGTGGGTGTAGTGACGGGTAGAAGGTTTTATCTCTCTTCAGATGTCTACCAGTCCCTGATGGAAGATTAATTTAGCAATGTGGGAGCTTTGCTTGGTGGATCTGATGTGGCGTTTCCCCAGGGGGCATGATTTATCAACCCTCTGGTCGAAGGCAACATTTGAGTCGCCTCCGAAGATAACATTGCCCTCCTGCAGGGGGGAGAAAGCTTTGAACATTAATCTAAAAAAAACTGAGTTGGCCTTTGTTGGGAGCATAGTGTGAAACAAATGAATAAATGGAGCCATCTTTTATAAAGATATATCTATCTTCTGAGTCTTTAAGTTTGAAGAGTAAGGTGAATTTACATTTGTGAGAAAAAAGTATAGCCACTCACCTAGTTTTATCCTCTGAGTTAGCGAAGTAGAAAACTTGGAATTTGGCGTGGAAGAAGTAGGGTCTGTAGCTGTTACGAAAGTGGGTTTCCTGCAAGAGGTCAACGTTAGCTTTTTGTGAGTTATAATTTTGGAAAGCTTTTCTATGTTTAATTGGAGAATTTAGGCCTTGCACATTGTGGGAGACCACTTTTAGAGGAACCCATGAATGGTCAGTTGGAGCCATTGTCAGGGGGGAGGACGAACACACAGGGGCCGCACTCACCTGAGACTGAGGGGCTAAATTCGGACCAGATCTCGGTTCATAGAGGAAGAACACAAAAACTGCGTCCAATACTTCCTGAAGTTAGTAAAAATAGAATGAATAAGCAAAGAGAGAAAAAGTGACAGTAGAAGCAGGGGGCACTGCTCCCTGAGGGTGGAGGGGAGAAATCCCTGACACCTCTATGTTTGTATGCAAAATTGTCTCCTCTGCCAGAGAGGAGGCATTCTTGTCCGAGAAAGAGAGTAAGTCCGTCTCTCTAAGACAGGAGGAGGGGCATGTTAATTGCTTAAACCAAGAGGCACCCCTTTAAAAAGAGCATTAGCCGATTGGGCCAAAGACCCATTTGCATTTGAAGGCATCCCTTCAAAACTTTTTCAAGAACAGAAGTAATACAAGTGCTAGTAATTACTTATAAACGGTTAACATGAAGAATAACGGGAGTCACACTCCTAACAAACAAAAAGGAAAAATATAGTTAGTGAATACATTGAGGAGAGTGTCTCTCCTTATGATCTAGCCCATGGTAACATAACAATTCGCTCAGCCGAGCTGCAGTAACATTGAAATTGTTCATAAGACGATAGTTAACCTTCTCCCTTCATAATGGCCCTCTGTGTCCATGGGTTTCAAAGATTAGAGTATACACTGGAGAAGCTCTTATGTACGATGACATGGAGGGGGAGTGAGAGGGAGGCAGGTTAGGAGCCATGAAGCTAGTCCTTTGGATGAAATGAAAATGAAAAAAGAAAAGGGTCTCATAATCTGATCGATTCAGCCTATAAAGGAGGTAGGTGGGAATTTGAATTGCTGTGAGGTAAGGATGCTCTCTTCAGGGAGGGATGGCTTCTTTGGCTTTCTTGGGTTTCGACTTCTCCCAGACTGGGTTCAAAGGGCTGGATGGGAATTGTTGCATGTAAGATTCAGAGGCTGCAGTGGAGTGGGTGGTTGGCGGGGCCAGATGGATGAGTCCCAGTTGAGCAAGGAGATGTTCGCCATCAGGGAATGATGAGAATGTATAGGATTTTGAGTTGAATAGAAATTTCAGGCTGAAGGGGAAGAGCCACAAGTACTTAATGTTGTGTTGGGAAAGAATTGTTAAGAGTGGTTTGAGTAATCTGTGCTTCTGTATTGTAGCAGGAAAGAGATCAGCAAAAATGTGTTAGTTGTTGTTAGTGGCCTTGAAAGAGAATTTTGGGCATTGAGCATGTTTTTCTCATTATGTCCTCTTTGACAGAATAGTAGTGGGGTTCAATTTCAATGTCCCTGGGTAGTCAATCTGATCTTGGAGGTTTTAAGGCCCTGTTGGCTCGATCAAGCACCAATTTGTAAGGAGGGATGTCAGGGATGATTGTTTGAATAAATGAGAATACAGTTTCAGTGATCTCTTTAAATGATTCAGTGGGCCCTGAATCCTAAAATTGTACCTCCTATTTCTGTTCTCGAGGTCATCTATTTTAGTCAGTGCAGCTTCCAATTGATTGTGCAGATCTTGAATTCTATCAGTGTTTTGATTTGTTCGCACATTGGTAGAGTCCAGCTTAGTCGCTATTGTCTCCATGTGGTAGTCCCAGATTTTGTAAGTCTGATTTAATTTCGTTCATAATCCTCACTGCAATATTGTTGAGTCCCCTTTCTAGAAGGTCTGCAAATTTATTAAACATGCTAGCCCTGTTGTCAGGCTGCAACATGCTGTGGATCTCATGAGAGGGCATGTTATGAGGCTTGGATGAGCCTGCTTCCATAGGAGAGAGAAACAGTTCATCAATCGTGTGCCCTAGGAGTGATTCAGTCGAGGCTGGAGATGTAATCCCCATCAGGGGTTACTTACATTCAATCCTGGGACTTGTAGTGCTGCTATAGCACTGAGTTATAGAGTTGAGGGAGGGATTGGAGTTTGCGGCCTAGGACCAACCGCCATGTCTGGAGCCGCAGCCTGAATTGAGCTTGATTCAAACTGTCTGCTTAGGTCCCTCCTGACAGATCCTGACGGGAGGCAGCTCCTAGTCTATGTGACTGTACCAGAAAATTTTGCACATGTGCCTCAGAAAACAACGGGATGGACGGGAGAGGCACAGCTTAGAGGATCCCAGCTACAACCACACAACCAGGCAGCATACAGTTTCCAAACATCCTCCTCTTCTCATAGCCCAGCCAAGTCCAATTGAAAGAATTTACTACATCATTCAATGATGAGACATCATTCAATGAGATGGTAGATGGTAGATGTGCATGACATTTGAAAAAAGGTCCGGGTTCGGGTTTGGTATTCAGGTATTTTGCGCTCCTTTTCTATAGCTGCAGGGCCGCCAATCATCAAGCGTTTTACTCGTTTGCCCTTAGAAGCCATCACAGCCATGCCTACTAATGGCATGGCTGTGATTGGTCAGTGCATCATGTGACCCAGACTATTTTTGGCCCTGTTGCATAGCTGCAGGGCAGCCAATCAACAAGTGTTTCACTCGTTTGCCCTTAGAAGCCATCACAGCCATGCCATCTAATGGCACGGTTGTGATAGGCTAGTGCATCATGTGACCCAGCCTCTATATGAGCTGGAGTCACGTATGCCATGTGTCACATCGTCTCAGGCTAGTGTAGGGAGAGCATGCTGCCGGCGCTGTGAGGGACAGATTACCAATCTAATATCATCTCATCCTGCATTACAGACAGATTCCTGACGGTGCTGTCAGGGGAAAGCTTAGCGTTCTAAAACCATCTGATACTGAACTAGGTAGAGCTTACTAGTGCTGTGAGGGATAGATTACCGATCTAATATCACCTCATCCTGCATTACAGACAGGTTCCTGGCAGAGCTGTGAGGGGAAAGCTTAGCGTTCTAAAACGATTTGATATTGGACTAGGTTCAGTTTACTAGTGCTGTGAGGGACAGATTACCTATCTAATCTCATCTCATCTCATCCTGTATTACAGAAAGGTTCCTGGCGGTGCTGTGAGGCGAAAGCTTAGAATTCTAAAACCATCTGAAACTGGACTAGGTACAGTTTACTGGTGCTGTGGGCAGATTATTGTTCTAAAATCATCTCCTAGTGCTATAGGGAGAGGTCCCTGCTGGTGCAGTGAGAGACAGATTATTGTTCTAAAATCATCTCCTAGTGCTATAGGGAGAGGTTCCTGCTGGTGCTGTGAGGGACAGGTTATTGTTCTAAAATCATCACCTAGTGCTATAGGGAGAGGTGCCTGCTGGTGCTGTGAGGGACAGATTATTGTTGTAAAATCATCACATACTGCTATAGGGAGAGGTTCCTGCTGGTGCTGTGAGGGACAGATTATTGTTCTAAAATCATCTCCTAGTGCTATAGGGAGAGGTTCCTGCTGGTGCAGCGAGGGACAGATTATTGTTCTAAAATTATCTGCTAGTGCTATAGGGAGAGGTTCCTGCTGGTGCTGTGAAGGACAGATTATTGTTCTAAAATCATCTCCTACTGCTATAGGGAGAGGCTCCTGCGGGTGCTGTGAGCAACAGATTATTGTTCTATAATCATCACCTACTGCTATAGGGATAGATTCCTGCTGGTGCTGTGAGGGACAGATTAGTGTTCTAAAATCATCACATACTGCTAGAGGGAGAGGTTCCTGCTGTTGCTGTGAGGGACAGATTATTGTTCTAAAATCATCACATACTGCTATAGGGAGAGCAGGGGCGGGCGGATAGGGGTCGCAGGAGTCGCCATGGCGACCGGGCCCCATGCTGGGGGGGCCCATAAGGGCCCCCTGTATGCCTAGATTAGGTGAGGAGATGAGGACTGGAGCGCTCCGTTCCTCAGCCGAACGGCGCTGCAGGGAGCCTCGTCACACTGTGAAAGTGAAAGCAGTGTGTGCTGTGCTCTTTGTCTCCCCCTACAGTGCAGTACTCGGCAGGAAGAGAGAGAGAGAAGGTACTGACGTTTTTTTAACTTTCTGCAATTCTGCATGTATGTGGGTATATGTGTGGGGGGGTAGTTAGAGGCATAGGTGGGTGTGCTGGGGGGGGGGGGGTA
>BLSH010542273.1:96315-109293 GCA_018402905.1 Glandirana rugosa
CATCCTACTGCTCTTCTCCTCCATCAGCTGCACCCACTACTTACAGCCCTGCATCCCCATACAGAATTGCTGTGACTAAACCCAAAAAGAAACGGAAGTTTTTCCCAACCTGCACAATCCTACCACTATCCAATCCTGCCTCCACACCTGCCAATCTGATTCAGTCTGCTTCAACAACTGATCTGTTCCAGTCTGCCTCCACATCTGCCACCTTGGTTCAACCCATGAAAATTGGACCCTCTGTTTCCCACCTGCCTGTCACTATTTCACCTAACTGTACTGGTTCTCTGTCCTTCACCCAGTCTGGCCCTATGGACTCTTTGCCGGCTATTCAATTTGACTTCATTGTTCCTGTGCCTGTTGATCCTGTGCCCGCTGATGCTATGTCCGTTGTTCCTGTGCCCGCTGTCCAGCCTGCTAATCCTGCACCAGCTGTCGTGCCTGCTGTCAGGCCTGCTGATCCTATGCCGGCTGATCCTGTGCCAGCTGTTGATCCTGTGCCAGCTGTCCAGCCTGCTGATCCTGTGCCAGCTGTCCAGCCTGCTGATCCTGTGCGAGCTGTCCAGCCTGCTGATCCTGTGCCAGCTGTCCAGCCTGCTGATCCTGTGCCCACTGCCATGCCTGCCGCCCAGCCTGTTCCGGTACCTGCTGCCATGCCTTCCATCCAGCCTGCTGTTCCTGTGCCCGCTGCCCTGGTGCCCGCTGATCCTGTGCCCGCTGATCCTGTGCCCGATGGTCCTGTGCCCGATGTCCTGGCGCCCGCTGATCCTGTGCCCGATGCCCTGGTGCCCGCTGATCCTGTGCCTGATGGTCCTGTGCCCGATGTCCTGGTGCCCGCTGATCCTGTGCCCGATGTCCTGGTGCCCGATGTCCTGGTGCCCGCTGATCCTGTGCCCGCTGATCCTGTGCCCGCTGATCCTGTGCCTGCTGATCCTGTGCCTAATGTCCTGATGCCCGCTGATCCCGTTCCCGATGACCTGATGTCCGCTGATCCCGTTCCCGATGACCTGATGTCTGCTGATCCCATTCCCAATGACCTTATGTCTGCTGATCCTGTACCCAATGACCTGATGTCCGCTGATCCTGTGCCCACTGATCAAGTGCCCGATGACCCGGTGCCCGATGACCCGGTGTCCGATGACCCAGTGCCTGATGACCCGGTGAGCACTGATCAAGTGCCTGCTGATCCTACACCTTATAACCCAGCTCCTGATGACCCAGTGCCCACTGATCCAGTGCCTGATGATCCAGTGTCCACTGCTTCAACGCCTGACGATCCAGTGCCTGCCGCCCAGTGGGACGATCCGGTGCCTGCCGCCCAGTGTGACGACCCAGTGCCTGCTGCCCAGTGTGACGACCCGGTGCCTGCTGCCCAGTGTGACGACCCGGTGCCTGCTGCCCAGTGTGACGACCCGGTGCCCGCTGCCCAGTGTGATGACCCGGTGCCCGCTGATCCATTGCCTGATGACCTGATGTCTACTACCCAGCGTGATGACTCTGTGCCCGCTGTTCCTGTGTCCGCTGTCCAGCCCGTTCCTGTGCCCACTGACGCGGTGCCTGCTGCCCAGTGTGACGACCCGGTGCCTGCTGCCCAGTGTGATGACCCGGTGCCTGCTGATCCAATGCCTGATGACTCTGTGCCCGCTGATCCAGTGCCCGCTGCCCAGTGTGACGACCCGGTGCCTGCTGCCCAGTGTGACGACCCGGTGCCTGCTGCCCAGTGTGACGACCCGGTGCCTGCTGCCCAGTGTGACGACCCAGTGCCTGCTGCCCAATGTGACGACCCGAGGCCTGCTGATCCAGTGCCTTATGACTCTGTGCCCGCTGATCCAGTGCCTTATGACTCTGTGCCTGCCGACCCGTTGCCCACTACCCAGTGTGACCTGGTGCCCGCTGATCCAGTGCCTGATTACCCGATGCCTACTACCCAGTGTGATGACCAGGTGCCTGATGATCCAGTGCCTGTGGATGTTTGGCTACCTAATGCCCAGCTTGCCACTGTTTTCCCCCGGCTTGATGCCCAGGCTGATTTTGATGTCCCTGTGTAGCCTGCCCCCGCTGGTTTCAGGCCTGATGTCTGGCTAGCTGTTGGTACCGGACTCAGACCTCCAGACCCTGGTGGTGGGGGGTTTGTTCCAGTACCTGATTTGGGTGACACACCGCCCAGCAGGTTAAAGAGCTCTGGTCAGAGAAGTGTAATAGAGTCCACAGACATGGAGGGGAAACTTTGCTGGACTGTTCCTGCACCCACAAGGACTCTGCAGTTAACAGCAGAATGGAGCGTCCGGAGGCCGCTACTCAAGGAGAGGGAACTGTCAGGACCTGTGTCCTTGCTTGGGTCACCTGCTGGTGGCAGTGTTTGGAAAACTAAATGGTGTAGTTCTGGTGGCCACCAGTGGGAGTCTCCCAGGAGATTGAGCTTACAGGTCATTAAGCTGCACCTGATGGGTCTGCTGGGTCCATATAAGCCCGCCTTGCTCCCTGTCCCAGTGCTTCGGTATTTTCCCTGCAAGCTGTGTCCATGCCTGAACCTGACCTGCTCTGATCCCTGATCTGCGAATCCAGACCCAGAGACTTGATTCCTGAACCTGCTCCCTTGCTCTCCTTCTGCTCCCAGTACCTGGCTCCCTGTTCCCCTTATCCGGTATCCCTGGTTGCTTATTGTATATGTGTGTGTTTTCTTCACTTGTATTTAGTTAGTCAGATAGGTGTTTATTTTGAGGTTTGGTGTGTTTTCCTCTTTTACTTGCTCATTTATGTTTGCTGGTGTTTTGGTGTTGAAAGTGTTATTTGTCTAATAAATATATTGATATTTTCACCTTACACCTAGTCCTGATTCCTTTAAGTGCAGCCAACTGATCTGACCATCCCTGCTGGATACCTGCATATGGTATCACTGACACCCCCAAATACTAAGGTGGCTATGGCATTTTTTAATTTGCCATTTTGTCCCTGTCACCTCCACCCCTTGCTAAACATACTCCCCACACATGGTACAACCCTAATTACAGGCAGACTGTTCTGAAAACGAAGTATGGTCTTCTCGCACATCCTTTTATAGCTGTTGCTATACACAAACCCCGAGGAATCGGGCTCCTTTTTGAAGGACTGTGATTATTGAAACTTTACATTCGAATTTGCTCTATAAACATGTTTAGAGACGGCTTCCTAAGCTGGCAACCTAAAGTATAAAGGTCCGTATTGAAATTAGGTCGTGGGAGATGCTGCACACTTATGATCATTACCCCTCTATTACATATATAACAGCTTTTGATGATTGTTCTTATTGATTACATGTGCAGTGCCTCCCACTCCCTCCACTAGTGGCTTTACTCCCTCCCTGGAGGGGGCGAACCTACAATACAATACTCCGAACGTTAGGCAGAGACGGTTAAAAGACCTTCGTTTAGAGATATTATCTCATTCTTGATCTGTTTTCTTCTTCCTTACTTCTTCCACTCAATTTTCTTCATTTTTCTCTCTAGCTGGCCTCTGCTTCTACTTCCTCTTTCTCTTTCTCTCCCTTTCTTGGTTTGGTGGTTCCCACACAAACAGGCATAATACGGAAGAGCATTTTACCAATACTCATTGTCTAACCATGTCTTATTCCATGCTAGGTAATTCGCCGACCGTGGTCTCACATAATGTTAGGGGCCTGAACGTTCCCGAAAAGAGAACGGCGCTCCTAAAGGAACTACATAAGGTAAAAGCAAAAATTGTATTTTTACAGGAAACCCACTTCAAAACGGGAGCAGTTCCCAAACTTTACAGCACAAAATACCCACTATCCTATCACACAACCAACCCCATCTCAAAATCAAAAGGCGTATCGATTCTCATACACAAAGATGCGGACATAACTATTACAGATCAACTAGCAGACCCTAACGGTAGATACCTTTTCCTCAAATTCCTCAAAGGGCTATGGGCTAGGAAACCGGTTACCTTGGCCAATATTTATTTCCCTAATTTGTCACATGTGATGTTTTGTCAACATATGATAGAGGAGCTGAAGTCCTTTGCCAAGGGCTGTATCCTACTGGGGGGGGGGACTTCAACATACCACTGGACCCGTTACAAGACACCTCTAACCATAAATCCAGTATTACATACCGGAAATTACGCACAATAAAACTTTTACTGGCACAACTTACGTTAGTGGACACTTGGCGTACAGCTAATCCGACTGACAGAGACTACACCTATTTCTCGGCTCTCCATAATAATTCACTAGAATTGACTATATATTTATGACGCAAAGAGACCTCCCAAACCTGAAAGATGCGAAAATTGCAATTAAGACGTTCTCAGATCACACTCCAGTCTCCCTAACCCTGAGCACACCAACATCACACATTAGAGGGGGAACATGGCAACTCAACCCAACAATACTAACCGACTTGACAAGACAACAACACATTGCAGCCGTGATAAAATCCTACTTCATTGACAACACCACGGGAGATCTTTCTCCCATAACAATATGGAACGCTCATAAATGTGTAGTAAGGGGTGAACTTATAAGCATGGGAGCTAAAAAGAAAAGAGAAACTGAGAAAGAAACCAATGATTTGATTAAACGAATTAGACACTTGGAAGCACAACACAAACAATCATTAGCTTTGACTATTGCTGAGGAACTCCAGGAACTAAGAAAATCCCTGCAAAACATAACAGATACTAAAGCAAAAAGGACACTGTTCCTGAAAAAAGAGTTTTACTATGAACACAGCGTTAAAACAGGTAAATTTTTAGCCAAGGCACTAAAAGATGCCCAACTAGCTTCCAACATACATGCTATCAAAACCCAAGATGGGAAATTGACACACAAAACCGATAAAATTGCTGAAGTATTTCAGGCTTACTATTCCAAATTATACCACTTACAACCCCCTCATAAACCTGCAGAACTTGCAGGCACACGAACACAGCTTCTGGAAGACTATCTATCCAATAGCAGTCTCCCTAAACTTGATGAGGTAGATGCACACAAACTAGATGAACCCTTAACTGAAAAAGAACTTATTGATGCAATTCAATCATTGAAAACTGGGAAGAGTCCGGGCCCAGATGGCTTCACCACACATTATTACAAAACCTATGCCAAACTCCTAACACCACATTTACTATAAGCCCTAAATTACTTTAAAGAACCCCAAGAGGTCCCATCTGAATTCCTTGAGGCACACGTCATGATACTACCCAAGCCAAATAAAGACCATACAGATTGCGGTAATTATCGCCCATTCTCGTTACTTAACCTAGACCTGAAGCTTTTCGCTAAGATTTTAGCAAACAGACTTCGACCTTTTCTGAATGACTTAATTGGCCCAGAACAGGTGGGTTTCATGCCTGGAAGGGAAGCCAGGGATAATGTTACCAAAGCTTTAAACCTTATCCACAGGGCCCATACCGATGACTTTGAAGGCATGCTGTTGTCTACAGACGCAGCAAAAGCCTTTGATAGGGTCTCCTGGGATTTCCTTTTAGCAACATGCTCACATATAGGCCTTCAGACACATATGTTATCCTGGATTTCTACCCTGTATAAATACCAGACAGCTAGATTGAAGATAAACAATACCTTATCTGACCCCGTCAAGATACACAATGGGACGAGGCAGGGCTGCCCCCTATCTCCTCTACTCTTCATCCTGGCATTAGAACCCCTTATAAGAACAATTAACATCACATCAGCAATCCACGGGTTCCAGGCAGGTGGGAGACTATATAAGACAGCGGCATACGCTGATGATCTATTATTTTTCATAACACAACCACATATATCCATCCCCAACTTATGCAAAGCCTTTGACATATATGGAGACATGTCCAATTTTAAAGTCAACTATGGGAAGTCTGAAGCGTTAAACCTAACCTTGAAAGGTGACAACCTGATCAGAGTCAGAGCGAACTGCCCTTTCATTTGAGAAGAGAAGGCCCTTAAATACCTGGGAGTATGGTTTACGCCAGAACTGGGATCAATGTATGCCTCGAATTTTAAGCCTTTACTAGCTAATGTAAACAGGATCCTCTCCCAATGGAATTTAAAAAATTTTTCGTGGTTCGGAAGATCAGCGATAATAAAAATGTCGATCTTGCCACAAGTATTATACCTGTTCCAAACTATTCCGATAAAATTACCCGCACAATTTTTCCTATCACTGCAGACGATACTTCGGAAATTTTTGTGGGCTTCGAAGAAACCACGCATTCAGTTGCAACTCTTTATGAGGCCTAAACAGAATGGAGGGTTAGGTTTCCCAGACTTTAAACAATACTATCACGATACTCACATCACACGCATCATAGACTGGAACTGTCATGCTGATAATAAGGACTGGGTGTCACTGGAGATTGGCACAGATAAATCTTTGGTGAGCTTATCACCATGGATACCTTGGGAGAAATGCCCAACCAATCTGAAAAATCATCCCCTGATAGGGGCCACACTAGAGGCGTTCAGGAAGTCATGTAAGATTAGAGGCATCTCCTCATCACCAGGACCTCTGACACCTTTACAGAATAACCCAGATTTCCCACCAGGACAATCGCTACATCACCTAGGTCTCACATACAGACACAAAACATTAATGGCTGGTAATTGCATACACCAAGGCAGAATGGAACCCTACGATGTGCTCCAAACTGACCAAGGACACACGGAATTGAATTATTGGACATACAGGCAAATACATAATTATATTACTAACACCTCCAGACTACCACACTTTAAAAGAGAGCCTACACCACTCGAAAAAATCAGCTTGGAAGGAACTCCAACACCTAAATCTACTTCTTTAGCATACACCTTGCTGCAACCTACCACTTCTCCCGATAAAAATATACACAAACTATTTTGGGAAAAATCTCTCAAAACAACTATTACGGATGAACAGTGGCTTCATGCTTGCGTCTTCGCACATAAATGCTCTATCAGTACCAGATTCCAAGAAACGTCATTCAAAATCATCACTAACTGGTATCTAACCCCAATTAAATTACAAAGATGGTTCCCAGATCTCTCCGACAGGTGTTGGAGATGCAATAAAGACCAAGGCACACTGTTCCACATATGGTGGGAATGTCCCCACATTCAAAACTTTTGGAAGTCAGTAAGAGAAACGATAAAACAAATTACAGACACCACTATAACTCTAACGCCTGCATGCTGCCTCCTCCACATCTCCAATTGATCGATGTCAACATACAAAAGATCATTGACTAGACACTTACTCACTGAGGCAAGATCGCTAATTCCTAAATACTGGAAATCCACATATATACCTACCTTAAAGGAATGGTTGATTGCAGTAAATGACATATATACACTAGAAGAAACCAGGGCAATAGCCAATGAAACAACAGACAAACATAACAGAACATGGAACAGCTGGGTAGCATTTAAATATACCTCTATGTATGATCACGCTCTCAGAATCTGAAACACAAGCTTCGATTACACAGAACCACCAACCAAACCCTCTGATCTAACCACCTCTTCTTATCTTCTTATCTCTTTTCACTTTTATCTTTACTTCTTGTAACTTTTCTTTATCTCCTTCTATGCAGAGTATACCATTTTTAATACTCCGTTAACTGAGCTACCTGTTAGATATTGTCATGAGCTATCTTTGCAAATACATGGTATAAACACCAATGGTTTATATATGCATATTTGGGCCCTCATCTGAGTGGAACTTACAAGCCACAACTAACGCATCTGACTGGCCAGGGGCCAGCTGTGCCTGACTCCCTGGCCGCAGAAGATCCAATTTTGGGGCATCCAGGGAGGGGGGCATCTGGCTATGATGAGCCCTCACAGTACAACAATTTTCTACTCAGATGATATGCCCAAATAACAGGTTTGAGTCAAAAATCAAAGTTGACAATGAAATTGTTATTTGCCTGACCTGTTGAAGATAAATTGTCTTTTTTTTTCTTGTAACTTTTGCTTGATATACTTTGCTTCTTTTATTATGTATTAATTTGAGAATCTAATAAAACATATTGAAACAAAAAAAAGTAATTATTTCCCATTTCAGCCTTGTAAAAAAAAAACCTGCACACATAAAGTGAGAAGTGCTGCCTGAAGTAACATGAATGCCTGTACAACACATCCTAAATGCTCATTAATACCATAGGTGCGTTAAACGCTTTTAGGCTGCTTTAAAATTTTACACAAGTGTAAAAGAGCCCTTCATGAAGCTTGGCACATTCCTTGTGTGTGCTGATTTTCTATTTGTTTTAAAGAGGCCCAGTAGAACCCCAGCTCAGTAGTACCCAAACTCAGAAGATCCTGAGCTCATTAGTACCCCTGTTCAGCAGATCTCCAGCTTATTAGTACCTTAATTTAGCAGATCCCTAGCTTATTAGTAACCTTGTTTAGCAGATCCCCCGCTCAGTAATACCCCCCGGCTCTGCTGAAGATATCACACTGCTCACCATGTGTGATATCTATTAGTTTCTCCTGCTCCAGTCCCCCAGCTTTGCTGATCTTCTGCCATTCAGTGCCCACCTGCTATAGTATTCCCATGTTGCACACCATGTCTGCTGTCTGCTAGTTGCTCCTCTCCAGTCTGGAACCCACTCATTTTACTGCTGCTGTGTGCTGCACACCAGATGTGATGTCTGCACCAGATACTCCAAGAATATATACACATGAACCAGAAGTGACTGCTGATGATGTCTTTCCATTTGCCTGTTGGTTTCCCAGTGCATCCTTGGATATCTCATACATGCCATACCTCCAAAACCAAGTAAAGCTAATGCTGAATAAAAGCCCTCATTTTGCTTAAGATGCTGTAAGTGAGCCTTGTCATAGACTTCTATGGAGGCTTTGGAGACACTTTGAAACACCAAGAAAGTGACACGGGGCATAAGCAGCACAGTAAGGTAATCATTTTATTTAGTGACTGGTGCTTTGCTTTGATTGGTCTTCAGAGTGTTTAACCACTTTCCCCCATGCTATAGCCAAATGATGGCTACAGTGTGGGCTTCCAGTGCCGGGAGGGCATCAATAGACGTCCTTCCATGATCGCACTGCTTATGCACCCCCTGGGGTGTGCAGCTGGTGTGCACTGTGATCACTGAGTCCTTTGGGCTCGGATGATCACAGAACAGGGTAAAGGGCCAATCACAGAGGGCCCTTTACCACATGATCAGCTGTCAGCCAATGACAGATGATCAGGAAGTTAACAGAAGCTGGTCATTGGCTTTTTTTCTCCTCAAGATCATCATGAGGAGAAAAGAATAAAGCTGGTAACCAGCTTCTGTTATAGGGACATCGGTCCTGATCTGTGCCACCTATCAGTGCCCACAAGTGCTGCTAATCATTGGCCATGAGTGTCATCTATCAGTGCCCACTAGTGCCACCTTTCAGTGCCAATCAGTGCCCACCAATGCCACACTTCAGTGCCAATCAGTGACACCTTTCAGTGCCATCAGTGCTGCCAATCAGTGCCACCTATCAGTGCTGCCAATCAGTGCCCATCAGTGCCTCATCATCAGTGTCACCTACCAGTGCCTATCAGTGCCACCTATCAGTGCCATCTCTCAGTGCCCTTCAGTGACACCTATCAGTGCCCATTAGTGCCACCTATCAGTGCCCATTAGTGCCACCTATCAGTACCCATCAGTGCCACCTATCAGTGCCCATCAGTGCCACCTATTGTTTCTTCCTCATCAGTGTCCACCAGTGCCAGCTCTTTAATACCCATCAGTGCAGCCCCATAAGTGCCCATCAGTGCCGCCTCATCATTGCTACTTCATCAGTTCCTATCAGTGCCCATAAGTGTAGCCTCATCAATGCATATCAGTGAAGGAGAAAAATTAATGTCTCCAATGCCACATTTTCTTTTCAATGTTTTTTATTGATTTTATATGGGTAATAGTAACATTAACCACTTCCCAACCGCCGTATGCAGAATGACGGCCGGGCAGTGGCTGAGTTATCCTGACTGGACGTCATATGACGGGGGGGGCGCGCATCACGGCGATCGGTGGTGTGGGGGGTCAGTATGACCCCCCGCAATGCCGATCTCGGTAAAGTGCTTTGATCCGAGGCACTTCGCCATGTGACCAGCCGTAACCAATCACGGCTGGTCACAGTGTAATACAGGAAAGCCGTTTAACGGCTTTCCTGTACTCAGGTCTGCAGACCTGATGAGAGGAGAGCCGATCGGCTGCATCCCTGACAGGGAGGGTTTGTGCTGATGATTTATCAGCACAGCCCTCCCTAGGATCGCCACCCTAGACCACCAGGGAGCCTGCCCAGGGATGTGCCCACCCAGGACCACCAGGGAGCCGATCTGGACCACCAGGGAGACCCCCCTAGACCACCAGGTAAGTGACATACTGCTCAGGTCCACCTTCACTCAGTGCAACCTTCAGATGCCACCCTAGACCACCAGGGAATGAGCCCCTATTAATGTATATGCCCACCAGTGCCCACCAGTGCCCCTATCAGTGCCCACCAGTGCCCCTATCAATGCATACCAGTGCCACACATCAGTGCCCACCATTGCCACCTACCAGTGCCCACCTATCAGTGCCCATCAGTGGCACCTATCAGTGCCCAGTGACGCCTATGAGTGCCAATCAGTGCTGTCTATTAGTGCCCATCAGTGCCGCTTAGCAGTGTCCATCAGTGCTGCATATCAGTGCCCATAAGTGCTGCATATCAGTGCCACCTCTCAGTACCCGTCAGTGCTGCTTATCAGTGCCGCCTAACAGTGCTCATCATCGCTGCATATAAGTGCCTCATCATCAGTGCCACCTCATCAGTGCCGCCTCATAAGTGCCGGTGATCAAATACCACCAAAAGAAAGCTCTATTTGTGGGAACAAAATGATAAAAACTTTGTTTGGGTACAGCGTCGCACGACCGCGCAATTGTCATTCAAAGTTCAACAGCACTGAAAACTGAAAATTGGTCTGGTAGTAAAGTGTTCTAAGTGCATAGTATTGAAGTGGTTAAATAATGTACATTTTACAATCTGTTACATCAAGATATGTACCCCTACTCGTGGTTAACAATAATACAGAAAGAAGTGGTATATGAGAACGAGTAGCATAAAACGGTAAAGACCACAAGAGAGTGCTCTTATTATGTGATGTTCTAGGTGAGGGGAAGTGGTGCCCCCCCCAGGCACCCCAGCCGGGAATGAACTGTGCTCTGGGGGAAAGAGGCTGCACCCCACCTCATTATCAACAATTACTTTTCATATTTATAATAAACTGATAACAGAAAACTTATGAACATATCGGGTTGTTTGTTTGGTTACTCCGTGTGTAAGTTCCAGGATTCCCACATGTACCAATCACGTTGGGCTTGTTGTAAATAACCACTACTAGCTGCCATCAGGATTTTGTAAGTGTAGTGAGTATTGATTAGTTCTATAACTTCAAGAATCTTGGGAATCGTGGTTGATTTCCCGTGTCTAACTATGGTGAGTCTCGCAGCTAATAGGATATGCGTGATTACATGTCTAACATTGTGTGGTAGGGTGTCTATCTCTAGGTTGAGTAGTGCTAGTCTAGGAGACAGAGCTATTTGGGTGAGTGATACATTGGAAATTAGAGTTTCAATTTCTTGCCAGAAGATATTAATTTTTGGGCATCCCCAGAATATGTGGAGTATGTCCCCTTTGTGGTCGCAGTTTCTCCAGCATTTGTTGGAGGATTTCTCTTCGAAGTGGGAGAGTTTATCTGGGGTTAAAACCACCTGAGGGTGATTTTTTGGGCGAGTTCCCAAAGCTTAGAGCAGCGGGTAGCTTTGTAGGTTGCTGCCTGTGTCCATTGTGAGGCTGGGAATGTGTAACCTAGGTCCCTTTCCCAATGTTTAATGGCATTGTTTTTATCATCTATTAAGGGCTTTTTGTTTGTGATGAGAGCGGCCTCTATTTTACCCCAGATCATTTGGGGGCTGGGCAGAAACCAGTCTTTGATTTGGGTGAGCACAGTGGCTAAATAGTATTTATGTTGATCGGTATACCCCATTCCACCTGCCGAGCGGTGTTTGATTAGCTTGTTGGGGGCGCATCTGGGTTTTTTGCCATTCCACATATAGGTGGTGAGAATGGACTGCAATGCTCTGAAGTATTTGGAGGGAATGGGAATAGGGAGTGTTCTAAAGATATATAGAGGTTGTGGGAGATGCAGCATTTTAAATGCCACCAATCGCCCATGAGAATTCAAATTTTGGCCAGTTTATTTAAGTCGCTTTGTAGTTTGGTGCAGAGGGGCATGTAATTAGTTTGGAATAGGTTCTTGACTGACTTAGTTAATTGTATGCCCAGCTAGGGAATGCTATGGTCCTCCCATTTGTAAGGGAATGTATGTTGGAGTAAGTTACTAGTGATTCGATCTATCACTAGCCCCAAGATAGAGGATTTAGTTTCATTTACCTTGTAAGAAGACACTTGACTGAATTGAGATAAAATATTCTGGACCTCAGCCAGGGAAGAAATTGGGTCTGTCAAAATTAGAATTACATCGTCCGCAAATAGACTCATTTTCTGCTCTTGGAAGTCAATAGTGAAGCCAGAAATGTTGTTGTTGGTTCTGAAGTGTTCTGCTAATGGTTCCATTACAAGGTTAAAGATCAAAAGGTTAGAGGGGGCAACCCTGTCGTGTACCGTTGGTTATTTTGAAGGGAGTTGATAATATGTCAGAAGTATATAATGCCATAATGGCGGTGAAGATTTGGCTCTGGAATCCAAATTTGCTTAACACTGAGGCAAGATATCTCCAGTGCACTCTGTCAAACACCTTCTCTGCATCCAAAGATAGAAGCAGAGAAGGTGTTGCTGTAGATTCTGCATGTGGATGTGGATGATATTTATTAGCCTCCTCGTGGCAACCGAAGTTTGTCTTCCCTTTGTGAAGCCGGACTGGTCTTTATGTATTTATCACGTACCTGATCCGAGGCTGAAGTGCTGAGAGAGGCTTCCCTTGCGGCTGAACGCAGAGTACCCCC
>BLSH010542273.1:141023-159804 GCA_018402905.1 Glandirana rugosa
AAATATAGTTACGGGGGAATGTAATAACATAAGTGAAGGTGGAATGTAGTCGTTGGGGGGGGGGGAGTCTGACCGGACCGCCGTGACAGTGTCTGGAAGAAAGTCTACGTGGTACGTCCCGAGTCAGTCTACCGAGGTCGAACCACCAAGACAAAAAAAAAGATATCAGAGGACAGGTGTGTACAGACTGAGGAGGGCGCTGGGGGTAGGACCGTCGTGAGGGTGAGAACTGAGGAGAGGTCTGAGGGGGAGACTCTGACGTTTGTACTATGTTCTGTTTTCCACCAGTCTCTGGGGTTGCTGATGTAAGGTGGAAGTGAATACAATAATGTAAGGGGGCATTGATATAAAGATTCCCCCCTATATTAGTAACCCCACCTTATCTTAGTGCAGTGATGGCGAACCTTGGCCCCCCAGATATATTAGAACTACATTTCCCATGATGCTCAACTGCAGAGTGCATGAGCATCATGGGAAATGTAGTTTCAAAACATCTGGGGTGCCAAGGTTCATCATCACTGCCTTAGTGTATTCACTCTGCAGAAGGTGGTCTCTAGTCACCAGAGTGCCCCCCCCCCCACATCAGAGTTTCTGGCATTCCTCTCTACATCCGAGTCTGCAGGATTCCCCCTTACAGAGCAAGGACAATGCTGCAGACCCTGATGAAAGTGGGAACTCTGAAGTAACACAAACGCAGTGGACTCTGATATAAGGTGATCTCTGGTCACCAGAGCCCCCCTTACATCAGAGTTCCCCCTTAGATCATGATCTGCAGAGTTCTCCATTACATAAGAGTCCCCTTTCACTGTAAGGGGGAATCCGACAGACTCTGATGTAAGAGGGAACTCTGTGCTGGCTGGGTTATAGTAACCTGACCTTCATGTAAATGGAGAAATGTTTTTTTACTTTTGTTTAACTTAAACACGTTGCTAATAGCACTAGCTATATGTTTATAGTTTAAATATTGATATTTGCACTGTTTAGCACTGAAAACAGTCATTCTAGGTCCTCTTTTGCAGTGACAGTAAAAAATTCAGCTCTGTCAGTAAATATGTTTTTTGCCAATAAAAAAAAAAATGGTGCTGTTTGTAAATTTGGTGTCCTACCAGTAAATTTCGCTTCAGGGGGTTGGCAACACTGATCCAGGCTTGCTATTTGAATGGAATTACATACATATTCAACAGGTTTCTTCACATTATGTATCATTTTTCATGAACAAAAACCACATTTACAGTTAGAATATTGTTGGGTGAAGAAAAATGTTGCGTCCTGCTCTTTAGAATTTTTCAATCACTGCTATAAAAAATGAACATTGTTTTGACCCTACTGACTATTAGAAAATCAGGTGGAAGTTCTGAAAATGAAAATGTTACTGGTGTATGGCCAGCATTACCCCCTGTCTGATCATTCATCCAATTACCTACTCAGTTGGGTAATCTTGCAATTTAAAAACATGCACCAGGCAGATTTACCTGCAGTTAATATTTAGTAAATGTCACGTTCACGGCTTTACAAATATTCCCCTTAGCCTCTAAGTATACAGAAGTTCTGCTTGCTTTGTGTATACAGTATGTGGATTAACCACTTGAGTTCCAGACTGTAATAACATAAAAAAAACTGTTTCTCTTACTCTGATCAAATAAAAAAAATGCCAGGACTCTTGCAAGCGCTCCCAAATCACCCCCTTTTTTGGAAAGGAGATCTAACTTTTATTTTGCCTCAATTGTTTGGAAATTAAAAAAAGAAAAAAAAATCAGCATAATAAATCAATCAATGAACATCACCTATCAATTACTGAAATAAGAAAAAAAAATGTTGATGCATGGACCCACCTGCTCATGCCACACTCCTGTACTAATGGCAACTCAGACATGTGTGGAACGGAAAATTTTTGTTTCGTTGATTCGTTTCACAATTAGTTTAGTTTAATGTAGTTTAATTTTGTTTTGTTTATTACATTTCTAACAGATTGCAATTTTCGGAATGATTCAAATTCGGATCAGTCAAAAAATGATCGACCGATTCAAACTATGTGTAAAGAATAACTGGTTGTCAAAGAGCGGGCCGGTGTTCTGTTGAAATAACCAACTCATCAAAATCTCCAATTATGTTACGTCCGGTGACTTTCCAGCAGCAGATTTCGATGAGATGGCTCTACTGCCCATGCACATGTGTGCACCCGACAGAATAACAGAAACTTCTTCAGATCTTCCAATTGCCAGTCACTAACCTTTTTTGAAAACTTGTTGAGTTCTCCCAACAGCTACGGGGGTTTCTGTTATTCTGTCAGATATGGGCAGTAGAGCCAACTGGTCGAAATCTGCTGCTGAAGAGTCACTGGATGTGACGTAATTGGAGATTTTGACGAGTTTGCTATTTCAACAGAACCCCGGGAAGCCGGCCGCCGAGTCCTTAGCATTTTTGCCTCGCAGCAAAAGGGTCGCTGGTTTGAATCCCAACCACGACATTACCTGCCTGGAGTTTGCATGTTCTCCCTGTGCCTGCATGGGTTTTCTCCGGGTACTCCGGTTTCCTCCCACACTCTAAAGACATGCTGGTAGGTTAATTGGATCCTGTCTAAATTGGCCCTAGTATGTGTATGAATGTGTGTTAGGGACCTTAGATTGTAAGCTCCTTGAGGGTAGGGACTGATGTGAATGTACAATATATATATGTAAAGCACTGCATAATTTGACTATATAAGTACCTGAAATAAATAAAAATTAAAAAATAAAAATGCTGGCAATAGTAAATTCAGAAAAACAACAACGTGAGGGTCCCCCCCAATCCATATCAGACCCTTTCAGATCCCGCCCCCTCTGAGAGTATGGTATCCCCTATCCATTCACTAAAAAAGTGTAAAAGTGAATAAAGATACACAAGGGTTTGATAAGTCCCCCCAGTGTAGATGCATTATCAATCATGATGCCTACCGCCAGACCCAAAAAAAGAAAAAAAAAAACAAATCTCCGGTCTCATGGAACACCCCCACCA
Organism: Glandirana rugosa; assembly: GCA_018402905.1. Lineage (NCBI taxonomy): Eukaryota > Metazoa > Chordata > Amphibia > Anura > Ranidae > Glandirana > Glandirana rugosa. The sequence goes on from BLSH010542273.1 coordinate 144,018, forward strand.
ACTGCCTGCTCCACCATTTGACATTTCTTAACCACTTCAATACAAGACACTTACACCCCCTTCCTTCCCAGACGAATTTTCAGCTTTCAGTGCTCTCACACTTAAAAGACAATTACTCAGTCATACTACACTGTACCCTCACAAATAGAGCTTTCTTTTGGTGGTATATAATTACTGCTGGGTTTTTTTATTTTTTTCAATATAAGCGAAAAAGTATTTTGAAAAAAATCCACTTTTTTATTAGTTTGTATTAAAAAATTTTGCAAAAAAGCCATGTTTCTTCATAAATGTGGGCAATAATTTATACTGCTACATATCTTTGGTAAAAATAACCAAAATTAGTGGATATTATTTATTCTCTGTGAAAGTTATAGAGTCTACAAGCTATGGTGCAAATTATTGAAAATTGATCACACCTGATGTACTGACCACCTATCTCATTTCTTGAGACCCTAACAAGCCAGGAAAGTACAAATACCCCCTTTTTGGAAAGAAGACATCCCAAGGTATTTAGCGAGAGCCATTGTGAGTTTTTTTAAATTGTAATTTTTTTCCCACAATTCTTTGCAAAATTAAGAATTTTTTTTTTACACAAAATTGTTATAACAACAAGTTATTTCTCACACACAGCATATGCATACTTGCAATGACACCCCAAAATACATTCTGCTACTCCTCCTGAGTATGGTGATACCACGTGTGAGACCTTTACACAGCCTGGCCACGTACAAAGGCCTAACATTGAAATAGCACCTTCAGGCGTTCTACGAGCATAAATTACACATCTCATTTCTCAGCCAGGTAATACATTTCTGAAGGCCCTGGAGCACCAGCACAATGGAATTCCCCACAAAATGATCCCATTTTGGAAAGCAAACATTCCAACGTATATTCTCTGAGGCATTATGAGTCTTTTGTACTGTTCATTTTTTTCCACAAGTCTTCGGAAAACGTGGAAAGAAAATGAAAACGTATTTTCTTTTACACAAAGTTGTCAATTTATATGATATTGCTAACACATAGCATGTATATAGCAAAAATTACCCCCCAAAATATATTCTGCTACTCGTCCCGAGTATGGCGATACCACATGTGTGAGATTTTTACACTGCTCGGCCACACAGAGAGGTCCAGCATTGAAGTAGTACCTTCAGGCATTCTAGGAGCATAAATTACACATCTAATTTCATTCCTACCACAATTTTGAAGGTCCTGGAGCACCAGGACAGTGGAATTACCCACAAAATTACCCCATTTTGGAAAGCAAACACCCCAATGTATATTTTATGAGGCATGGGCTGCAGATAGGTACTCGGGTACTCTTATGGGCTGCAGATAGGTATTTGGGTACTCTGATGGATTAGTAAAAGGTACTCGGGTATTCTGATGGGCTGGTAAAAGGTACTCGGGTACTCTGATGGGCTGGTAAAAAGTTCTCGGGTTCTCTGGTGGGCTGGTGACAGGTACTCGGGTACTCAGATGGTCTGGTGCCAGGTACTCGGGTACTTGGAATGGTGACAGGTACTCAGGTATTCAGATGGACTAGTGACAGGCACTCTGGTACTCAGATGGGTTGGTGACAGGTACTAGGGTACTCAGATGGGCTAGTGACAGGTACTCGGGTACTCAGATGGGCTAGTGACAGGTACTAGGGTACTCAGATGGGCTAGTGACAGGTACTCAGATGGACTGGTGACAGATACTCGGGTACTCTGATGAGCTGGTGACAGGTACTCGGGTACTCAGAAGGGTTGGTGACAGGTGCTCAGGTACTCTGATGGGTTGGTGACAGGTACTCGGGTACTCTGATGGGCTGGTGACAGGAACTCGGGTACTCTGATGGGCTGGTGAAAGGTACTCGTGTACTCAGAAGGGCAGGTGGCAGGTACTCAGGTACTCTGATGGGTTGATGACAGGTACTCGGGTAATCTGATGGGTGGATGACAGGCACCCGGGTACTCTGATGGGCTGGTGACAGGTACTCGGGTACTCTGATGGGTTGGTGACAGGTACTCGGGTAATCTGATGGGTTGGTAACAGGTACTCGGGTACTCTGATGGTTTGGTGACAAGTGTTCGGGTACTCAGATGGGCTGTTGACAGGTACTCGGGTTCTCAGATGGGCTAGTGACAGGTACTTGGATACTCATATGGGCTAGCGACAGGTACTAGGGTACTCAGATGGGCTAGTGACAGGTACTAGGGTACTCAGATGGGCTAGTGACAGCAATTTAGATGGACTGGTGACAGGTACTCGGGTACTCTGAAGGGCTGGTGACAGGTACTCAGGTACTTGGATGGGCTGGTGACAGGTACTCGGGTACTCTGATGGGCTGGTGACAGGTACTTGGGTTCTCTGATGGGCTGGTGACAGGTACTTGTGTACTCAGAAGGGTTGGTACTCGCATACTCTGTTGGGTTGGTTACAGGTACTCGGGTACCCTGATGAGATGGTGACAGGTACTCGGGTACTCTGATGGGTTGATGAGAGGTACTCGGGTACTCTGATGGATTGGTGACAGGTAATCGGGTACTATGATGGGTTGGTTACAGGTACTCGGGTACTCTGATGGACTGGTCGCAGGTACTCGGGTACTCAGATGGGCTGGTGACAAGTACTCGGGTACTCTGATGGGTTGGTGACAGGTACTCGGGTACTCTGATAGGCTGGTGACAGGTACTCTGGTACTCTCAAGGGCTGGTGACAGGTACTCAGGTACTCAGATGGGTTGAAGACAGGTACTCGGATACTTTGATGGGCTGGTGACAGGTACTCAGGTACTCAGATGGGTTGAAGACAGGTACTCGGGTACTTTGATGGGCAGGTGACATGTACTCGGGTACTTTGATGGGCAGGTGACAGGTACCCGGGTACTCTGATGGGCTGGTGACAGGTACTGGGGTACTCTGATGGGCTGGTGACAGGTACTCGGGTACTCAGATGGGTTGGTGACAGATACTTGGGTACTCAGATGGGCTGGTAACCGGTACTCGGGTACTCTGATGGGCTGGTGACAGGTACTCGGGTACTCAGATGGGTTGGTGACAGGTACTCAGATGGGCTGGTGACAGGTACTTGGGTACTCTGATGGGCTGGTGACAGGTACTCAGGTACTCTGATGGGCAGGTGACAGGTACTCGGGTACTCTGATGAGCTGGTGACAGGTACTGGGGTACTCTGATGGGCTGGTGACAGGTATTTGGGTACTTTGATGGGCAGGTGACAGGTACTCGATTACTCAGATGGGCAGGTGACAGGTACGCAGGTACTTTGATGGGCTGTGACAGGTACTCTGATGGGCTGTGACAGGTACTTTGATGGGGTGGTGACAGGTACTTTGATAGGGTGGGGACAGGTTACTACTGGGGGGGGCAATCAGTGTGATTGGTGCACACAGTAAGCAGTAACAAGCTGTTACAGCTATCTCTTCCTCACACGTTCGGTGTGTGAAGAGAAGAACCCGGTAACAGCTTATTACCGCGGTTTGTTGACATCATGACAGCTGGTCACGGGGTAAAGAGCCAATTTAATTGGCCCTTTACCCTGATCGGGTTGGGCTTTGTCCGAGGGACAAGCCTGAACACAGATCACCGCGATGCGCGCCCCCGTGGGCACGCACGAGCGACATGCATGCCTCCGCTTTGTTATAGTCGGAAGTGACCGGCTGTGATAGGACACAGCCGGTCATGTGGTAAAGAACCCGAGGGACACACCTGATCCCCGATCGCCACGATGCGGGCCCCTGGGGGCCCGTAGAGCAGCAAAACGGGAGGACATCATATGCTGTCCACCCAGCATGGGGAGTGCACCTTGCAGGCATATTTTTACTATACGCCGGCAAGGAAGGGGTTAAATAGCTAAGGGACAGAGTCAACTGATGATATCAGTGGTTGACCCCACCCTCTTGTGGCATCATCGACCCAGCATGCCCGGTCAGTGACGACACAAGGGGGCGGGGTCATCCACTGATGCCAACTGGTGACTCCGTCCCTTAGCTATTTAACCACCTCCCATCCGCGCCATAGCCGAATGATGGCTACAGCGCGGCTCTAAAATGCCGGGAGGACGTCAATAGACGTCCTCCCATTTGGCTCGTGCTGGGAGCGCTCCCGCGGGCGGCGTGCACACGTGCCGCCGCACACTGCGGGAGCGTGCCCATGGGTCGGGCGGACCCGATGTCCGCCGGAGACCCGCAATCTCCTTTCAGAGAGGAGGAACGGGGAACCGCCGAAGTAAAAACGGCGGTTCCCCGTTCTGTGAGGGGGGCATGCCAGATCTACTGATCCCTGTCACTGGGATCAGTTAGATCTGACATGCCCCTGTCAACCCCGCCCCCCCCCCCACAGTTAGAACACACCCAGGGAACATTGTTAACCCCTTCACTGCCCCCTGCAGGTTAACCCCTTCACTGCCAATGACATTTATACAGTAATCAGTGGACATTTAAATTTCTGATCGCTGTATAAATGTCATTGGTCCCAAAAAAGTGTCAAAAACGTACGACATGTCCGCCCCGATATCGCAGTACCGATAAAAATCGCAGATCACCACCATTACCAGTAAAAAAAAATAATAAAAACGCCATAAATCAATGTCCATAGTTTGTAGGCGCTATAACTTTTGCGCAACCCAATCAATGAACGCCGATTGCAATTTTTTTTACCAAAAATATGTAGAAGAATATATATTGGCCAAAACTGATGAATAAATTTATTTTTTTATTTTTGGATATTTATTATAGCAAAAAGTAAAAAATATTGTTTTTTTTTCAAAATTGTCGCTCTTTTTTTGTTTAGAGCGGCGATCAGAAATGACGCAGAGGGGATCAAATATGTTTGGGTACAACGTCGCACAACTGAGCAATTGTCATTGAAAGAGCGACAGCGCTGAAAACTGAAAATTGGTCCGGGCAGGAGGGGGGTTTAAGTGCCCAGTACGGAAGTGGTTAAGAAAGAAATGTCAGATGGAGTAGCAGGTAGGAGGGTTCGACGAGAGGTTTTATTTTTCTCTTTTCGGGTCTGGTGGTGGTGGAAAACTTGTGTTGTGTTATGTCTTTATTCCCTTTTTACACTTTTTTGGTGAATGGGTAGGGGTGCTATGTATGTACCCCTTACTCATCCACATGGGGGTGGGGTGGGATCTGGGTGTTTACATTTCAGCTCTTAGAGGGGAAGCTTGCTGACAGCTTTTTTTTTTAATGACAAACATATAATACCTCCTATGTGCAGTTGGATTTGCACAGAGCAGCTCCTCTTCTCTGGTCCCTCTTCTGCTCTCCTGGCCCCTCCTCCCATCGAGTGTCCCTCTGCCAGTAGCTTGCTATGGGGGCACCCGGGCTGAGTCAGAGCTCCGTGTATCCATTCAGACATGGAGCCCCAACCCCTCTCTCCCCTGATTGGCTGACTGACTTTGCTTGACAGCTGCGTGAGCCAATGGCACCACTGATGTGTCTCAGCCAATCAGGAGGAGTGTTCTGGATGGCTGAGGGGATTGTGGACATAGCTGGAGAACGAAAGGGCTCAGGGTAAGTATTGGGGGTTGCTGGGAAGGCTGCTACACACAGAAGGTTTTTTAAAAACCGTCTGCCTTTACAACCACTTTAACCACTTCACCCCCGGAGCCCCTTTTTACATTTGTTGTTTACAAGTTAAAAACTGTTTTTTTTTGCTAGAAAAATACTTAGAACCTCCAAACATTATATATACATATATTTTTTCAAACACCCTTGAGAATAAAATGGCGATCGTTGAGTTCCGACCAAATCAGAAGGGCCATAGACATAATCTCCATTCTGTAGTCTAATTGGGACGGAGGCCTGTCCTTAGATCTCAAAAAGGCATTTGACTCAGTGTCTTGGCTGTGTATTACCCAGTTATTGGAAGTGTGGGGGTTCGGGCAACGCTTCAGGGACATCATCCAGGCCCTATACTCCAACCCATCAGCCAGGATCAGACTTCAAGGACATTACTCACTCCCTATCAAGATAGCGAGGGGCACCAGACAGGGGTGCCCACTCTCTCCCCTCATCTTTGCTATAGCGATTGAAACCCTCACCAACGCTATTCGCTCCAACTCCAATATCTAGGGGGTAGCCTGTGGCCCACATATCCACAAATGTGGACTCTTTGCGGATGATGTCCTTATGTTCATCACTTCTCCTCACACCTCCCTACCAAACCTTTTTAAACTCCTTGACACATTCGCAAAAATCTCGGGACTTCAAGTGAACTTCGCAAAATTCCAGGCCCTGAACGTCTCGCTCCCCAAAGAGCAAGTTGACCAATTAAAATTAGCATTCAACTTCGCTTGGCAGGACTCCTCCATCCAATACCTGGGTATCACGCTGACGGCAAAAATAGAAAACCTATACAAAGCAAATTTTCCCCCAACTTATAATAAGCTGGAAAGAGACTTTCAGGCCTGGGAAAAAGGCGAACTCGCTTGGCTGGGTAGAGTCAATGCCATTAGACTGACTTTTTATTTTGTCTAGGAATACAATAAACAGCAATACAAGGTACCTGAAGAAGAAGATAGGTAAAAGAGAAGACGAGAAAGAAAGATGAGAGGTGAGGGGAAGAACGGAACGTCAAGCACCAGCGGATCAAAAAGATGGTGGTCAAGAACTGGAACCTGGAATCAGTGGGATTCCCATATAATCAACCCAGGGTTCCCAGATAGCTTCAAATTTCAGCATCGTGTTTAGGATACGACTGCCTAGTTTCTCTTGTAGCATGATCCAGGAAATTTTACACTTCGCCACTTCAAACGAAACCTTAGGTTTTTTCCATGCCTTGGCGATTATCACCTTAGCTCCCAGGAAGATGAAGTGGATCAGCTGTCGGGCGTGTTTTGAGACGTTGGGAATGTTTGCATTTAGCAAAGCTATAGTTGGGGATCTGGGCAAATGAGTCCCCGTAACCTTTTGGATCAATTTGAAAATTTTGGACCAGAATGGTCTGATTCTGGGGCACTCCCACCAGATGTGAGCCATAGAGCCCCTCACATGGCAATCTCTGAAGCACAGCGGATTTGCTGCGTTAAAGATTTGGGAGAGCCTATGCGGGGTCATGTACCATCTAGTGGTTACTTTGAGGCTTTCCTCTATTAAAGAAGCATTAATGATCCCCCTAAATGCCCTGCTGCTTGCTATGTGCAATTTGTCCAGGTCCCATTGGAATAATAAGTAATTTTCCCAAGCCTTCATGTATGGTAGCTTGTAAGTCGGTCGGCAAGTGAGTGATAGATAATGGAGATGCCCCCTCTCTGAGCGCCCAGCAGGCCACACCAAAGTTCGTAGGGAGTGATCCCTGGGGGGTTGGGGTTGGAAGTCCAGCGCGAGAGAAGGAAGTGCCTGATCTGATGAAGTCTGAACCGCTCGTTCGAAGGCATTTCCAGGTTATTCACACAGTGGCCCAAGGAGAGAGGGCCCCTGTGGGTGAGGAAGTGTCCTATTCGGTACAGTCCCTTGTCCATCCACCATTTGAATGCTTTGATATTAAGCCCTGGGGGGAAGTCTGGATTGTGAAACAGGTGCTTCAGTGGGCGGATTTCAGAGACGAGAGCTGGAGATTGTTGGACCTGGTCCCAGTTGGCCAGTTCTTGAGAGAGCAACGGTGATAGAATCAGGGGGCGCTGCTTATGAGGAACCCAAAGGAGGAAGTCAAGAGTGTGTGAAGGGACGGTTTGTCTCTCTATTAGGATCCAATCTGGTTTCTCCACAGCGGTGTAAACTAGTGAGAATTGGGCCAGCCTGACTGCTTGGTAATACCAAAAGAGGTTCAGAAGACCCAGACCTCCCTCTCTCTTCGTTTGGCACATGGTCTTAAAGGAGAGACGAGAGTCCCCCCCCCCATACAAATTTAGTGATCTTCCCCTGAAATGTCTTGAGGTGTGTTCTATTTATGCTAATAGGGAGGGAATGGAAAAGGTAAAGGATTCGAGGGAGGAGGGTCATTTTAACCCCCCTGACTCAGTTCTTTCCTGAGATCAGGTATCCATTGCTTGACTAGGTATAGGAGAAACCCTGGTAATAGGAAGGGCATACAGCGGCCCCTTCCCCATGACGCTCAGTAGAGCCTCGGGGGGGAGGGGACTATCCCCCGCCCGGCACAGCTTGTACCCAGCCGGGGTGGCGATGGGAGTGTCCCAGCTAATGTCACCCTCACTGCTCTCTTAACCTAATCTCTGAGCGGGTGAAAGTCCAGAATTGGGGTTTTGACATATGACCAATATTCTTGCTTACTGTATAACTTTGTTTGTCTCAAGCTATATTTTTTAATGCTGTTTGCAATGCTTGTGAACCACTCAGCTTTGCTCTTTAACTGTTTTTCCATGAATCAATAAAAATTTATTGAAAGCAAAATGGCGATCGTTGCAATACTTTTTGTCACATGGTATTTGCACAGCGGTCTTTCAAGCGTGATTTTTTTGTAAAAAACATCGCTTTTTTGAGTTAAAAAATAAGACAACAGTAAAGTTAGGCCACTTTTTTTGTATATTGTGAAAGAGGATGTTACGCTGAGTAAATAGATACCATACATAACACGGTTGAAAATTGCGCATACTTGCATAATGGCGACAAACTCCGGTACTTAAAAATCTCCATAGGCGACGCTTTAAATTTTTTTTACGGTTACCAGGTTAGAGATGCAAAGGAGGTCTTTTGCTAGAATTATTGCTCACACTCTGGCGATCACAGCAATATCTTACATGTGTGCTTTGAACACCGTTTTCATGTGCGGGCACGACCTACGTATGCGTTTTCTTTGCTATGCGAGCTCGCGGGGACGGTGGCGCTTTCAATTTTTTTTTATTATTTATTTTTTTATTTTAACACTGTTCCTTTAAAAAAAATCTGAAAGAGTTCAGCAAGCGAACAGTGTCTATCTGATAACACCACCAATCCCTAGAAAGTACAATAACAAAAAGAAGACCCCCATGGATGGGACTTTGAGGGTGGAGGAACAGAGAAGGTCAATACCACATCTTTGTATATATCAAATCCACATTTATTGCCCACAAGTACAAAATATAAAAATTGTATATACGACAAATAGACTAGTTGTTGTATAACATATCCTGTTAACCACTTCCTTACTGGGCACTTAAACCCCCCTCCTGCCCGGACCAATTTTCTCTTTGAATGACAATTGCACGGTCATGCGACGTTGTACCCAAACAAACTTGGCGTCCTTTTTTTCCCACAAATAGAGCTTTCTTTTGGTGGTATTTGATTGCCTCTGCGTTTTTTTTTTTTGCACTATAAACAAAAAAGAAGCGACAATTTTGAAAAAAGAACAATATTTTTTACTTTTTGCTATAATAAATATCCAAAAATAAAAAATAAAAAACGAATTTATTCATCAGTTTAGACCGATATATATTCTTCTACATATTTTTGGTAAAAAAAATCAAAATCGGCATATATTGATTGGGTTGCGCAAAAGTTATAGCATTTACAAACAATGGACATTGGTTTATTGCGTTTTTATTTATTTAAATTTTTTTACTAGTAATGGCGCCGATCTGCGGACATGTCGGACGTTTTTGACACTTTTTTGGGACCAATGACATTTATACAGCGATCAGAAATGTAAATATCCACTGATTACTGTATAAAAGTCATTGGCAGTGAAGGGGTTAACCTGAGGGGCAGTGAAGGGGTTAAAAGTGTTCCCTGGGTGTGTTCTAACTGGGGGGGGGGGGCGGGGTTGGCAGGGGCATGACAGATCTAACTGATCCCAGTGACAGGGATCAGTAGATCTGTCATGCCCCCCCTCACAGAACGGGGAACCGCCGTGTTTACACGCGGGAGCGCGCCCAGCACGAGCCAAATGAGAGGACTCTATAGACATCCTCCAGGCATTTTAGAGCCGCGCTGTAGCCGTCATTCGGCTATGGCGGCGGCGCGAAGAGGTTAAAATCATGAACAAATCGGATACAACTGGCTCACACAAATCTGAATGTAAGTTCTTTCACGTCATTCTGCTGTCCTACGAAAGAGGAAAAGGAAAAAGGGCTCTTTTCCTCTTTCGTAGGACTGCAGAATGACGTGAAAAATATATAGAAAAATATATATTGATCTAAACTGAGGAAGAAATTTGTTTTTTTACATTTTTTTTTTTTGGATATTTATTATAGGAAAAAGTAAAAAATATTGTTTTTTTTTTTCAAAATTGTTGTTCTTTATTTGTTTATAGTGCAAACATAAAAAATGCAGAGGTGATTAAATACCACCAAAAGAAAGCTCTATTTGTGGGAAAAAAAGGACATCAATTTTGTTTGGGTACAACATCGCACGACCACACAATTGTCAGTTAAAATGACGCAGTGCCGAATCGCAAAAAGTGCTCTGGTCAGAAAGAACACTTCCCTACCAGACCAATTTTCAGCTTTCAGCGTTGTTGCATTTTGAATGAAAATTGCGTGATCATACGACGCTGTACCCAAACTAAATTTTTATCATTTTGTTCCCACAAATAGAGCCTTCCTTTGGGGGTATTTGATCACCTCTGGGGTTTTTACACCCTTTAAAAAGACTGAAAATTTTGAAAATAATTTTTTTCCTTTTTTCGTCACAAAATTTTGTAAATAAGTACATTTTCTCCTTCACTGATGGGCACTGATGAGGCTGCACTGACGGGCACTGATGAGGCTGTACTGATTGGTACTGATGAGGCGGCACTGGTGAGGTGGCACTGATGAGGTGGCACTTATATGCAGCACTGATATGCGGCACTGATAAGCAGCACTGATGGCACTGATAGGTGGCACTGATATGCAGCGCTGATGGGCATGGATAAGGGGCACTGATGGGCACTCATAGGCGGCATTGATGGGCACTGATAGGTGGCACTTGGCACTGATAGGCTGCACATTTGGGTGGCACTGATGGGCACTGTTGAGCACTGATAGGCGGCACTGATATTCAGGGCCGCTGTTAGAAATCATGGGGCCCCGTACAGACTACCTGACAGGGCCCCCCTCGATTCTGCACTTGAGCCAATGCTGTCGGGGGGGGGGGGGGTTGTTTGGATCGGGGAAACTGGTGGCAGGAGCATGTTACACATTTCACCCTAAAAACTGGTGAAACATGTAACATGTTCCAAAAGGGAACTTATCCTTTAATAACCATTAATATTCTAAATATATTACTCATATTATAAAGCAGCAGAGATGTCTTATTTTAGAACTTTTTTCACAACAGCTAATTAGATGGGATAAGCTCAGGTGTATTCGGACCCTAGTCTGAACCCATCTTAACTATCTTGCCAGGAAGCTGTCACAGCGCCCCACCAATCATAATTGGAGCTGAATAGGACAGATGTCAGTGTTTTGATGTCCACGCCCATTCAGTGTGTGCCCACATACACCACTAGGGTTGCCACCTCATCCCTTTAAACCTGAACACATATGAATTACACAGGTTCTGAGGCTAATTGAATGTAGATAAGGCACTAAGTGAGTTTAATTACCACCTTAATCAGCCACAGAACAACCTTTGTAATTAATATGTGTTCAGGTTTAAAGGGATGAGGTGGCAACCCTATACACCACGGACTTGTGGTGGCTTTATGGGTGGCCAGATGTAAATGGACGTGGGTCCAGTTACATCAGGTTAACTCTCATCTGCCACATTTAGGACACAGTCCTTTTCAATTTTTTTTGGACCTGAATGGACATGGAGGTAGGTGGGTGGAAACAGACACAAGCCCATTTACATCCGGACTCCCTAAACCTACATGGAGCTTTCAATCAGGTCCACAGGAGCAACTAACAGGTGGGCCTGTTTGGAAAGCTGGAGTGAAAAGTTCAAAAGGGTAGTGTTTTGGGGGTGGCAAAAATGCAGCTCAGCTGTGTGTTTTTACTCCCCCCTTCCCACCAAACACAAGTGTAAAGTAGAATCTAACTGTGTGCTTATGATGATCATCATTATGTTGCTCTCAGCACAACAGGTGCTCTATGGCTCTCAGTGTCACATGGCTGTTGGGTGCTGACTTTGTTAACTTATGGCTGTACTGTATGTAACAGACTAACACAGTACAGCCATAACAAAGTCAGCATCCAACAGCCATGTGACACTGAGAGCCATAGAGCACCTGCTGTGCTGTGATCATCATAAGCACACAGCAGGGAGTCTGAGGACTGTACTCTCCTGAATAGCCTATGTGACTGGTCAGTGTGTCATCTGCAGGGGGCTGCTTGCCTATGTACGGCTGCCAGAAGTACCGCGGAACTCTGAGCCTCCATAGTGATTGCTCTCTCCCTCAGGCTACAGCGCCGGCTCTTTGATGCAGGGGAACCGCTCCACAATAGAATCCTTCCGCCAGGGAAGGCACACAGTGGGCGGCCGGAACTATATTCTGTGTAGATGCACAGGTGAAGAGCAGTATGCGGCGCAGTACTGTGTGCCTGCGCCTGAAAATGGCAAAAAAGTTCCTCCTCAGCTCTCACCTCCTGGGGCCCCTCTGTTGACCTGAGGGGGCTCAGGAAATTACTATATTCTCTAGCAATAAAGTGGGTGTGGGGCTTTGGATTATAAAGTCCTATTTTTATTTTTTATTTTTTTTAGCAAGAGAATTATTGTAGAGCTATCCGGGCCCCCCTGTGGAGTTTATGAGGCTGGGCCCGGTACAACAGGGCTGGCTGTACAGCCTTATCAGCGGCCCTGCTGGTATTACAGCATCTATAGGGATGGCACTGGCAAGCTTCACAGATTGGCACAGTGCCAACCCTATTGGGCATTGTCTGCCTCTTACCTGGTCATCTAGGGTGGCAGTCCTGGTGGTCCCTGGGTGACATCCCTGGTGGTCCCTGGGTGGCATCCCTGGTGGTCCCTGGGTGGCATCCATGTGTAGGCTCCCTGGTGGTCCTGGTCAGCTCCCTGGTGGTCCAGTGTGGCAATCCGAGGGGGGGCTGCGCTGATAAACGATCAGCACAGACCCCTCCTGTCAGGAGAGCCGCCGATCGGCTCTCCTCTACTCGCGTCTGTCAGTGAGAGTGGAGGAAAAGCCGATAAACGGCTCTTCCTGTTTACACTGTGATCAGCCGTGATTCGTCACGGCTCATCACATGGTAAAAGGCTTCTGACAGAAGCCCATTACCTAGATCGGAGATGCGGTGTGTCAGACTGACATTCCACATCAACGATGCGTCGGCATGTTATCCTGCTGGATGTCATATGACGCCCAGTCAGGATAACTCAACCACTTCCCGGCCAGCCTTCTGCATACGGCGATAGAGAAGTGGTTAATGAAAGTAATTTTTAGCACTGTGTTGCTTTAACTGACAATTGCGTGGTCATGCGACGTAACCAAACAAAATTGACGTCCTTTTTTCCCCACAAATAAAGCTTTCTTTTGGTGGTATTTGATCATCTCTGCGTTTTTTATTTTTTGTGCTATAAACAAAAAAAAAGCCAATTTTGAAAAAAAACAATATTTTTTACTTTTTGCTATAATGCATATCCAAAAAAACAAATGTATTCATTGGTTAATCGACCAATATGTATACTTCCTCGTATTTTTGGTAAAAAAAATCGCAATAAGCGTATATTGATTGGTTTGCGCAAAAGTTATAGCTTCTACAAACTATGAGAATTGATATATGGCGTTTTTATTTATTTTATTTTTTTTACTAGTAATGGCGGCGATCTGCGATTTTTAGCGGGACTGCGATATTGCAGCGGACTGATCAGACACTTTTTTGGGACCACTAACATTTATACAGCGATCAGAGCTAAAAATAGCCACTGATTACTGTATAATTGTCACTGGCAGGGAAGGGGTTAACACTTGGGGGCGATCAAAGGGTTAAATGTGTTCCCCGTATGTGTTCTAACTGTGTGTGGGCTGGGCTGATTGGGGGAGGAGAGAGATCGCTGCTCCCATATACTAGGAACATACAATCACTCTCCTCTTCCTTGTCAGAACGGGGACCCTCTTCATTACATTCACGGATCCCCATTCTGTCACTGCGGGGGAGCAATCGCGGGTGGCCGGCAGACACCCCTGATTGGCTGATTGGCTCCCCTGCTACCGTGTGCTCCCACAATACTCGCTCTTGCGCCCCGCCGTCAGGTGACAGCGATTCCCACAGGAAAGCCATGTTGCTGCCGTCAATTCACGGCAGGCGGACGGCAACTGGTTAAAGCGGAGTACCACCCTAAAGTGGAACTTCCGCTGGTTGGATTCCACCCCCCCTCAGGTGTCACATTTGGCACCTTTCGGGGGGGAGGGGAAGAGGACACCTGTCTTTAGACAGGTGTCCTTTTCCACACATCCGGGAGCTCTAGCCGGCGGACGCGGCCGCTGACGTCAGCAGCCCGGCTCCCTCCTCCCTGCTCGCTCTGCTTCTGGCCGCCTGGCCAGTAGCAGAGCGCGGCAGAGCTCGCGCATGCGCGGTAAGGTGCCCGGCGTGAAGCTGTACTGCTTACACGTCCGGGTTCCCTTACCCGCGATGGAGGCGGCTGCACCCGTCCCCCGATCCGAAGATCGGCAGCGGGTGCCGACATCGCTGGACTCCAGGACAGGTAAGTGTCCTAATATTAAAAGTCAGCAGCTACTGTATGTGTAGCTGCTGACTTTTAATTTTTTTTTTAGCCCTCGGACCTCCGCTTTAAGCAATATTGTATTCATTTGCACATATTTATCCATTGGCACTTTCATTAATAATTGTACATTGTGTATGTGATATGATTAGTGAACATTGTGGATAGGAGGTGCAATATTATTTGTTTTAATAATTGCTTGCTTACCCATATTCATATAATTGCACTATAGAAAGTTTATGTTGGTGTGTGGACCAGCGCTACCCACTCTATATCTGACAATTGTTTTTATTGATATATCAATAATTGGAGCAGCAGCGGTCTAGTAGAATACTTACATAGTTACATAGTCAGCGAGGCTGGAAAAAGACACAAGTCCATCAAGTCCAACCTATGTGTGTGTTTTTAATGTCAGTATTACATTTTCTATCCCTCAATGTTGTGTTCCCTTAGGTGTCCATCTAATAGTTTCTTGAAATTATCTATACTCCCAGCAGAGACTACTACTTGTGGAAGAGAATTCCACATCCTCACTACTCTTACCATAAAGAAACCTCCAGGGCCGATCCTGGGCGGGTGCGTGGGGTGCACCGCACCCAGGCGCCACAGAGGTGGGGGCGCTGAAGTGCCAGATTGCTTCCCTCCCTCCCCCTATCCTTATGTGTGTCACACACACAGTGGGGTTGCTAGGAGTGGAGATTGTCTCCCCCCCCCGTTTATTCCTTGCGCCCTCCCCACTGGGGGTCAGGGGGAGGTCACATGCAAGTAGTGGCTGGGAGCCTTCTCTCATCATCTCCTGTGTCCTCTCCCCCGCATGCTGCTGCAGCCCAGCACGCATAGCAAAGGAGACACAGCACAGGAGGGCAGAGAGAGAACAGAGCTGAGGAAGGATCCGCCCGTCTCCCCGCCCACCTAGGCACTGCTCAGAGCTGTGCTTCCTCTGAGGCTATGCTGGGCT
Organism: Glandirana rugosa; assembly: GCA_018402905.1. Classification (NCBI taxonomy): domain Eukaryota; kingdom Metazoa; phylum Chordata; class Amphibia; order Anura; family Ranidae; genus Glandirana; species Glandirana rugosa. Next base: position 159,524 of record BLSH010542273.1, read on the forward strand.
CCAGGGTCCTGCTGCCACCCATCCGGCCTTTACTCAGGGAGGGAGACTGTGGCATTCTCAGGTGCCCTGCCACTACTGTTAAAGCCAGGACCTGACAAGAGGAGAGGACTCTGGAGGCAGAAGAAGAGGTCACCAGCCGACTACCAGGAGGAGACGACGTCGTCGTACGCCCCCTCTCCTGTGTCCTCTACTACTCTCTTCCGAGGGTCGGTGATGAACGTACACTGGAGGGGGACTGGGGGTCACCCCTCCCGCGTTCCTTATTTGCCCCCCCCCTCTGT
>BLSH010542273.1:188301-199111 GCA_018402905.1 Glandirana rugosa
CAGTCACCCTCCTTATCACGGGGAAGAAACACCATATTCCTCCCACTGACCACAAAGAAGGGGCACTATTCCTCCCACTGACCACAATGAAGGGGCACTTTTCCTCCCACTGACCACAATGAAGGGGTACTATTCCTTCCACTGTCCACAATGAAGGGGCACTATTCCTCACACTGACTGCAATGAAGGGGCACTATTCCTTCCACTGACCAAAATGAAGGGGCACTATTCCTTCCACTGACCACAATGAAGGGGAACTAATCCTCCAACTGCCCACAATGATGGGGCACTATTCCTCCCACTGACCACAATGAAGGGGCACTATTTCTCCCACTGACCACAATGAAGGGGCACTATTCCTCCCACTGAACCCAATGATGGGGCACTATTCCTCCTACGGACCCCAATGAAGGGGTACTATTCCTCCCACTGACACCAATGATGGGGCACTATTCCTCCCACTGACCACAATGAAGGGGCACTATTCCTCCCACTGGCCATAATGAAGGGATACTATTCCTCCCATTGAACCCAATGAAGGGGTACTATTTCTCCCACTGACACCAATGATGAGGCACTATTCCTCCCACTGACCCCATTGAAGGGGCACTATTCCTCCACTGACCACAATGATGGGACACTATTCTTCCCACTGACCCCAATGAAGGGGCACTATTCTTCCCACTGACCCTAATGAAGGGGCACTATTCCTCCCACTGACCACAATGAAGGGGCACTATTCCTCCCACTGACCACAATGAAGGGGCACTTTTCCTCCCACTGACCACAATGAAGGGGTACTATTCCTTCCACTGTCCACAATGAAGGGGCACTATTCCTCACACTGACTGCAATGAAGGGGCACTATTCCTTCCACTGACCAAAATGAAGGGGCACTATTCCTCCCACTGACCACAATGGAGGGGCACTATTCCTCCCACTGACCACAATGAAGGGGCACTATTCCTTCCACTGACCACAATGAAGGGGAACTAATCCTCCAACTGCCCACAATGATGGGGCACTATTCCTCCCACTGACCACAATGAAGGGGCACTATTCCCCCCACTGACATCAATGAAGGGGCACTATTCCTCCTGCTGACCACAATGATGGGGCACTATTCTTCCCACTGACCACAATGATGGGGCACTATTCTTCCCACTGACCACAATGAAGGGGCACTATTCCTCCCACTGACCACAAAGAAGGGGCACTATTCCTCCCACTGACCACAATGAAGGGGCACTTTTCCTCCCACTGACCACAATGAAGAGGTACTATTCCTTCCACTGTCCACAATGAAGGGGCACTATTCCTCCCACTGACCGCAATGAAGGGGCACTATTCCTTCCACTGACCACAATGAAGGGGAACTAATCCTCCAACTGCCCACAATGATGGGGCACTATTCCTCCCACTGACCACAATGAAGGGGCACTATTTCTCCCACTGACCACAATGAAGGGGCACTATTCCTCCCACTGAACCCAATGATGGGGCACTATTCCTCCTACGGACCCCAATGAAGGGGTACTATTCCTCCCACTGACACCAATGATGGGGCACTATTCCTCCCACTGACCACAATGAAGGGGCACTATTCCCCCCACTGACATCAATGAAGGGGCACTAGTCCTCCTGCTGACCACAATGATGGGGCACTATTCTTCCCACTGACCACAATGATGGGGCACTATTCTTCCCACTGACCCCAATGAAGGGGCACTATTCTTCCCACTGACCCTAATGAAGGGGCACTATTCCTCCCACTGACCACAATGAAGGGGCACTATTCCTCCCACTGACCACAAAGAAGGGGCACTATTCCTCCCACTGACCACAATGAAGGGGCACTTTTCCTCCCACTGACCACAATGAAGAGGTACTATTCCTTCCACTGTCCACAATGAAGGGGCACTATTCCTCCCACTGACCGCAATGAAGGGGCACTATTCCTTCCACTGACCAAAATGAAGGGGCACTATTCCTCCCACTGACCACAATGAAGGGGCACTATTCCTTCCACTGACCACAATGAAGGGGCACTATTCCTCCCACTGCCCACAATGATGGGGCACTATTCCTCCCACTGAACACAATGATGGGGCACTATTCCTCCCACTGACACCAGTGATGGGGCACTATTCCTCCCACTGACCCCAGTGAAGGGGCACTATTCCTCCCACTGACCACAATGAAGGGGCACTATTCCCCCCACTGACATCAATGAAGGGGCACTATTCCTCCTGCTGACCACAATGATGGGGCACTATTCTTCCCACTGACCGGAATGAAGGGGCACTATTCCTCCCACTGACCCCAATGAAGGGGTACTAGTCTTCCCACTGACCACAATGAAGGGGCACTATTCCTCCCACTGACCACAATGAAGGGGCACTATTCCCCCCACTGACCTCAATGAAGGGGCACTATTCCTCCCACTGACCACAATAAAGGGGCACTATTCCTCCCACTGACCCCAATGAAGGGACACTATTCTTCCCACTGACCACAATGAAGGAACACAATTCCTCCCACTGACCACAATGATTGGCCACTATTCCTCCCACTGACCCCAATGAAGGGACACTATTGCTCCCACTGACCACAATGAAGGGGCACTATTCCTCCCACTGACCACAATAAAGGGGCGCTATTCCTCCCACTGACCACAGTGATGGGGGCACTATTCCTCCCACTGACCACAATGAAGGGGCACCTTTCCTCCTACTGACCACAATAAAGGGGCATTATTCATCCCACTGACCCCAATGAAGGGACACTATTCCTCCCACTGACCACAATGATGGGGCACTATTCATCCCACTGACACCAGTGATGGGACACCATTCCTCCCACTGTCACCAATGAAGGGACACTATTCCTCCAACTGACCACAATGATGGGGCACTATTCTTCCCACTGACCGCAATGAAGGGGCACTATTCCTCCCACTGACCCCAATGAAGGGGTACTAGTCTTCCCACTGACCACAATGAAGGGGCACTATTCCTCCCACTGACCACAATGAAGGGGCACTATTCCTCCCACTGACCCCAATGAAGGGACACTATTCTTCCCACTGACCACAATGAAGGAACACAATTCCTCCCACTGACCACAATGATTGGCCACTATTCCTCCCACTGACCCCAATGAAGGGACACTATTGCTCCCACTGACCACAATGAAGGGGCACTATTCCTCCCACTGACCACAATAAAGGGGCGCTATTCCTCCCACTGACCACAGTGATGGGGGCACTATTCCTCCCACTGACCACAATGAAGGGGCACCTTTCCTCCTACTGACCACAATAAAGGGGCATTATTCATCCCACTGACCCCAATGAAGGGACACTATTCCTCCCACTGAACACAATGATGGGGCACTATTCATCCCACTGACACCAGTGATGGGACACTATTCCTCCCACTGTCACCAATGAAGGGACGCTATTCCTCCAACTGACCACAATGATGGGGCACTATTCCTCCCACTGACCACAATGATGGGGCCCTATTCCTCCCACTGCTACACAATGAAGGGACACTATTCCTCCCACTGACCACAATGATGGTGCACTATTCCTCCCACTGACCACAATGATGGGGCACTATTCCTCCCACTGACACCAACAATGTAATTTGTTTATAGATAAATAGAGAAAAAAACTTGTTGCTCTCTACCATGGCTCTGTTTGTGTGCATGAACCTATTTGAGTCCATTAGAATAAAGTATGGAGATGTGTGGCCACTGATGAAATATACAAACCAACTGGAGGTCTGATCAGCAGCCTGTGTAAAGTGATATCTGGTTTCCAAAGCCCCCGATGTCTGCCTAATAGTGTTTTAGAGTGGCTGTCAACCTGTGACAACCACTTTAACCTAGGTGCCCTGCATATCTCCCAAACCTGCACGGTTCAGGAGATATACAGTGTACTAGTTGTGCCAACGTCATTCGGCACATGCGCAGTGAAGAAACGGCCTCCATGACGTTTCTTCACTGTGATCGTGCCATGACTGGCCGTTTACAGAGCCGGACATCGCGGCCCTGGAAGGAAAAGATGGACGCTGCCTGCACAAGGGACAGGGCAAATCCTTCCGGAGCTGAAGTGGTTAAGCAATTAATGAATGGTATATTCATTCATAAGTTACTGATGCCTCACCTTTTTCTGTTGTAAGAGGAAGGGAAGGACTCACAGATGTAAACACTAATTACACCATGTGATTTCTGTGATTGGTCTTAATGACCAAAAGCAGTGATCCTAAGGTATGGAGCCACTTGGATCTGCTCTCTACACAGTGTCTGTAAATGAAGCAACCCTAGGAAGACCCATTATTATTGGTAAAATATAAAAGATCAGGTTGCAATGGGTAAATAGATACTCAGAATGTCAAGCCTTAAAATCTATAAGACCCCAGATATCTACCCTGCACTCCACTGTACAACTGCTGGATTGCTTCCATCACAAAGGCAACAGCCGGCTTTTGAAGTTTACATGCATTCCTGGTCATTGTAGAATGTGAATGTAGATTGTTTCTAAATGGAAAATATCACATTTAGCCACTAAATGGAGCTAAGCATTAGAGGGAATTCTTATGAGACTTGGCTCATGGCATCTAATTGCCAGTGGTGGTATTTTTAATTTTATATTATTTTATATCAATGATCTATAATTAAACAGCACAGGATGTAGCCTATTTAGTTTTATTTTTCACCCCATTTGCACAGAACAAATGTACATGCGCTTTCAGTGCGTGAATTCTTTATTTATCTACCCTTAGCATTTTCCCTCTGCTTGTTATCACTCTACACCTGTTCTAGCTGCCTCCTGATTGTGTTTTTGTGCTTTTTTCCTTTATTTTTCTATTTCTCCAGTCTGTGTGTCCATCCTGCTCTATCCCACTTTCAGCTTTATCTCTTGTCTGTGTCTTCTGTGTTTCCATCTGTGTTTCCATCCTGCCTTGCTGCGCTATTCTTCCACAATATACAGTATATGTGTTTATATTATAATTAGGGAATATTTTGTGCATTTGACAAAATCTGACAATATTCTTAAACAATGCAAGTGAACAGCTACCATGTGTCGTGCATCATACTTATAGCAAGTTGGTTCCAACAAATATAGTATTTAACCAGATAGAAATTGCTATATAGGCCATCTGCTAATAATGGAAAGTCTTGAGGATTGTTATGAATTGGTTTCACATGGATGAACTTTAAAATTGGATCTTTGATCCATGCTAATTCTGAACCATTTGGTTGCTCCATTAGGTTGGACTAATGCATGAATATGAACAGAAATACTGTTATAATGTTTTCTGAATTGAGTAAATACTCAATGTTGGAATGCAAATTACTGTATGCATTTCACTAGAGGAATCTAGTCCCGGATGGATTTTGGAGACCAAAGCCATCTATGCATCCTGGGGTGGGGTAGATTAGGCAAGCAGAGACAGTTTTAATGCATGTCTTATCAGTGTAGCACATCCTTACCAAAAAATTGGGCATCAATCACTTTAGAAAGGTTTAACAGAGTTGGTATAACACCCTCCCCAGGCAGCAGACCTAGGAGGAAGAAAAATTTCCAAGGTCACCAATAAACATCTGTAAGACAGGGAGGCATACATATTTATACCTCAGATCAGTGCCAGGAGAAGGTCATCTAGAGCCCAGGGCAAACATACCAAACTGTGCCTCCCACCAAATCACATAGTAATCTACATGCTTACCCCTACACATAAATTCTCCCTCCTTCAAGTACAAATCTGCGACCCAGCTGGCACAGGTCCAGATTATTTGGTGAAGGGGAGATTATGGTGTGAGGTTGTTTTTCAGGGGTTGGGCTTGGCCCCTTAGTTCCAGTGAAGGGAACTCTTAAAGCGTCAGCATACCAAGACATTTTGAACAATTTCATGCTCCCAACTTTGTGGGAACAGTTTGGGGATGACCCCTTCCTGTTCCAACATGATTGTGCACCAGTGCATAAATCAAGGTCCATAAAGACATGGATGAGCGAATTTGAGTCCTGACCTCAACCCGATAGAACACCTTTGGGATGAATTGGGAGTGGAGTCTGCGAGCCAGGCCTTTGAGTGCCTGACCTCACAAATGAGCTTCTGGAAGAATGGTCAAATATTCCCACAGGCACACTCCTAAACCTTGTGGACAACCTTTCCAGAAGAGTTGAAGCTGTTATAGCTGCAAAGGGTGGGCTAACTCAATATTGAACCCTACAGACTAAGACTGAGATGCCATTAAAGTTCATTTGCGTGTAAAGGCAGGTGTCCCAATACTTTTGGTAATATAGTGCATTTCTCTCGAAAGGTCCAATGTAGGGATCTCAAACTGGTGGTCCTCCAGCTGTTGTAAAACTATAAGTCCCATGAGGCATTGCAAGGCTGACAGTTACAAGCATGACCTCAACAGGCAGAGGCATGATGGGACGTGTAGTTTCACAACAGCTGGAGGGCCACCACTTTGAGACCCCTGGATGTGTCTTATTAGCCTTCTGAACCTTGTAATATAGTTGTGCTTGGTGCTTAACTTGGTGAAATCTTTTTCAAGATTACTGTAACCACTTTTTAGAAAGGTAACTTCCTTCTAGTTAGAATCATGGAAACGTACGGAATGTAACTTTATCAGACAAACTTCTTTCTTCCTGCACCCCAGCTGAACTGTGTGCTTCCTTCCTCAGCCCCCTTTTCAATACTGTGTACTGCAGTGATATATAGGCAGGTGGAAGGAACCATAGCATTCTGCATGGGACCAAGAATCCAACACTCCTGGAGGTTTCTCTGGGGAGAGGTTTCTTTGGGGACCTTAAAGAAAATTGAAGGCAAGGGATAACCAAGTATAAAAGTCTTCTTTACGGAAGAATCATTTTTTCTACTTTTTAATTTTGCAACAGGATCACTTTAAGGGGGCATGAATCAGTGAGACACATTTGGAGGTCAAATTTTCTTCCCCCAGTCCTTTATATCCATATTGATTTAAATTTTATTTAGCATGGCTTTCTAATGCTCCCCAATGCACGCCTTAATCCATATAATCTGGATGATTATTTTACTTATTTAACATTGAAGTGAAAGCATACCCAACTTTTAATTTTCTATCGATATGCTACAGAGAGCAGCATATTGTTTAGAGGTCCCTAAGAAGGAAGTGTCATAACCTTTCAACAAAGCAATATGAAATGCGCCTGAAGTGAACATATGATAACAGTGTTTTCTCCCCTAGGTAAAAGCAGTTTAATGAGGGCTTTGTGTAAATTGAATAACTATTGTCTCCATTGGTTATGATCTAGAGGCACCGGACTGTATCAGCTTGGAATGATAACCTCCATGAAGGTTGTAAACACAAGAAATATTTTTAAAGACCACCAACCAGAAAATATTGGTTGCTTATGTGTATAAAAGATATACTGATAATGTCTTCCAGTAACTTCACAGAAAGTGCACTTATCTTTACCACCTCCCACCCCCCTAGACCTAAAGTAGCCCACCCCCTAGATGTATACTTATCTGTATCCTCCACCTGCCGTGTAACTTAGGGTGACCAGACGTCCCCAGTTACTGGGGACAATCCCCGGACTGAGGACACTGTCCCTGGGTCAAGTCTGTCCCCGGTTTTATCCCCAGATTGGATTTCAACAGGGGCCCAGGCAATTTCAAAGACAGTCAGTGCAGAGTTAAAAAAAAAATCTGAATTACAAACTCTCGCACTGCCGCTCCTACTGGATTAGGGGGGATGTATTTTTTCCATTATCTGTGCCCCTTTCTGATGATCATCGGCGGAGTGATCCTTTGATTGCCCTAGATGTTAAGCACTTCCCAGCCAGTGTCATTAGTACAGTGACAGTGCATATTTTTAGCACTGATCATTCTTTCCCACAAAGTGTCACTTAGTGTCCGATTTGTCCGTCGCAATAGCGCAGTCCCACTATAAGTCGCTGATTGCCACCATTACTAGTAAGAAAAAATATGTCCCCGGATCTCATTTTAAAAATCTGGTCACCTTAGTGTAACTTCCATTTGTGTAAAACACGTCTGTGGAGTAAATTCCCACACATTTCAATGGGGCAGTCTCTGGGGCTGGAGATAGTATACATCTTGAATTGGAGAGAGTGGGCTATGTTAGGCCTGGGGGGAGGAAGGAGTACACAAGCGCACCCTTTCTATAAATTACCTTGGAAAGACAGCTGTGAACTTCTGACATATTTACAACCTTTAGATGAAATTCTATTTATCACAGGAAGCTCTCATAGACTTGTATAGGGCAGGCTCCCTATTTTGTGATGTGTGCCTTTGTGTTATTCTGTTGTGCTACCAGTCTACAAAGAATTAACACAATCCATCTGCCACCAATGGAGTCAACTGCAGATCCCCCACCTATAAATGGTTATTTTTTCTTGGTAGGTAATACATACTGTACATTATGTTCATAATGTATTCAACAAAAGCCTCTATTCATATTAAAAAGTTAGAAAAATGATTTTTACTTATACCCATAGCTGGCAATTGTCCCTTCCACATCCATTCACCTTGAGATTTTTATCACAATTATTGGATTGATTGAATTTCTCCTGGTTAGGTAATTTTTTTTTTACATTTTTGCATGTTACAATCAGATTATACAATCTTTTGATTGACTACACATTGAATATATTATTAAGGTACTGTAGGGCCCCTCATGATATAGGTTTGGTAACTAGAACCTTCAGGGCCCTGGTACAAGAAACCATAAAGAACCCCCCAACAGCTGACCTTGGCCCTTCCCTCGGAGCCCAGAGCCCTTCACACTGATCCCAGGACCCTTTATGGTCCCACAACAGATCCCTTTCACATGCTGTGCAGTGAACCCTTTTCCTGCAGTCTTGGGCCCTGCGATGGTGGCAGAATGCCAGTCAGTAGGACAGTCGAGGGTGTCAATTGGACAGTGGATGGAGTCAGTGGGGCAGTGGACAGTGTCAGTAGAACAGTGGACGGGGTCAGTAGGGCAGTGGATGGTGTCAGTACTGCAGTGGTCGGTGTCAGTAGGGCAATGGTCATTTCAGTAGGGCAGAGGAGGGTGTCAGTAGGGCAGTGGACAGTGTCAGTAGGGCAGAGGATGGGGGCAGTAGGGCAGTGGATGATGTCAGTAGGGCAGAGGACAGTGTCAGTAGGGCACAGGACAGTGTCAGTAGGGCAGAGGATAGTGTCAGTAGGACAGTGGATGGGGGCAGTAGGGCAGAGGATGGTGTCAGTAGGGCAGTGGATGATATCAGTAGGGCAGTGGACGGTTTCAGTAGGGCAGTGGATGATATCAGTAGGGCAGTGGATGGTGTCAGTTGGGCAGTGGACAGTGTCATTTGGGCAGTGGATGGGGCAGTAGGACAGAGGACAGGGTCAGGAGGGCAGAGGACAGGATCAGTAGAGAAGTGGACAAGGTCAGTAGAACAGTGGACAGTGTCAGTGGGGCAGTGCATGGGGTCTCTAGGGCAGTGGACAGGATCTGTAGGGCAGTGGACAGGGTCTGTAGGGCAGTAGACGGGGTCTGTAGGGCAGTGGACGGGGTCTGTAGTTTTTCATTTTTGTTATTTTATTTCTTATTTTTTAACCATTTTATGTTATTTTATATTCTTTATTATTTGTTACATTTTTTTTAGGAGCCCCTTTTTAGGGGCTTTGCTGAGATATCAGGGGTTTAAACAAACCACTGATGTTTTACCTTTGAGACAGAGAAAGGAGATTGAGGACATAGCCCTCCATCTCAATCTCTGCAGCCTCAGCTGCACAGAATGAATGGACAGGAGTAGCTCTGTACAGAGCTTCTCATTAGTTTACGGTACCGATCACTGTGCCCATTCAGAAAAGGAAGGGGAGGGTAAATTACATATTTACCAGTCCTGTCCCGTGTTCTCCATCCTGAAAGCATCCCCCGCAGCAGCTGGTGGGAGAGGTGAGGGGGGTACCGGGGAACACAAGGGGAAGCAGCAAACAGGTAACCTGGATACAGTGCAAGGATTTTTGCTTTTTTGGTGTATTTTGCAGCTCCCCCTTCCCCACCACCATCCTCCTGCCACACACAGTAACACACCTCCTGTATTGGAGTGCCTTACTCTGGATGGAGGAGCACAGGGGGCACCTTGGGGGGGGGGGGGGTGTTAAATGTAGTAGCAGATTTAAATATACTGATAAACTGTAGCCAAACTCCAGCTAACACTTTATAATCAGTTACAGCAAACAGATTTTTTTTTGCTTTTGGGAAAGTTTAACATGAATAAATAAAAGCTGATTATTGTAAGCACCCCTGTCTGAGAGAGATGGTTTGTCATATCCTTATAACTGCTGTAGGAGAGCTTGTTCTGTTAAAAAACAACAGACTTAGGCTCCATGCACACTGGGCTTAAAAAAACATCTGTTCTCTTGGCAGTAAAAACGCTCATATAGAGCATTTTTTGCACAAAGTTTAGACGAGTTTAGTAGAGGTTTACATTTTTTTCTGCCAGTAAGCTCCAATCAGTAACGCAAACCAGTAGGGTTTTTCTTCCTGCCTCAATGTTGAGCTCAAAATATGTAATCTGTAATTGTCGTAATGTGCATGGACACATAGGATAACATTGAGCTGTTTCTACAGGCAGAACACAAAACCCTGTAGAAACAATGTTTTTTAAGCCAGGGTGCATGGAGCCTTACTGGCCAGATGAAAATAAAAGAAAGAAAGCAAAACGAATGCAGCCACCCCATCTAAGAAGAGTACCTTGGCAGTGTGACAGGAGGGGAGGCAGTGTGATGGAAGGGGGGGGGGCAGTGTGATGGGAGGG
>BLSH010542273.1:200135-214198 GCA_018402905.1 Glandirana rugosa
TGACGGAGGGAGGGCAGTGAGACGTGGGGAGGACAGAGTGACGGGGAGAGGATAGTGTGACGGAGGGAGGGTAGTGAGACGGAGAGAGGGTAGTGTGACGGGAGGAGGGTAATAAGACATGGGGGTATGACTGGAGGTGACGGGGGAGGACAGTGCGACAGAATAATGGGAGGAGGGCAGTGTGATGGGAGAGAGGCAGAGTGATGGGAGGGAGGCAGTGTGATAGGAGAGGGGCAGTGAGACAGGAGGGGTGCAGAGTGACGGGAGGGAGGCAGTGTGACAGAAGGGGGCAGAGGAGGGCAGTATGTTGGGAGGGGGACACCATGATGGGAGAGGGCAGTGAAGGGCAGTATGAGGGGGCAGCATGAAAGGAGGGCGTAGTGGAGGGCAGTATGGGGGGCAGTGGGACAGGAGGGGCAGAGTGGAGGGTAGTATGGGGGGACAGCATGATGGCAGGGGGTAGTGGAAGGCAGTATAGGGGAGCAGCATGACGGCAAGGGGACAGTGTCACAGGATTGGGGCAGTAGAGTGCAGGCTGGAGAGGGAGTGTGATGGGAGGAGGCAGTGGAGGTCAGTATGGAGAGGCAGTATAATGGGAGGGGGCAGTAGAGGGTAGTATGGAGAGTCAGTGTGATGGGAGGGAGCAGTAGAGGGCAGTATGGGGGGACAGTGTGATGGGAGGGGGGCAGTGTGGTGGGGAGCAGAGTGACAGTCAGTAGGACACCTGGACATTCTATTCTCGCTGGGCAGTGCACTGTGTATTCTTATACACTCAGGAATTTGCTGTGGCAGAGATTGTGTTTGCGGCTTACCAGGCGGGAGCTGCCTCGGAGCAGGGAGCACTTCTCCTTCCGTTCCTGGTGGCAGCAACAGCCTTGAGGCAAAAAGCAGGAGCCAGAGTCAGGAAGCAGAGCTGGCAGTCCTAGGTACAGATGACTGCTTGCCTCTTGTCAACATCATGGATGCAGCTAGCACCAGGATGGATAGGAGGGGCGGCATATAGGAGAAACAATCTCCTTCATTTTTCCTCCTGGCTCCTGCAGGGTTTTCAGCAGCTGCAGAAGCAGGATCGGTTCTTCTATATGCCGCCCCACTGGTTCTCCTATCCAGGTGTAGACAAATTGCGACCCTTGCGACCTCTATAGTTAAGCCCCTGGTTTGGTACCGTGATTATACAATCAGATTATAATGTGTATGGCCAGTTTATAGTAGTAGTAAACCCAACACCAAATATGTATTATATTTGTAGCGCTGCCCTCTTGAGGGTCACAAGATAATTCAATACCCCTCTGGTTTCCCTAACTCTGTGAGTCCTTTGACACACCGGGTTTATTCATTGTGTTAGTTCCCCTTTAAGTAAAGACACAGCAATAGAATACACAAGAATGAGGTAAATCAAGAATGTTTACTCAAGGAATATGTTAAATGAGGAACTTTGACCCAACAGGGTAAAATTAGGCACATCAAATAGTTTTCACAACTAAACAAGTGTCACACACCAGTAAATGATACTTTATATCAATTATGATTTTGTAGACTCAACCAATGTATATATATCTATATATACTGTGCATGAGAGTGGATTACAGGAGAGCAGGGGAATGACTCCTGCAAGTGTCAGACCACTCTCCACTGCTCACTCACATGACACCAGCAAACAGTAGATAAACAAGTTTAACACTAGCAAACAGTAGATAAACAAGTATAAAACCAGCAAACAGTAATATAGCAATATTCAACCCGCTCTGAGGAAGAGAGTTCTTTGGTGAATGCAGCTGTATAATAAACTTTTGCAAAGTGATATGAGAAAGGAGAAGGAAGTTGGGACTTTAAATGAGGATATATAAGGACGCTGACCAATGTGCGTTGTACAAAAATAACTGTTTATTGGCCCTCCAAGGTCCTGGAAAGTAAGGTAAGTACCATACATCATAAACAAAATAATTCTATATAATAATTCTTAATAAATAATTCCATCACAACATGCATTGAATAGCAAACATATATACGTTTATGCGTTTAGAACTGCAGAACACTCTGCCTGGTAATTGGAGTGGAGCATCTGCCAATGGCGTGAAGTAAAACTCTTGGGAATGGATAAAAGGACTATATGGTAATACAAAAATTAGCTTCAGTAGAGAGATGGCATCATTGTCCGATGCATTTCGTGGGATAGTACCCACTCATCAGGGGTAGATGCACACATATCTGTATAAAAAATATTTGCAAAGTGATATAGGCTCACTAGGTGGGGGGAAGAATAAGGAGTAGTTGTAGTTCAGTGTTCCTTGCTTGACAGTTCAGTTGATCTTCAGCTAGCTTTTGTAGATTAAATGGTATATACCAAACAAAGGCTGATATAACAAAACAAATTCCAAGGAAGTGTAATGTGATTATAAAATCACTCTTTCCGCAGAAGAACAATGAGAGCTTCACAGTGATCACTGACTTAAATCCGTTGAATTACAAGTAGCAACAGCCCAATGTAAAGTATAAATGCTTGTGTTTAGCTTCCACTCCCAAAGTGAATGAATGGGCCTCTCCTAGTAGTAGTAGATATGATAACAGATATGAAGAATCAGGCACAGTGTCTGTTAGGATGGGCTTTCACCCGCTCACCACACAGGAACAGAGGATGTAGATGCTGTATACACTGCTGCTGATGATGATTATGGGGATGATGATGATGATCTCTCTGTCCTTTGGCTCTTAGGATGATTTCCAGCCTCCACCGCCTCTCACCGTGGCTCTCCCAGATCTGTCGCCCATGCAGGGTGCATGGACCAGGAATAGGTCCTATTTGTGGTAGGGCAGATCACTCCAGCTGCTCACTAAATTCCTGCAGGGTATCTGGATTGATGAGTCAGTGACTAAACCACTTTCAGCAACAGATTCCCTGCATACAGATCCACGCTGGTCCAAAGAGAAAGCCTTAGGCACAAAGCCTCTGCTTATATAGTCTCTACCACAAGGCACCTCTTCTCCCAGAAAAACTCCACATATTACTGTCTATGCTGTGTGATGAAGCCGTGTCTGGGTGAAATTAAGTATAGACCTGTATTACAACTAATTTGCCTATAGTGGTCCCAGGAAAATTGTCTATTGTCCACTCTAATTTGGCAGCTCCTTTGAAGTTGGGACTTATTTCAAATTTAATAATATCTATTTGTTGGTTCCTCAGGATATATTTCCGTCTCTCTTCTGTCAGAAAATTGTCTTAGGAACAGCAAGGAATATTATTATTATTTTCAAATAAATGTTGCGCTAATCTGACTAACAATATAAAGCATAATAATAGTGAAAAACAAATCCACAACAGTCCCAGTATGTGAAAATGTGAAGTAGAAAAATTATGTGCTCAAGAGAAGCAAAAAATCTTCAACTGATATAGTCCCAAGATTTATAAAAAATAAGAAAGTTCCGTGTTCATTGTATAAATCTAAAAAATAGGTGAAATGGAAAGATTCCGCATTCACTGTATATATTTCGGTTTTGTATGAAGTTGTATAATTATACTTGTATTTTAAAAAAATATTTTTTTACTTATTAATTTAATTGGAAGATATTTATGCATTGTTAAGAATTCCCCATAGATTAAAGAACTCAGGAAATTATTGTACTACTGATGGTCTGAATAAATATTCATATTATTATTACGTTATTAATTGCCGTAATCAGCTGGAGGCACTGCATATCTACTGTATTTATACAGTACTACCAGTGGCGGCTGGTGAAATTTTAGGATGGGGGGGTGTCAGACCCCGCCCCTCCTTTTTGACCCATCCCACTTCTCATAAGCCCCACCCCTTATAGTTTCCACCCCTTGTGTCAGGAGTATACAGCCCAGCATCACCAAATAGTGGTATACAGCATCACCAGTTAGGAGTATACATAGTCACCATATAGCAGTATACAGAGCCCCAGATAGCAGTATACAGAGTCACCATATAGAAGTATACAGAGCCCCAGATAGTGTATACAGTCACCAAATAGGGTATACAGGGTCCCAGATAGGGTATCCAGGGTCCCAGATAGGGTATACAGTCACCAGATAGGATATACAGGGTCCCAGATAGTGTATACAGTCACCAGGTAGGGGTTTGCAGTGGTTCATGCTCCATGCAGAATATTACACATAGTAATTCATAGGAAACTCCATGCAGAGCATTGCACATAGTAATTCATAGGAAACTCCATGCAGAGTATTGCACATATTAATTCATAGGAAACTCCATGCAGAGTATTGCACATATTAATTCATAGGAAACTCCATGCAGAGCATTGCACATAGTAATTCATAGGAAACTCCATCTAGAGCATTGCACATAGTAATTCATAGGAAGCTCCATGCAGAATATTGCACATAGTAATTCACAAGAAACTCCATGCAGAGCATTGCGCATAGTAATTCATAGGAAGCTCCATGCAGAATATTGCACATAGTAATTCATAGGAAACTCCATGCAGAGCATTGCACCTACAGGGTCCCAGTGCAATACAGTCACCAGATAGGGGTTTTTATTATCATTAAAATTCTATCCCACACATACATGACACTTTTCTCTCCTGCCCAACTTTTTTTCTTTCATCTTCCCTTCTTCCCCCTGAAGCCACCTGGAGCAATTCATTGAGGGGGTCTGGCAATCTTGGCAAAGTTGGCCACAAATCTTCAACAATACGAATAAAATCCCAGGAAGGATCTCAGCTCTCTCACAGTCTCAGGTCTAGGCCATGCAGTGACCATCTCCAACTTCTTAGGGTCAGTAGCCACTCCCTTGGCTAAGACCACATGTCCCAAATAAGTGACCGAAGTATGATAGAACTGACACTTCTCCTGTCATGCCTTATGCTTTTCCAGTGTTCTTCCAAACACTATGATATCATCCAGATACACCAGGACTTTAATCAACTGTTGGAAGGTGGCCGGTGCCCCTGACAGTCCCTGTGGCATCAGATTAAACTCAAAGAAACCAAGGGAGCAGATGAAAGCAGTCTTCTCTTTGTCTTGAGCATGCATCAGTATCTGATAGTATCCAGTTAAAATCCAGCACACTAAACCACTTGGCCCCAGCAAGACACTACATAGTTACATAGTTAGTGAGGCTGGAAAAAGACACAAGTCCATCAAGTCCAACCTATGTGTGTGTTTTTTATGTCAGTATTACATTGTATATCCCTCAATGTTGTGGTCCCTTAGGTGCCCATCTAATAGTTTTTTGAAATTATCTATTCTCCCAGCTGAAACCACTGTTTGTGGAAGAGAATTCCACATCCTCACTGCTCTTGCCGTAAAGAACCCTCTACGCAGCTTAAGGTTAAACCGCCTTTCCTCCATTTTTAAAGGAGGGCATCATCAGTCCATGGGGTGGTGTATTGATCCGGGACAGGTCGATTAAGGGTTCGATAGTCTATACACATATGTAGTGTTCCGTTCTTCTTCCGAATCACCACGATGGGAGAGGCATAAGGACTTCGAGACTCTTGAATGACTCCAGATTTCTTCAGCTCAACCAGCTGTTCTCAAATCTTCCAAGTCACTGAGTGGAATTCTCTGAGTTCTCTCCCAGAAGGGTTTATCTTCTTGTAAACTTATTCAATGTTGGGCACTTTTGGCACATCCCACATCAAAATCATTACTAGAAAAAAATCTTCTCCCATCGATGCAACTGTGACTTCATCCTTCTTCTCCAGTAAGGGGGTAACACAGCAGCACACTCTTCCAATTCCTTTTTGAATCTTTGGCACTCCTCATTCTTCTCAACATCTTCCAGAGGCACTGGGGTAGCTGCACTCACTTACCATACTAATGTTCGTGCTTTCAATACACAGTATGATCAGAGACGTTCTTAAGGCTGATAGGCACCCTCTTTTTGTTCCGTAACAGAGCTTTAGTAGAAACCAATCCGGGAACCATTGTTATGCCAGCTGCTTCAGTTTGTGCATCCATCTCCAGCACGACAAAGGGCCCTGGATGATCCCAAGTAAGTTTCACAGTGGCCTTCAGACAAGCAACCTCTCCTGGCTGGAGCACTTTCTCTTTCATGTCCAGCTTCCATATCCACCCCACTCCATGGGAAGGAGCTTTCTTCTCTTCAATCACTTGCTGGCAGGCCTGATATAATCGAGGGTGAATCTCAGTTGGCACAGACCCATCTTCTCCTATTGCTTTTTCTAACAATCTTCTCACCAAATCTGTGTTTGTTCCAATCAGCATGAAATTCTGCTCAGCACCTGGACACACCACGGCCAAGGTATCAAATGCTCCACCTTCCCTGTTCTGCTGGTCCAAGGGAAATCCTTATGGGAATGTATCCATCGTATTGAAACGTGTCGGTCCTGATTCCCCAAATCTCTAACTCTTCAAGTTTGTTCAGAGCAATATGTTTTAGGTACTGATCATAGAAATCTTGGTAGGGTAAAGTGACTTGGGCTCCTGTGTCCAAAAGAGCTGGCCCCACTAACTTCTCAGGTAGCTTGCCCACTCCTGCTTTGTTGGTGTCTCTTCTTGGGCCACTTTGAGAAGATCTAACTATAGCCCTGGGTGGTGAATGAGCATTGATTCCCTGCACCCCATTCCTCAGATCCCGGTGACGGGTTAGTTAGTTTAGGAGATATCTCCCCCTTCTTCTTCCCTTTCTTCAGACTCTGTTTGCCTTTTTCTTGTTTCTTGGAGCTCCGTTCCTTCATTGGGTTCTCAGTTGGCTCCTTCACTGAGACCCTCTGAGGTTTTCCGCCTTCTGAGTAGATAGCAGCTGCTGTAATGCTTTCAGAAACTCAGCCATGAAGTTGAATTCTTCATCCCTTTTTGGAAACTGTCTTCGGAAATGCTCCCCACACTTAAAGCACTTTTGGGGATCAGCTTTATCCAATTGGGTGGTAACTTGAGCTTCCATCACCCGCAACAATGTCTGTTATAGTTGCTCTTGTGCCTGAGTACTTGAGTAAGCAACTTGACTCAGGATTCCTCAGGAGCTGGTGAAGCCACAGGGGTTTTAGTACTCTCCCCCCACTATGACTCTTCTTCACTGTCCACTTCAGAGACCCCTTGCTCTATTTGCACTGGTTGAGCAGATCATTTTCCAGCCTTTGGGATGGTATTGATCCCTTCTCGTGATCCTTGATTCTTTTTGTCCAACAGAGCATTTTCCTCCCTAATCAATCTCATCTTCAGCAGCAGACAATGCATGATTGGTGATTAGGTCTTGCTCCTTGCAGAATTTGCTCCAGTCTGACTTTGTCAGCTTCTTTCGGGTCGATCCCCTTTTTCAAGATAATGATGTAAAACATGATCCATTCTAACAATATAGGAGGACAGCTTCTCTCCTCTGTACTGGTGTGTGCGCACGAATTTGTACATCAAATCAGGAATCTTCTCCACCCTGCCATAAACTGCACACAAAGCTTCAATGTAGTCCATGGCTACACAATCAGGCTTTCCTTTCTTCAGACTCTGGATAACATCTGCAGCAGGACTTTTCAAGCTCTCACTTATTCTCTGTCTTTTCACTGCCACTGCCTTCACTTGCACATTCCAATCTTCTACAGCTTGAATCACTTGATCCATCCAGTTCTCAAATTCTTCTTCACCTTCTGGTGTTGGGGTGTGACTTGAGAAGAACTGCAATTTCCTGTAACCCTGATTGGCTGTATTATTGTTGCTCTTGATCGAACTCTATACCAGCTGTTCCATATAGAACGAAGCTAGAGGTATCCCCTTGTTAGTGGTATCAGTTTCTTCTTCTTCTACATCAGGACTCACAGAACCCCCACGAGATTGCTCTTGTTCCAGATTTCCTTCTGTCTGTAGAGGTATCACCTGAACTTCTACCCCTTAAGCTATACTCACAATGTCTTCCCGAAGTCCAGCTGGAACACTCTCTCGCCACTCAATTAGGGCATAGTTGTAGCCTTCCCCATATTCAGGTTTCACATCCACAACGTAGGATCCTTGCTCTGGGAAGGCCCTTCTCATCAGCTGCTGTTCCTCTCTCTCAGACCACCCATTCCAGGCAGCTTGAACACACCAGCCAATTCCAGATGACTCCTTTCTTCCTGCACCCAGCTGATAACAGTAGCGGAGTCCATCTTCCCCTTCTCTCTGGGTGGTTCCTCGGACTTACTGGGGCTTACCATGAGGGGTATCCCGGGCAAGCCTCCAAATATAGCGTTGCCCTCTTGAGGCTTGCAAAATAATTCAATGCCTCTCTGGTTTCCCTGACTCTGAGTCCTCTGCCACCTCTGACACACTGGGTTTACTCATAGTGTTAGTTCCCCTTTAAGTAAAGACACAGCAATAGAATACACAAGATTGAGGTAAATACTTAAGGAATATGTTAAATGAGGAACTTTAGGCACATCAAATAGTTTTCACAACTAAACAAGTGTCACACACCATTAAATTATACTTTATGTCAATTATGATTTTGAAGACTCAACCAATGTATATACATCTATATACTGTGCATGGGAGTGGGTTATAGGAGAGCAGGGGAATGACTCCTACAAGTGTCAGACCACTCTCCACTGCTCAATCACATGACACCAGCAAACAGTAGATAAACACGTTTAAAACCAGCAAACAGTAATATAGCAATATTCAACCCGCTATGAAGAAGAGAGTTCTTTGGTGAATGCAGCTGTATAATAAACTTTTGCAAAGTGATATAGGCTCACAAAGGTGGGGGGGGGGGGGGAATGAGGATTAGTTGTAGTTCAGTGTTCCGTGCTTGACAGTTCAGTTGATCTTCAGCTAGCTTTTGTAGATTAAATGGTATATACCAAACAAAGGCTGATATAACAAAACAAATTCCAAGGAAGTGTAATGTGATTATAAAAGCACTCTTTCTGCAGAAGAACAATGATAGCTTCACAGTGATCACTGACTTAAACCCGTGGAACTACCAGTAGCAACAACCCAATGTAAAGTATGCTTGTGTTTAGCTTCCACACCCAAAGTGAATGAATGGACCTCTCCTAGTAGTAGATATGCTAACAGATATGAAGAACCAGGCTATCTGTGCACAGTGTCTGTTAGGATGGGCTTTCACCCGCTTACCACACAGGGACAGAGGAAGTAGATGCTGTATACACCGCTGATGATGATGATGATGGGGATGATGATCTCTCCGGTCTTTGGCTTTTAGGATAATCTCCAGCCTCCACCGCCTCTCACCGCACCTCTCCCAGATCTGTTGCCCATGCGGGGTGCATGGACCAGGAACAGGCCCCGCTTGTGTTAGGGCAAGTCACTCCAGCTGCTCACTGAAGTCCTGCAGGGTATCTGGATTGATGAGTCTGTGAAAGTAGGCAACTTTCAGCAACAGATTCCCTGCATAAAAATCTATGCCGATCCAGAGAGAGAGCCTTAGGCCCAAACCCGCTGCTTATACAGTGAGGAAAATAAGTATTTGAACACCCTGCTATTTTGCAAGTGCATGGAGGGGTTTGAAATTGTCATCGTAGGTGCATGTCCACTGTGAGAGACATAATCTAAAAAAAAAAATCTAGAAATCACAATGTATGATTTTTAAACTATTTATTTGTATGATACAGCTGCAAATAAGTATTTGAATACCTGAGAAAGTCAATGTTAATATTTGGTACAGTAGCCTTTGTTTGCAATTACAGAGGTCAAACATTTCCTGTAGTTTTTCACCAGGTTTGCACACACTGCAGGAGGGATTTTGGCCCACTCCTCCACACAAATCTTCTCTAGATAAGTCAGGTTTCTGGCCTGTCGCTAAGAAACATGGAGTTTGAGCTCCCTCCAAAGATGGAGACTGGCTAGGCCACGCCAGAACCTTGATATGCTTCTTACAGAGCCACTCCTTGGTTATCCTGGCTGTGTGCTTCGGGTCATTGTCATGTTTGAAGACCCAGCCTCGACCCATCTTCAATGCTCTAACTGAGGGAAGGAGGTTGTTCCCCAAAATCTCGCAATACATGGCCCGGTCATCCTCTCCTTAATACAGTGCAGTCCCCCTTTCCCATGTGCAGAAATACACCCCCAAAGCATGATGCTACCACCCCCATGCTTCACAGTAGGGATGGTGTTCTTGGGATGGTACTCATCATTCTTCTTCCTCCAAACACGTTTAGTGGAATTATGACCCAAAAGTTCTATTTTGTTCTCATCTGACCACATGAATTTCTCCCATGACTCCCCTGGATCATCCAAATGGAGTTGGCAAACTTAAGACGTGCCTGAACATGTGCTGGTTTAAGCAGGGGAACCTTCCGTGCCATGCATGATTTCAAACCATGACGTCTTAGCGTATTACCAACAGTAACCTTGGAAACGGTGGTCCCAGCTCTTTTCAGGTCATTGACCAGCTCCTCCCGTGTAGTTCTGGGCTGATTTCTCAACTTCCTTAGGATCATTGAGACCCCACAAGGTGAGATCTTGCATGGAGCCCCAGTCTGAGGGAGATTGACAGTCATGTTTAGCTTCTTCCATTTCCTAATGATTGCTCCAGCAGTGGACCTTTTTTCACCAAGCTGCTTGGCAATTTCCCCGTAGCCCTTTCCAGCCTTGTGGAGGTGTACAATTTTGTATCTAGTGTCTTTGGACAGCTCTTTGGTCTTGGCCATGTTAGTAGTTGGATTCTTACTGATTGTATGGTGTGGACAGGTGTCTTTATGCAGCCAACGACCTCAAACAGGTGCATCTAATTTAGGATAATAAATGTAGTGGAGGTGGGCATTTTAAAGGCAGACTAACAGGTCTTTGAGGGTCAGAATTCTAGCTGATAGACAGGTGTTCAAATACTTATTTGCAGCTGTATCATACAAATAAATAGTTTAAAAATCATATATTGTGATTTCTGGATGTATTTTTTTTTTTAGATTATGTCTCTCACAGTGGACATGCCCCTACAATGACAATTTCAGAACCCTCCATGATTTCTAAGTGGGAGAACTTGCAAAATAGCCGGGTGTCCAAATACTTATTTTCCTCACTGTATAGTCTGTCCCACAAGGCACCTCTTCTCCCAGAAGACCTCCTCCTCACAGCCTGTTGGTAGATGTAGTTCTCTCCAGCTGCAACCAGGAGGCAAATCCTCACAAGCAAACTACAATTCCCAGAGTGCAACTCTCTCTTGTCATTATTAGAGTCACAGATCAGCAAACTGAAACAATAGGGGGAACAGCTGCATTAAGTTTAATAGCAGAAACATCTTTTTGTTGCCGGGAGTGTGTATACCCAGCTCCTGGCTACATATTGCAGTTATTAGATGTGATGGCTGCATTTGTTTTCTTTATTAGGCTTTCTTTTCCTAATTTTTATCTGGTGAATTGGTCTGTTTTCCAAAAGAGCAAGCTGTCCTGCAGATGTAGCAATTACAGGGATGAGACACACCATTTACCACTGATGGGTGATGATCAGCTTTTATTTATTTATGTAAAACCTTTATCCCAATGAACATATTTTATTTATTTATGTAAAACCTTTATCCCAATGATCATATTTTATTTATTTATTTATGTAAAACCTTTATCCCAAAAGGAACAAAAAATGTATGTGGAGACAGGGCCACTTACAGAGTGAATTTTGACCGGTTCATTAGGGACCAGATAGAACCTGCATAGTATATGGCCAGCTTAAGTTGATGCTCACTCACTGTACTGTATCTACGGGGGAGCAGTATTGTCAACCCAGGACAGGACTACACAACACATTCACCCCTCCTCTTCACTCCACAGAAATGAGTTGTTTTGAAGTTCATGGATGATAGTTGAGGATAGTTGAGGAAGTTGATCACTTTGTTTAAAGTGTCACTAAAGGCAAAACTTAGCCAAAAGAAAAAGAACACTAATGCAGATACCACATTTAAGGACTAGAAGCTGCAGCTTATTAGATTTTTGTTCATGAGCTTTAAGAGTGCAGATGTATGCAAAAACTGTCATATTCCTTATAAATGAGACTGGAAAAACACCGGATTCAGTCAGCTCCTTGCTGGATGAATCCATTCCTACATTAAATGGATTGTTCTGATTTGTATGTCCTTTTTAGCCACCTAACGACCCAGCCTTTTTCTGACATTTGTTGTTTACAAGTAGAAATCAGTATTTTTTGCTAGAAAATTACTTTTAGCTCCCAAACATTAACCCTAGGGAATAAAATGGTGGTTGTAGCAATTTCAAACACATTTTTTATTGGTGATAATACACTTAAATGAAAAAACTAAACATAATATATACCCCATTTTTTGTATGTTATGAAAGATGATGTTATGCCGAGTAAATAGGTACCTAAATGTCACGCTATAAAATTGCACACACTCGAGGAATGGTGCCAAAACACGGTACTTAAAAATCTCCATAGGCGATGCTTTAAAAAATTCTACAGGTGATCAGTTTAGAGTTACAGAGGAGATCTAGTGCTAAAATTATTGCTCTCGCTCAGATGTTCGCGGTGATACCTCACACGTGTGGTGCAAACAACATTTACATTTGTGGGTGTGACCTAAGTGTGAGTTTGCTACGCGCGGGGATGAGGGCGCTTTAAACATTTTTTTTATTATTATTGATTTATTTTATTACATTTTTTTTAGTTTTACACTGTCCCTTTTTTTGATCACTTTTACTGCTATCACAAGCAATGTAAGCATCCCTTGCAATAATAATGCAGCATGACAGGTCCTCTTTATGGAGAGATCTAGAGTCTAAAAGACCTGAAATCTCTCCTCTACCCTTACAGGCAAATGATAAAAAAAACAAACATTTTTATAATCTTTTGCTTTAAGAAAAAAACGCATGTTTACATGGTCCAAGAACAAGAATGGACGTCATGACGTAGCTCCAGTCCTCCGAGGGCATAGAGATGAGCGGTGGCCATCTTGCCATTGCTTATCTCTGTAGGAGGACACCGCGTGAGATGGTTCTTAAGCTCAGTGATCAGTGGGATCACTTTTATCTGAAAGACCGGTGCCTAAGGGAAAAGTAAATACCAGGGTTATAGCATCTAGCTGCAGTCATAACCCTTGTATTTAACATCAAAGTAATGACGTATTTTCCCAGTTAGGCGGTCGGAAAGTGGTTTAATCCCTTCTATTGATCAATACCAATACAGATAACTAAGTCAGTCTGACTGGCTCACAGTGTTAGGAGATGCCAGCTTTCAGGTAGAAAGATTTCTATCCACAGAGGGAATTCTGCTTATACACAGTAGGAAATGTATGGAAAAGAGTCATCTGACACTGCGTACCCATAATGCATGGAATTGCTCTAGGATAATCCAGAATGTTAATGATAGATAACACTAAGTACATTAATTACACGCTGCATGCACAGAACAATGAACTGTTGAAGTTCATACTGGAGCTCCTTAATCATGTTAATTGTATTTCCAGATTATGTTCTCAGTTCTGACCTCAGCAATAGAAAATAAAATTGATGGAAATGCATTTTAAGTGAAATGAAATAATAAATGTAGTAGGATTTAATATTGAGAATGTAAACTATAAGTGATGACAGACAAAAATACTGCAATGTGGCCCAGGACTAGACATGTTGCTGTGTTGTATGGCCCAGGACTAGCCATATAGTTATGTTGTATGCAGCAGCCACCGGTCAATAAGGGGCGCTTGGGCGCCGCCTCCCCGCCGCTGACAAGAAGAAAAAAAAAGTCAACCTGACCCCCTACAGGAGGTGCCGGTATATTGATTTTTTTTTTCTCTGCACCTGCTGACAGCAAGTAGTGAGCCGATTGGTCAGTCATAAAAGACTATGTATGTGCGCTGAACAGGCACACACACATAGTCTGATTGGCTGCCCTGAGCCAGTGACTGACAGGCATTGGATGCGGTGGGCAGGACTGTGGCGGACGTGTTGGCTGCATGATTACTCGCGCAGGTACAGCACTCTGCCGGGTTTCAGTCCTGACTTCAGACCATCCACTCCAGCCCGATCTCCGCAAGCCGAGCCGTGCACACTGCCAGCACGCTATCTCCGCAAGCCGAGCTCTGCACACTCCAGCCTGCTATTAGATGGAGTAAGTGTGGGACTTTGTCCCGACTTCAGGGGGGGGGGTCTGTCAGTGCCACAAACCCCTATCTGGGGCT
>BLSH010542273.1:216884-241110 GCA_018402905.1 Glandirana rugosa
TTACGACCACCAGAAATTACGCGGGAGACTGTAGTATACTGGTATACTGTGGACACGACCCCCAGTCGGCAGCCCCCAGCATTGATGTCAGAGGACGCATTAAAGACCCCCATCATTGATGTCAGAGGACGCATTAAAGACCCTCAGTACAGGTGTCAGAACACGCATTAAAGACCCCCAGCATTGATGTCAGTGGAACCATTAAAGACCTCTAGTATTGATGTCAGAGGATGCATTAAAGACCCTCAGCATTGATGTCAGAGGATGCATTAAAGACCCCCACCAGCACAGTTGTCAAAGGACGCATTAAAGACCCCCAGCACAGGTTTATGAGGACGCATTAAAGACCCCCAGCATTGATGTCAGAGGACGCATTAAAGACCCTCAGCATTGATGTCAGAGGATGCATTAATGACCCCAGCACAGGTGTCAGAGGACACATTAATGACCCCCAGCACAGGTGTCATATGGTCATATGATGTCAGAGGGCGCATTAAAGACCACCAGCATTGATGTCAGAAGAAGCATTAAAGACCCTTAGCACAGGTGTCAGAGGACGCATTAAAAACCCCTAGTACAGGTGTCAGAGGACGCATTAATGACCCCCAGCACAGGTGTCAGAGGATGCATTAAAGACCCCCAGCATTGATGTCAGAGGACGCATTAATGACCCCCAGCACAGGTGTCAGAGGACGCATTAAAGACCCCCAGCACAGGTGTCAGAGGAAGCATTAATGACCCCTAGCACAGGTGTCATATGGTCATATGATGTCAGAGGGCGCATTTAAGACCACCAGCATTGATGTCAGAAGAAGCATTAAAGACCCCCAGCACAGGTGTCAGAGGATGCATTAAAGACCCCAAGCACAGGTGTCAGAGGACGCATTAAAGACCCCTAGCACAGGTGTCAGAGGACGCATTAAAGACCCCCAGCAAAGGTGTCAGAGGACGCATTAAAGACCCCCAGCACAGGTGTAAGAGGACGCATTAAAGACCCCCAGCAAAGGTGTCAAAGGATGCATTAAAGACCCCCAGCAAAGGTGTCAGAGGACGCATTAAAGACCCCCAGCACAGGTGTCAGAGGACGCATTAAAGACCCCCAGCAAAGGTGTCAGAGGATGCATTAAAGACCCCCAGCACAGGTGTCAGAGGATGCATTAACCGCTTGCCGACCGCTGGTCGGCAATTGACGGCGACAAAGTGGCTCGTTCCCGCAAAACGTCGTCATACGACGGCGGCTGCGGGAACGAGTTTAGTGAGCGTGCGCGCGCCACCGGAGGTGCGCCCGCGCGCTCACTGTGTCCAGGGGGGGCCAGGGAGCGGGTGCGGCGGCTTCCATTGCCGCCGGCTACCCGCGATGGCCCCCCCGAGCGGAGGAACGGAGCTCCGTGTATGTAAACACGGACCTCCGCTCTGTGTGAAGGGGGAAGGGCTGTGATCACAGCCTTCCTGTACGTGGAGGCTGTGACCACTTCCCTTCCCCAGATAGTGCAGTCCCCCTACAGTTAGAACACGCCCAGGGAACATACTTAACCCTTAGAGCGCCCCCTGCAGGTTAACCCCTTCACTGCCAATGGCATTTACACAGTAATCAGTGCATTTTTATAGCACTGATCGCTGTATAAATGCCAATGGTCCCAAAAAAGTGTCAAAATAGTCCGACATGTCCGCTGAAATATCGCAGTACCGCTAAAAATCGCAGATTGCCGCCATTACTAGTAAAAAAAAAAACCCCAAAAATTAATTCTCATCATCCGTATACGCGACCACTTTTGCGCAAACCAATCAATAAACGCCAATTGCGATTTTTTTTTATCGCAAATATGAGGAAGAATATAAATCGGCCAAAAACGGTGAAAAAAATGTTTTTTTATATATTTTTTTGGATTTGTATTTTAGCAAAAAGTAAGAAATTTGGTTTTTTTTGCAAAATTGTCGCTCTTCTTTTGTTTATAGCGGCGATCAGAAATGATGCAGAGGGGATCAAATACCACCAAAAGAAAGCTCTGTGGGAAAAAAAGGACGCAAATTTCGTGATGTACAACGCCGCACGACCGCGCAATTTTCAGTTAAAGCAACGCAGTGCCGAATCGCAAAAAGGGCTCCGGTCCTAAAGCTGGAAATCCTTCCGGGGCTGAAGTGGTTAAAGACTCCCAGCACAGGTGTCAGAGGACGCATTAATGACCCCGAGCACAGGTGTCAGTATTATTAACCCCCCCCCACATTGATGGTCAGTGGCATTGAAATGTAACCCCTTCCATGATTACCAATGTGGGGGGAGGGGGTTAAAAATACTGACATTACCACAAATGCAAAAGGGGGGAGATGGGTTAAAATATCACTGCCATGAGGACAATGCAAGGTGGGGGATGGGGAGGGGGTAACTTTCACTGACACCCCCCCCCACCCCCATCAGTGGACACAGCAATGTTAACCCCTTCCTCACTTCCAGCCTCCTGCAGTCCCCATTCACCCAGTGCTCTGGCAATTCAGTAACATCAGCTGAGCTTACCTCAGCTCACATCCAGCTCCTGTTCAGCTAACATCTCCCTCCAGGCAGGCAGGCGGCAGGGGGATCGCTCCAAACATGTGGGTGGGCGGGATCTCCACAGCAGGTCGCATTCCCATCCTCCACACAACAAGAGCCTGGCTGGTAGTTCCTTCCAGTCCCTCAGCTGGAGAGAGGGGAGGGGAGGGGTGGGGGCGCAAAATCCTCTATGCAGCCACTTCAGCCTGTACTGTGCAGAGTCACAGGAAGTCCCCTTATCTTCTCAGGCTGTCCTCGCATAGGCTCCAGTGCGCTCTGATTGTAAAACACCGCCACCTACCTTTCCTGTTGGTAGGGCCAGCCCTGAGGGAGAGAAGCACTCTGGCACTTCAGCGCCCCTCCTGTGCGGCGCCTGGGTGCACTGCACCCCGCGCACCCGCCCAGGATCGGCCCTGTGCTTGGCTCACATGCAGGTGGCAGTGTTGCTTTCAGCACCAGAGGATGTAGTTCTGGTGATCACCAGCGGGTGTCTCCCAGCAGATGGACTTACTAATCATCAGGCTGCACCTGACATGATCTGCTGGGAGTATATAAGTCCGCCCTTCACAAAGGGTCAGGGCTTCAGTATTTCCCTGCAAGCCGTGGCCCTGCCTGAATCTGACCCACTCTGATCTGGTCTGATCCCTGATCTGTGATCCTGACCCAGAGACCTGATCCCTGAACCTGCACCCTTACTCTCCTTCTGCTCCTGGTAACCTGGCTCCCTGTTCCCCTTATCTGATGGCCCCCTGTTTTGCTTACTGTATATGTGTGTTTTCTACACTTGTATATAGTTAGGTGTTTATTTTGCGTTTGCTGTGTCTTTTCATCTTTTACTTGCTTGTTTATGTTTCCTGGTGTTTGGTATTGGAAGTGTGTCATTTTCCTAATAAATATCTAAATATTGTCACTTTAACATCTGGTCCTGATTCTTTTAAGTGCAGCCAACCGATCTGATCATCCCTGCTGGATTCCTGCATATGGTATCCCTGACAATTAGCCATGTAGCTGTGTTGTGTGGCCCAGGAATAGACGTGTAGCTGTGTTGTATGGCCCAGGACTAGCCATGTAGCTGTGTTGTATAGCCCAGGACTAGACATGTAGCTGTGTTGTATGGCCCAGGACTAGACATGTAGCTGTGTTGTATGGCCCAGGACTAGACATGTAGCTGTGTTGTATAGCCCAGGACTAGACATGTAGCTGTGTTGTATGGCCCAGGACTAGACATGTAGCTGTGTTGTATAGCCCAGGACTAGACATGTAGCTGTGTTGTATAGCCCAGGACTAGACATGTAGCTGTGTTGTATAGCCCAGGACTAGATATGTAGCTGTGTTGTATTGTCCAGGACTAGACCTGTAGCTGTGTTGTGTGGCCCAGGACTAGATATGTAGCTGTGTTGTATGGCCCAGGACTAGACCTGTAGCTGTGTTGTATGGCCCAGGACTAGACATGTAGCTGTGTTGTATAGCCCAGGACTAGACATGTAGCTGTGTTGTATAGCCCAGGACTAGATATGTAGCTGTGTTGTATTGTCCAGGACTAGACCTGTAGCTGTGTTGTGTGGCCCAGGACTAGATATGTAGCTGTGTTGTATGGCCCAGGACTAGACCTGTAGCTGTGTTGTATGGCCCAGGACTAGACATGTAGCTGTGTTGTATAGCCCAGGACTAGACATGTAGCTGTGTTGTATAGCCCAGGACTAGACATGTAGCTGTGTTGTATAGCCCAGGACTAGATATGTAGCTGTGTTGTATTGTCCAGGACTAGCCATGTAGCTGTGTTGTATGTCCCAGGACTAGTCATGTAGCTGTGTTGTATGGCCCAGGACTAGACATGTAGCTGTGTTGTGTGGCCCAGGATTAGTCATGTAGCTGTGTTATAGGTCCCAATGTGAGTACGGCCTCGTTCACACGGAGCGTTTCAATTAATGCCCCATAAAGGGTCCTGTTTACCCATAGAAGGATGCACAGGTGTTCCATGCATCCCTGTGCAGGCAATCTCATTCCTGTCTATTGGGAATCAGTGGCTGTATAGACACAGCTGCTGCTCCCAATGTGACATCCGTGCAGGGTGCACTCAACACCTGTACATCCCTGTGCTGGCAAACACAGCCCTGTATGGGGCATTCATTAAAATGTGTGTGTGAACAAAGCCTAACTGGGACAGTTTATGATGAACAATGTATGCAGAAGTCAAGGCCAGTGCAGACAAGCACTGAATGAAGAATCACAGCCACAGTCTGTGCCTTCAGCTACACGTTCATCTCAGCTGTCAGCACTTAGGGAGACATTTGAATAACTAGAACATTTAGCATCAGCACCCAATAATGCATCACTGGTAGCACAGCATGGCCAAACTGAAGGTTTGCCACCTACCCGTACATCATCTATCATATTGCTTTTCAGCCCCAAGTCCCTAGGTGCATTTGGCATACTACAAAAATACACACTCTAACAAAAATGTAAACATAGGGGAAACAAATGCGTTGGAACACACACTCGCACCCAATGTGAGGCAGGTGGAGTGGCATTCTTCCAGAGACCAATCAAGTGTATCAGGTGCCAGGAAGGGCACAATAAATGTAAGTTTTTAACATTTGTATGTTTTTAATGGTGATAAAACCTGAACAGTCAATGAGCAGTATGTAGTGGCAGGGTGGTTAGTAAGCAGTATGTGGTAGAAGAGCAGTCAGTGAGCAGTATGTTGTGGCAGGGTGGTTAATAAGCAGTATGTGGTAGAAGAGCAGTCAGTGAGCAGTATGTTGTGGCACGGACTCTGGCCGTTTCTGGCCCTCCGTGCGCCTTCACGCGCATGTGCGTGCTAATGGCGCCAATAGCGGCCATTTAAGCAGGGCAGCCAAGGAAGCAAGTGCTGTCTGTTCTACAGTGTTTGTGTGTTCTTGAAGCAACCTGTGATCCTGGTTGTTTGTGTGACCCGGCATGCCTTGACCCTGCTATTGATCTCCGCCTGCACCGACCCGGGCTTCCATGACCACTCTTCTGCCTACTCCCTTGTACCACGCTGCCCGCCTGTTAACGAACTCTGCTTGTACCCGACTACTCTTCAGCCTGACCCTTCTGTACTGCTTCGCCAGCCCATTACCAACCCGGCCTGCATCACTACGCTTCAGCTTGCATGAGCACCACACGGACCAGCACACCACCACCTGTGACCCAGTCCGACCCTCGTGCCTCCCTGCATTCCCGAGCTCCCTGTCTACACTACCAGGGGATCAGGAATCAGGGTCATAAGAGAGGTTGCCCACTGCATAAGTCAGACTCCACCACCAGGTACATGACAATACCCTATCTGGTGATGCTGAGCTGTATACTTCTGACACAAGGGGTGGAAACTATAAGGGGTGTGGCTTATGAGAAGTAGGAGGGGTTAAAAAGGAAAGTTGGGGTCTGACGCCCCCCACCCTAAAATTTCACCAGCCGCCACTGGTTGTATGGCCCAGGAATAGACATGTAGCTGTTTTGTATGGCCCAGGACTAGCCATGTAGCTGTGTTGTATGGCCCAGGAATAGACGTGTAGCTATGTTGTATGGCCCAGGACTAGCCATGTAGCTGTGTTGTATGTCCCAGGACAAGACATATACTGTAGCTGTGTTGTATGGCCCAGGACTAGCCATGTAGCTGTCTTGAATGGCCCAACATGTAGCTGTGTTGAATGGCCCCGGAATAGGCATGTAGCTGTGTTGTATGTCCCAGGAATAGCCATGTAGATGTGTTGTATTTCCCAGGATTAGACATGTAGCTGTGTTGTATGGCCCAGGACTAGCTATGTAGCTGTGTTGTATGGCTCAGGAATAGCCATGTAGTTGTGTTGTATGGTCCAGGACTAGCCATGTAGCTGCGTTGCATGGCCCAGGAATAGACATATAGCTGTGTTGTATGGCCCAGGACTAGACATGTATCTGTGTTATATGGCCCAGGATTAGCCATGTAGGTTAATAAGCAGTATGTGGTGGAAGAGCAGCCAGTGAGCAGTATGTAGTGGCAGGGTGGTTAATAAGCAGTATGTGGTAGAAGAGCAGCCAGTGAGCAATTTGTAGTGGCAGGGTGATTAGTAAGCAGTATGTGGTGGAAGAGCAGCCAGTGAGCAGTATGTGGTGGAAGAGCAGCCAGTGAGCAGTATGTGGTGGCAGGGTGGATAATAAGCAGTATGTAGTAAAAGATCAGCCAGTGAGCAGTATGTAGTGGCAGGGTGGTTAGTAAGCAGTATGTGGTAGAAGAGCAGCCAGTGAGCAGTATGTAGTGGCAGGGTGGTTAGTAAGCACTATGTGGTGTCAGAGTAGCCAGTGATCAGTATGTAGTGGCAGGGTGGTTAATAAGCACTATGTGGTGGCAGAGTAGCCAGTGAGCAGTATGTGGTGGCAGGGTGGTTAATAAGCAGTATGTGGTAGAAGATCAGCCAGTGAGCAGTATGTAGTGGCAGGGTGGTTAATAAGCAGTATGTGGTAGAAGATCAGCCAGTGAGCAGTATGTAGTGGCAGGATGGTTAGTAAGCAGTATGAGGTAGAAGAGCAGCCAGTGAGCAGTATGTAGTGGCAGGGTGGTCAAGCACTATGTGGTGGCAGAGTAGACAGTGAGCAGTATGTGGTGGCAGGGTGGTTAATAAGCAGCATGAGGTAGAAGAGCAGCCAGTGAGCAGTATGTAGTGGCAGGGTGGTTAGTAAGCAGTATGTGGTGGTAGGATAGTCAGTAAGCAGTATATGATGGCAGGGCAGTCACTGATCAGTATGTAGTGGCAGGGTAGTTAGCAGTGTTTGTGCTGTATAGAAAACAGAGATACGGCACCTCAAAACAATTGATTGATATAGTGCGGTAGTGCAGCCCACTCTTCCTTAAGTGAATACTCAAGTGAAAATCCCATACAAAAAATTAGAGTGTTTTTTGCATAACCTCTAAAATAAAGTGCATTAGTTCAAAACGTTCTGTAAATAGTAATACACTCTAAATGAATCAAACAATTATAATTGTGAATTCATAAAATGCAATATTGATTAGCAAAAAAATATAGTTCATTAAAAAAATGCAAAAAGTGCTGTAAATATTATCCAATGTGAATCAAACTAGCACAAATGATAAATGAATGCAATGACAATTAGCAAAAAAAGTTAATAAGAAATCAAATAAAAGAGGAGAGTCCATAACCGTGTTTTTTGAAAGTGATGAAGTGCAGTATAAACTTTCAAGATGTGCTTCACTACAAAACGTGTGCCCGGGGTTTGCACTCACCAAAACACAAATTGTGTAAAGCCCATAGATCCTACCACCTACCATCATAAAGGATTGGTGTTGTTACACCAACTCTCCTCCCACAGAGGTTTAGACAGTTATATTTGAGACACAAACGAAATCTTACATGGTGTAACACAGTTTATTGTAAAAGGGGGTTAGCTGTCTGCTTTGGGCATGTACAGCGGTGAAGCGCACACTGCACTGTGAGGAACTGGCAAGGGATGGAGTGATGGAGACAGGAGGTGATGGAGTGATGGAGACAGGAGGTGATGGAGTGATGGAGACAGGAGGTGATGGAGTGATGGAGTGATGGAGACAAGAAGTAAGCAAGGGGATGGATTGATGGAGACAGGAGGTGAGCAAGGGATGGATTGATGGAGACAGGAGGTGAGCAAGGGAGGGACGAGGTGATGGAGAAAGGAGGTGATGGAATGATGGAGACAGGAGGTGAGCAAGGGGTGGAGTGATGGAAACAGGAGGTGATGGAATGATGGGGACAGGAGGTGATGGAATGATGGGGACAGGAGGTGATGGAGTGATGGGGACAGGAGGTGATGGAGTGATGGAAACAGGAGGTGATGGAGTGATAGAGACAGGAGGTGATGGAGTGATGGAGACTGTAGGTGATGGATTGATGGAGACCGGAGGTGATGGAGGGATGGAGTGATGGAGACAAGAAGTGAGCAAGGGGATGGATTGATGGAGACAGGAGGTGAGCAAGGGATGGAGTGATGGAGACAGGAGGTGAGCAAGGGATGGAGTGATGGAGACAGGAGGTGATGGAGCTATGGAGACAGAAGGTGATGGAGGCATTGAGTGATGGAGACAGTAGGTGAGCAAGGGATGGAGTGATGGGCACAGGAGGTGCTGGAGTGATGGAGACTGGGGGTGATGGAGTGATGGAGACAGGAGGTAATGGAGTGATGGAGACAGGAGGTGATGGAGACAGGAGGTGATGGAGACAGGATGTGACGGAGACAGGAGGTAATGGAGTGATGGTGACAGGAGGTGATGAAGGGATGGAGTAATGGAGACAGGAGGTGATGGAGTGATGGAGACAGGAGGTGATGGAGCAATGGAGACTGGAGGGATGGAGACTGGAGGTGATGGAGGGATGGAGACTGGAGGTGATGGAGACTGGAGGTGATGGAGTGATGGAGGCAGGAGGTGATGGGGTAATGGAGACAGGAGGTGATGGAGTGATGGCCACAGGAGGTGATGGAGGGATAGAATGATGGAGACAGAAGGTGATGGAGGAATAGGGGTGATGGAGACAGGATGTGATGGAGGGATAGAGCAGAGTAATGGAGACAGGAAGGTCTTGGAGACAGGAAGTCTTTAGAAATGGGGACATAAATGCTGGTGATCCTAGTGGCTGCCAGGGATTTCCCCTCACTTTCTGTGGTGGCTATGGAACAGAAATGAAGGGTAAATCTCTCCAGTTGGACATAGTGGAGTGATAGAGAGATAAGGTGATGGAGTGATGGAGACAGGAGGTGATGGAGTGATGGAGACAGGAGGGATAGAGTGATGGAGACAGGAGGTCTTCAAAATCTTTATATTTGGGGGCATATATTCTGGTGATCCTTTGGGCTACCAGGAATTTCCCCTCACTTTCTGTGGTGGCTATGGAACAGAAATTAAGGGTAAATCTCTCCAGTTGGACATAGGTGACAAAAACAAATGGGTCATAAAAACCCGTCCTTACTTTAACCACTTGCTTACTGGGCACTTAAACCCCCCTCCTGCCCAGACCAATTGTAGGCTTTCAGCACTGTCGCATTTTGAACGACATTTGCGTGGTCGTGCGACGTTGTACCCAAACCAAATTTTTAGAATTTTTTTCCCACAAATAGAGCTTTATTTTGGTGGTATTTGATCACATCTGCGGTTTTTATTTTTTGTGCTATAAACAAACAAATAGCGACGATTTTGAAAACAGAACAATATTTTTTACTTTTTGCTATAATAAATATCCAAAAAAAATATTAAAAAAAAATTATTCATCAGTTTTGGCCCATATATATTCTTCTTCTTCATATTTTTAGTAAAAAAAAAAAATCGCAATCGGCGTACATTGATTGGTTTGGCGCAAAAGTTATTGCATCTACAAACTATGGGAGCTGATTTATGGCATTTTTATTATTTATATATTTTTTTACTAGTAATGGCGGTGATCTGCAATTTTTATCGGGACTGCAATATTGCAGCGGGCATGTCGGACATTTTTGACACTTTTTTTTAACACTAAGGGGGCAGTGAAGGGGTTAACTGTGTTCCCTGCATGTGTTCTAACTGTGTGGGGGATGGGCTGCCAGGGACATAACAGATCTAACTGATCCCAGTGATCAGTACATCTGCTATGTCCCCCTTCATAGAACGGAGAACTGCCGTGTTTACATTGGCGGTTCTCCTGTTACAGGTGATCGGCGGGTCTCGCCCACGCAGCGTGTGGCGGCTGTGAGTGCGCGCAAAGGGGTGGACGTCCATGGACGTCCACCGGGCAATTGAGATCCGCGCTGTAGCCGTCTTTTGGCTATAGCGCGGATCTGAACTGGATAACCACTTGCCGACCGGCATCTGACGGCAACAATGTTGTTCGATATCGCAAACCACTGTCATATGACGGCGGCTGCGAGATCCTGCACTGTGTTCCGGGGGAGCCAGGGAGCGGGTGGGGCGGACTCGATTGCCGCTGGCTACCCACGATGGCCCCCCGCAGTGAAAGAACGGAGGTCCGTGTAAGTAAACACGCATCTCCGTTCTCATAGAGGGGGAAGGGCTGTGATCACGGGCTTCCTGTATATGGAAGCTGTAATCACTCCTCTCGCCAGCCCAGCCCACATACAGTTAGAACACGCCCAGGCAACACAGTTAACCCTTAGAGCGCCCCCTCCAGGTTAACCCCTTCACTCCCAATGGCATTTGCACAGTAATCGGTGCATTTTTATAGCACTGATCGCTGTATAAATGCCAATGGTCCGACATTTCTGCCGAAATATCGCAGTACCGCTAAAAATCGCAGATCTCCGCCATTACTAGGAAAAAATAAAAAAAAAATAAAACCCCATAAATTAATTCTCCTCATCCGTAAACGCGGCAACTTTTGCGCAAACCAATCAATAAACGCTGATTGCAATTTTTTTTACCAAAAATATGAGGAAGAATATAAATAGGCCAAAACCGATGAAAACTTTTTTAAATATATATTTTTTTTTTTTGGATTTGTATTTTAGGAAAAAGTAAGAAATTTGTTTTTTTTTTTTTTTGCAAAATTGTCGCTCTTCTTTTATTTATAGCGGTGATCAGAAATGACACAAAGGGGATCAAATACCAACAAAAGAAAGCTCTATTTGTGGGAAAAAAGGACGCAAATTTTGTTTCGGTACAACGTCGCACGACTGCGCAATTGTCAGTTAAAGCAATGCAGTGCCGAATCGCAAAATAAGCTCTGGTCCTAAAGTGTGTAATCCTTACAGGGCTGAAGTGGTTAAAGAAAATAAAATAAGAAATATGTTTTTTGCCTTAATATCTACCTTAAATTACATTGCTAATTGCATATTGTACTTGTTTGTAACTTTTGGAGAATGTATCCTCAGCTCAAACAGAAGTTTTCTGACACTTTGCTCCTACATGTAAAAATTACTCAGAACCCCCAAACATTATATATGTTTTTTCTTAGCAGAGACCCTAGGGAATAAAATGGTGGTCGTTGCAACTTTTTATCTCACACAGTATTTGTGCAGTAATTTTTCAAACGCGTTTTTTTGGGCAAAAAAAAAAACATTTCATACATTAAAAAAAACAGTAAAGTTATGACAATTTTTTTGCATAATGTGAAAGATGATGTTACGCTGAGTAAATAGATACCTCACATGTCACGCTTTGAAATTGTGCACACTTGTGGAATGGTGCCAAACTTCAGTACTTAAAAATACCCATAGGCGACGCTTTAAAATTTTTTGCAGGTTACATGCTTAGAGTTACAGAGGAGTTCTAGTGCTGGAATTATTGCTCTTGCTCTAACATTCACGGCAATACCTCACATGTGTGGTTTGAGCGTTGTTTACATATGTGAACGTGCCTTACGCATATGTTCACTTCTGCGCACCAGGTCTTGTGGACGGGAGAGCTTTAAATTTTTTTCTTTTTATTGTTTATTTTAATTTTATTTTTCTATTTTGACACTTTTTTTTTGCTTTTTTTTTTTGATTACTTTTATTCCTATTACAAGGAATGTAAAAATCCCCTGTAATAGGAGTAATGCGTGACAGGTCCTCTTTACAACGAGATGTGGGGTCAATAAGTCCCCAGATCTCACCACTAGGCTGGGAAGCCTGAAAAAAAATAAAAAAGGTCCTAGCTTCCCAGCCTGTGCATCAGTATTTTTTCAAATGCAAAGGCCGGGCGTGGCGTCATCACATCACGCTCAGCCCTTGAAAGATCACAGAGACTTCGGGGACCATCTGACCCATCAGAAATCTCTGTGATCAACATCTGGGAAGGACCGATTCCTTCTCCCTCTCGCCAATCGTTCTGGCTAGTCGGGAGAAGCACCAGAGGGTGGGGAGGGGGATGTCCCTTCCCGCTGCCTGTAAGAATGATCAAGCGGCTGAACAGCTGCTATGATTGTTCTTATGGTGCGGGGAATCGCCGGAGCTAAAAGAAGATATCTGAATGATGCCTGTAGCATCATTCAGATATCCCCACTCAACGTCATAAAACGTTTTGCAGGTGGGAAGTAGTTTAAAAAGCATAAGAGAGGATAAATGTGATTTTTTTCTAATGTGTTTTTTTTCCTAGATGTACATCTTGGGACATTATTGTGGGGTATGGTTAAAGAGTAACTCCAATTTTGATGAGAAAAATCAATCCCCTCTGGGTGATCAATGTACATTGCAGGGAATTTACCAAATGTTGTTGCAGAGTCATACCTTTTGAAGCTCTGAGGGAATATGGAAAATTGTTATCATACTTACTGTAATTTTCCTTTCCTGGGAGCTCATCATGTCAGCCTAGGAATGGAATGGGTCAGCTCCACCCCTCTGACCCCACAGGACAAACCCCCTGCTCAAATAAAAGGAGGGTTTCTCCCATACCCCAGCTTTCCTAACACAACCCCGCGACAGAACACCAGGGTGGGAAACCCTAGGCTGACACAATGAGCTCCCAGGAAAGGAAAATTACAGTAAGTATGATAACAACGTTCTGTATTCCTGGGGCTAATCATGTCAGCCTACGAATGGGATATAGCTAGCATGAAAAGAAAGGGCAGGACCAAGCAAAATAAAGAAAAATAAATTACGCAGACTGAATGCAAAAGAATTGTATCAAAAACCCCACAGAAAGTTCAGAAACAAACACCAAGGTGCCCAAAGCCCAGGAAGGGCCATCCATCATGTTTAAACAGTAATAGTAGGTGGAAGCATTCAGGGACTTTCAGCTGGCAGCTTTACAGCATTTCCACTGGAATCCTGGCGTGACTTGCCCACAAAGCCGATGTTGCCATTGTGGATTGTGCATGAACCCCCTCTGGAGGGAAAAGACACAAAGTTATCCACCAGCCTGAACTTCTATGTTTTCTGCAGATAAGATCCACCCTTGACCAATCTTCCTGTCCCAAAACTGCAGACAAAGATAGCACCACTTCCCAACTTAGATGAAAAGGTCCAACCTTTCGAAGAAAAGAGGGAACTGGATTAAGAACCACTCTATCTTGAAACAGCTCACAATATGGAGACTTGGCTGAGAAAGCTTGGATTTTTCCGAGACCCGACTGCCCAAGGCTGCTTATTCCTCCCTGATTCAACACATATGCTACTTTTCCCTGTCTGAATTCTCTGATGGCTCTGAAGCAGTGGTGCAAAGGTCAGTAATGCCTTCTGTGCTACCATCAACTCTAGAACGCGTAATTACTCCCTTCAATCTTCCTTGAGCAAACTGGTTCTGACAGTGAGCTTGACTCACTGCAGGAGTAATGCAAATGTAAGGTGTTTGAGATGCCATCGAGCCCAGGCCACTGTGGGGACTGCTGTGTTCATCAATACCCTCATACAATGTTTTGCTGATATCAAATGACTCGCCTTTACAGCGCAAACTATCAAGATCAAGAGGGGTATCTTCTGTGGAATGAACACCTTCCCCACTAGTGTCGATTGAGACACTCAGATACTATAACCTCTGTGAGGGAACTAGCTGGCTCTTGCCGAAGATTATCAACCAACAAAGCTCTGTAGCATCTCCAAGGCCCTCACCTGATGGATTCAGAAGTCCTTTAAAATTACTTCCACTACTTTCCATCTAAAGGCATCTCACCAGCTTTAGAAAGAAGGAATTAAAAGCAGAGTAAGTCATCCTACATATACTCTTCTTTGGAAAAGCCTGAAGAAGGTTGGTCAGCCTGAGAAAGCTCTTGAGTCCAGTTACTGGCTTCGGAAGGACAATTGGACCTTACCAGAATAGAAGACCCTTGTACAAGGCGAGTCCAAACAGCTCTATTTTAGAGTGTCTTGACCTCATGTTTAATGAATTGTGACAATTGAATTTAGCCTCATCTTAAACCCTGACTGCCTGAGCAAAGCAGGATTCATAAAGTCATGTGCATGCACATTTTAGCAGAGGCTAAAGAGGGCTGCTTTTCCTAGGAAGCAGAAGGGCCCTGTCCCCTACCTTCTTTAGTAGTGCTGGTCTTTATTTGGGTTTGGAATTAGCTTTTTTGCAGAAAAAGGCAAGAAAAAACATTGAGCTTGTTCAATAACTATTAAGCAGCAGTGCAGTTCCTCCCAATAAGGAAGCTCAGTCACACAGTAATAAGGAAAATGTCCACTCCAGCCATGATATTGCATATTGAGAGTAATTTTCACTCCCATATGCCACCCTCGAGACCAGCAGATAGGCTCCCTGATAGATGATGCATTTAGTGTGTGAACACAGGGACCACATCCCAGTGGAAAAAGATGGACAGCCCAAAGTTTATTCAGGCTAGGTAGGAGCCATGTGCCAATTTCCTGGACCTGGTCCCTTCACTGTGTGATGGGAAACAACTCCTTTAGAGTGTATTGACCACATGTTTACTGAATGGGACAACCTGTTAGGTGTCGTCATCTTGTCTTTGGCCACTTGAACCAACAGGATTCACACAGTCCTATTCCATCTGCATCTTCTCTTGGAAGAGTCTGGAAAGAGTTGACATGCCCACAGAGTGAGTGGAAACCACTCCTTTAGAGTGCATTACTCATATGTTTAATGAATGTGACAACCTATTTGGTGTTGACATGTTTGTCCTTGGCTGCCTGAAGCAGCAAGATTCGTACATTCATGTTCATTCATATCTTCTCTTGGATGAGACTGAAGTGAATCGTTTGCCTGCAAAGTCCTTGAGTCCCTGGCACATTGCCAGAATAGGCAACCCCTCACTGGGCCAGTGGAAAAATTCCTTTAGACTGTATTGACCGCATGCTTAATGAACGCCACAACCTGTTAGCTGCCGCCATCTTATCCTTGGTTGCTTGAACTAAGCAGTATTCTGCTTTGTTAGGAAGAGTCTGAATAGGAGTGTTTGCCTGAAAAGGCTTGGAGACTATTCATTTTTGGAACAGGTTCCCCCTTCACAGAGCAAGTGTAAACACCCCTTTAGAGTGTATTGACCATGTGCTTAAAAAAATGTGACAGCCTGTTAAGTGTTGGCATCCATATCCTTGTCTGCTTGAGCGAACAGGGTTCAGACCATTACATTCATGTTTATCCTCTCTTCGAAGAGACTCTGGAGAGAGTTGATTCTCCTACAGTGTGAGTGAAAACCACCCCTTTAGGCCTCATATACACGGGCGCATCTTGAAAAATAGTCAAAACGTCAGGCCCGGCGTCAGGGAAAAAAACAGCGTTTTTCGGCGTTCGTGAGCGTCGGCGTCAATAGGCGTCTTTAGAAAAAAAAAATCCTCTGCCATTTTTCAACCCAAAACCGTTGGCGTCAAAAACGCTGGTTAACGCCGGTACGGCGTTAGTGGGCATTAGTGAGCGTCAAAAAACGCCAAAACGTTACAGCCTCAGAACACGCTGGCCATGGGTTCTAGCTTCAGCTCATTAACGCCGACGCCCTCTACAGCTCAAAAACGCTGGCGTTTTTATGGGGCCATTGACTAACATGGAGAGCTGCAAAAAACACCAGAAAACGTTGGCGTCAAAACATCCATGTGTATGAGGCCTTGGGCCGCATACATCTGCCCAGGATACACGGATCAGTAGAGGAGTTACCGCCAACCAAGATTCCTCCAGGTAGGGATCTTTATAATTCTCTCTTTTCCCATTCTTTCAGTAGCAGGAGAGCTGTCCTGGAGCAGGGACAAAAAAGGAACACTGGGGTATGGGAGAAGCCCTCCTTTTATTTGAGCAGGGGGTTGTCCTGTGGCATCAGAGGGGTGGAGCTGACCCATTCCATTCGTAGGCTGACATGATTAGCCCCAGGAAAAACGATTTGTTTCATGCTGTCACCATGTTCACTACTAAGGATGGGCTCGGGCGAGTGGTCGCAAGTGCACGTGCCCGAGCCAGCCAGGAAGTGAACCCCTCACTGCGCTAATCACAGGCAGGGAGACATCCCCGATCGCTGCAGCCGCACATCGGGGAAATGTCTCCCTGCCTGTGATTAGCTCAGTGCTGGGTTCACTTGCTGGCGGGCTCGGGCATGTGCACTTGCGAACATGCCTGAGCCCATCCTTATTCACCACTTTGCTTTGATTCTGAATGGGAGGTCTGGTTCATTATACTCACCTGGTGAAGTTTCAGGGTTTTGTTGAGAAAAGACGAAGTGTCTGCATCCCTTGGAAATAATTAACCCTGTGGGAACATCTCACTAAAAATGAAATTTCTATTGCAGGGGATGCCTTAAATTTTAACCCGCATCTTAAAATTTAAATCAATTTGAATACAAATAAACTAAACTAATTCCGAAAACTAATTTAACTAAACAAATTTATGTAAATAATGAATCAAAATGAAATAAATTTTTTCGTTGTGCACATGTCTAATTGTGTTACCCCAACACATCATATTCCTGATATGTGCCTGCTGTACCATGTGCTTGTATGAGAACGCATCCTGTTCTCATTGTATTGTTTCCTTTATGTGAAATCCTGGTGTTCCTGCCAGTCCCCTTGCTCTCCTATTAAAAACCAACCACACTAAGCACAGGAGAGCGCACCATGGTCAGTTCTCTAGCTGTGCTGGGAACTCAGCTTGCTCTCCTCCAATGATCAGACATGTCTTGACACGCCTCTGCTGCACAGCTCCTCCCCCAGCTCTTATGCGGCTGAGAACAGAGAATAAGTAATCATTTATAAAATATGAGGGAAAAGGTATTTATAATGTTTTTTATATCTATACAAAAAGTTTTGCCTTTTAATTTCTAATTTAAATTGAATGGGTTGTTTTACAAGGTGAATGTTTACAATTACTTTAACCATAGCAAAAGTATCCTTTGAGAACGTAATTTCTGACAAAATGTGCAAGCTACTTTACATGATGTCATCAAGCAGAGAGAGCCCCCAAGTGGTGATATTCAGCCATTTTATATGTACAGTTGTCACAATCAGGAGTCAGGCTTGAAGACCAGTTGTTATAGCAGTAGCGGAACTACCACCGAATGGCAGGATAGGCACACCGGCAAGTCACACTGGTGAATGTCTCATCCTCAGTATCGCCCCACCAAGAGGTGAGCAAGACTGGGTCCAATAGCGCAATAGGCACATAGGGATCAAACAGAAGCGTAGTCAGTAATCAAGCCAAAAGGTCAGTAATGAGTAGTTGCAGGTTGGGATCAGGCAGAAGCGTAGTCGAGGAACAAGCCAAGTGTTGATAATGAGTGGTAACAAAAAAGGGACAGCAGCAGGGAAGACAGGAGTGAGCTACTGGTTGGAGGGAGCACAATAATCTGGTAAACAAAAAGTGCTAAGACATGGCTTAACCACTTGCCGACCACCCGCCACAGATGTACTGCGGCAAGGTGGCTCGGCTGTGCAAATTGCTGTACTGGTATGGCGATTTGTGTACTCCAATTGGCCTGCGCGGGAGTCAATCAGTGGGTCCGGTAGACTCTATGTCCACCGGCCGCCCACGATTGTTCCCCGCAGAAACAGAACGGGGATCTGCCGAAGTAAACAAGGCAGATCTCCATTCTGTCAGGAGATGACACTAAGCAGGAAGATGGATCTGTGTATTTCCCTAATGACACAGTCCCCTATACACATAGAAATCACAAACAGGGAACACAGTTAACCCCTTGATCACCCCTTATGTTAACCCCTTCCCTGCCAGTGTCATTAGTACAATGTCAGTGCATATTTTTAGCCCTGATCACTGTATTAATGTCACTGGTTCCCAAAAAAGTGTCAAAAATGTCAGTTAGGTCTCCGATCTGTTTGCCGCAATGCCGCAGTCCCGCTAAAAGTCACTGATCGCTTTACTAGTAAAAAAATCAATAAATAAGTAAAAATTCCATAAATCTATCCCATAGCTTGTATACGCTAATCAATTTACACTTATTGGGATTTTTTTAACCAAAAATATGTAGAAGAATACATATTGACCTAAACTGATTTAGAAATGATTATAGCAGAAAGTAAAAAATATTATTA
The DNA here is from genome assembly GCA_018402905.1 of Glandirana rugosa. Lineage (NCBI taxonomy): Eukaryota > Metazoa > Chordata > Amphibia > Anura > Ranidae > Glandirana > Glandirana rugosa. The sequence continues at coordinate 235,291 of BLSH010542273.1, forward strand.
TTTGTTTTCAAAATTGTCTCTTTTTTTATTTATAGCGCAAAAAAAATAAAAAAACGCAGAGGTGATCAAACACCACCAAAAAAAGCTCTATTTGTGGGAAAAAAGGACATCAATTTTGTTTGGGTACAACGTCACATGACCATGCAATTGTCAGTTAAAGTAACGCAGTGGTGTATTGCAAAATGGCCTGGTCATTAAGTGGATAAATCCTTTCGGGGCTGAAGTGGTGATATCGGGAAGTTCATGGGAGGCCAAAGAGTTCAAGGTTCAAGACAAACAAGTTACAAGGCAGGATCATTCAAGGAATTGTCCTGGGGACTGTCCAGTATTCCAGTTAGCTCAGCAAGAAGAGACACTGCCTGACACAGCTGAATTTCTGGGTCCAAATGCAGGCCCTCGATAGCACAGTTACTTCTTTTGTTAAACTAACTTACCTCTGGCAACAAAAGTGAGTACACCCCTAAGTGAAAATGTGCAAATTGGGCCCAATTAGCCATTTTCCCTCCTTGGTGTCATGTGACTCCTTAGTGTTACAAGTTCTCAGGTGTGAATGGGGAGCAGGTGTGTTAAATCTGGTGTTATTGCTCTCACTCTCTCATACTGGTCACTGTAAGTTCAACATGGCACCTCATGGCGAAGAACTCTCTCTGAAAAAAAAGAATTGTTGCTCTACATAAAGATGACCTAGGCTATAAGAAGATTGCCAAGACCCTGAAACTGAGCGGCATGCAAGGTGGCCAAGACCATACAGTAGTTTAACAGGACAGGTTCCACTCAGAACAATCCTCACCATGGTCGACCAAAGAAGTTGAGTGCACATGCTCAGCATCATATCCAGAGGTTGTCTTTGGGAAATAGATGTTTAAGTGCTGCCAACCATTGCTGCAGAGGTTGAAGGGGTGGGGTCAGCCTGTCAGTGCTCAGATCATACGCCGCACACTGCATCAAATTGGTCTGCATGGCTGTCGTCCCAGAAGGAAGCCTCTTCTAAAGATGATTGCTCCTGAAAGCCCGCAAACAGACTAAGGGCATGGATTACTGGAACCATGTCCTGTGGTCTGATGAGACCAAGATAAACTTATTTGGTTCAGATGGTGTCAAGTGTGTGTGGTGGCAACCAGGTGAGGAGTACAAAGACAAGTGTGTCTTGCCTACAGTCAAGCATGGTGGTGGGAGTGTCATGGTCTGGGGCTGCATGAGTGCTGCCGGCACTGGGGAGCTACAGTTCATTGAGGGAACCATGAATGCCAACATGCACTGTGACATACTGAAGCAGAGCATTTTATTCACCCTTTGGAGACTGGGCCACAGGGCAGTATTCCAACATGGTAACAACCCCAAACACACCTCCAAGATGACCACTGTCTTGCTAAAGAAGCTGAGGGTAAAGGTGATGGACTGGCCAAGCATGTCTCCAGACCTAAACCCTATTGAGCATCTGTGGGGCATCCTCAAACGGAAGGTGAAGGAGCGCAAGGTCTCTAACATCCACCAGCTCCGTGATGTCGCCATGGAGGAGTGGAAGAGGACTCCAGTGGCAACCTGTGAAGCTCTGGTGAACCCCATGCCCTAGAGGGTTAAGGCAGTGCTGGGAAATAATGGTGGCCACACAAAATATTGACACCTTGGGCCCAATTTGGACATTTCCACTTAGGGGTGTACTCACCTTTGTTGCCAGTGATTTAGACATTAATGGTGTTTTGAGTTATTTTGAGTGGACAGCACATTTACACTGTTATACAAGCTGTACACTCACTACTTACATTGTAGCAAAGTGTCATTTCTTCAGAGTTGTCACATGAAAAGATATAATAAAATATTTACAAAAATGTGAGAGGTGTACTCACTTTTGTGAGATATTGTATATAAAAATATCCCAAGCTTTGAACATCTCATGGAGCACTGTTCAATTCATCATCTCTTAAAAATGGAAAGAGTATGGAACAACTGCAAACCTACCAAGACATGACCATCCACCTAAACTGACAGGCTGGGCAAGGAGAGAATTCATCAGAGAAGCAGACAAGAGGTCAGGGTAACTCTGGAGGAGCTGCAGAGGTCCACAGCTCAGGTAGGAGAATCTGTCCACAGGACAACTATTAGTCGTGCACTCCACAAATCTGGCCTTTATGGAAGAATGGCAAGAAGAAAGACATTGTTGAAAGAAAGTCATAAAATGTTTGCAGTTTGTGAGAAGCCACATGGGGGACATAGCAAACACGTAGAAGAAGGTGCTCTGGCCAGATGAGACCAAAATGTAACTTTTTGGCCTAAAAGCAAAATTCTATGTGTCGCGGAAAACTAACACTGCACATCACCCTGAACACACCATCCCCAGCGTGAAACATGGTGGTGGCAGCATAATGCTGTGGGGATGCTTTTTCTCAGCAGGGACAGGGAAGCTGGTCAGAGTTGATGGGAAGATGGATGGAGCCAAATACAGGGCAATCTTAGAAGACAACATGTTAGAGTCTACAAAAGACTTGAGACTGGGATGAAGGTTCCCCTCCCAGCAGGACAACGACCCTAAACATACAGCCAGAGCTACAATGGAATGGTTTAGATCAAAGCACATTCATGTGTTAGAATGGTCCAGTCAAAGTCCAGACCTAAATCCTATTGAGAATGTGTGGCAAGACATGAAAATTGCTGTTCATAGACACTCTCCATCCAATCTGACAGAGCTTGAGTTATTTTGCAGAGAAGAATGGACAAAAATGTCCTCTCTAGATGTGCAAAGCTGGTAGAGACCTCCCCAAAAAGACTTGCAGCTGTAATTGCAGGGAACGGCGGTTTTACAAAGAATTGACTCAGGGGGGCTGAATACAAATACACACCACACTTTTCAGATATTTATTTGTAAAAAAATTTGAAAACCATTTATCATTTTCCTTCCACTAGACAATTATGAGCCACTTTGTGTTTGTCTACCACATAAAATCCCAATAAAATAGATTTATGTTTTTGTTTGAAATATGACAAAACGTGGAAAATGTCAAGGGGTATGAATACTTTTTCTAGGCAATTTGTGCAATGTGGACTGATCCGGTCCGAATACACTGATCAGTGGCTACATTCATTGATTGAATAAAGTTTTCCAAAATTCCAATTTATTTAACAGAACCCGATCATTAGAGAGAACAGCCATTGATGGACTGACTTTTGGTCCATATATGGCCAGCGTAACTCCAACACAGATCAAACCATTGATCCTTCAAAGTCAAAGTTTTAGAAGTGGCCTTACTTATTTTCCATAGATGAAGGACATGAGAGCTATTTGTGTCAGGGTCATCACATCACTCCCAGCCAAGACCAAAAAAGTACCAACATGAGAAATAGGCAAAAGGTTAATTTTTAGATTGTGGGGTCAAAGTTACAAAGCATCCCATAGTAACCAGCAAACAATGCAATGAGTATTTCCTCCTGCTGTTTGCTTGCCCTTGTTAAACTGACACCAAATAAATCATAGATATTTATTTATATAGACCCTTTGGACATCATCTGGTGGACAAGTTCTGGTTTCTCTGGGGTTTTTTTTTTTAATGTGATGTAAAAAATATATAAAGATAATAAATATACACACAGGGGATACAAAGGGTTTAAAAATAAAGCAGGGACAACAGATCATGGATTTTGAAACATTCTAAACAACTGCAGTGCATAGTGTTTGGCAAATGAAGGCATAAAGTCTGTATGCAGGATTTAGTGCACTGATAATAGAACTGTTAAATAAAAAAATAAATGAAAAGAAAGAAAAATCAGCAACCAGCAAAAAACATTCTTCACGTCAAACTGCCTGAGCCCCACATCCAAATAGGACATGGCAGATGCAGTGGCAGCGAGCCGGTCTTCACAACACATGTCCCAGAGGAGCACCAATAGTAAATAGTGTGGAGGGTCTCTATTACAAAGTCTAGATACCCTGTGGTGGATTTAAAGCAGTGCTGGTGCTGGTCAGGCTGAATGCATTTCAGTGCCCAGCATCCCACTGTAGCTCTGCAAAGTGCACAAGTGCAGAACAGGTGGACTGCACACAGAGAGCCATGGGCTGTGTGTTGGGCACCAGGGATTTAACTCTTTTACCGACATTGCAGTATGCCATAAGTTGGTGGTGGTGGGGAGGGGGGTTTACATTCTCCTGTGAAAATCTAACAACCCAACTGTCAGATGTTCAAGGAAGGAAAGAGTGACCCCTGGAAGTCACACGTCTATGGTGTCCTGCTACAATACATGGAGTGGCAACCTCAGCCTGGACTTCGAACAGGCCACACCCACAACACGTTTCACTCTGCCCCCGGGAGCATAGTCATGGGGATAGGAAACTCATGCATATGTGGAATATTTAAGCATCATCGGTAGTCTCTCGTTAGATGCAAAAAGGTAGCACGTGTGGGTGGTTAATTGTGATTGGTGTTGGTATAAAGGAAAGGATCTATCCATACAATTAGGCCTGGAGTGTTACGCTGTGTGCAATGTAAACTATTGTGAGTGCATAAAGAAAATATGTAAGCATTTGTACTCCCCAAATGGACCAATAAGCAAAAAAAATACACATTTTATTAAAATATATGCAATAGAAAGAAATAGTTTTTGATTCATGTTCGTGGTTAAAACTATGTATGTAGAGGAGTTTTTTTTTGTTATTGTCTAAAATTTCATGTAGAAAAAGAGGCTAAATGAATTCCCTAATAGTTCCAAAACATACTCCATGTTGTGCAGGGATAAATCATATATAGGTCCTATGCATAACGATGTGTTGAATATGTGAATATATGAGTATGCGATCACAACTATATGTGCATGGATAGAAGAATCAAGCAATAATGGGTAATGTCCCACTTAAAGTTGAGACCTCTAGGGATAAAGATGCAAAAGACCTCCCTTTTCCAAAGAAGGGAAAAGCGGTCTCCACCACAGATCGGGCAGTTGACTTTTTCAATGATTTGGACTTTAAAGGTCTATTTTGTTTATATTAATATTAATTAAATATTTAGTTTATGAATATACAGACCTTCAAAGTCCAAATCATTGAAAAAGTCTTTGTAAGAGGGAGGTCTTTTGGATCTTTAGGATGGTGTGCTTTGATTTTTTTTCCTGCCTTTGTCGGAAGTCTTCATATTTTGACTTCAATGGTCCGTACACACGATCCGAAAATCGGGCGAAAAATATAGTTTATGGCGTGATCGTACGATAATCGGATCGTTAGTACAGAGCTTACAAGAGCCGATCACGACCGTTCATCCGCTATTATTCGATCGGACATACAGGACAATTATGATCATATGATAACACATCGTACGATAATCGTATGGTTAGTATTGTGTTCGTACGAAAATAATTGAGAGCAGTAGACAGTGCATGAGCGGAAACAAAAGAACAACCCGGAATGATAAAACCCATGGATAGTGTTGAGCGAACCCGGACTGTAACGTTCGGGTCCGTACCGAACTTTCGGGTGTCCGTGGCACGGACCCGGACCCGGACATTTCAAAAATCGTTCGGGTTAGTTGTGATAGGTACCCAAAATAGTAAGGCCCAACAAGAAAACAAAGGCGAGTACGTGACAGATGACGAGAGTTAATAAAAGCATGCTTGTGTTATGATTGGTATGCTAATAGCATGCTACACAATAGTATACTAGTATTAACAGGACATACAGGCTAGCTTATTATCGCCTACTTGCCAGCACTAGCCGAGAACATTCGAGACATGATTGCTAGGCTAATAGCATGCTAGTGCGGTATTTGATATAAAAAGCGGGCTAAAAGCCTAGCACACATGCCTGGTAACTTCAGTTTTATACTTCTGAAGGCTGTTTCC
>BLSH010542273.1:275740-293348 GCA_018402905.1 Glandirana rugosa
CAGGGGGTCACGGGGGTCCTCCACCTACCACCAGGGGGCACCATCTGCCCCCTGGGGGCACCGGGGGACCACCATCCACCTCCTGGGGGCACTGGGGGACCACCATCACCCCCCTGGGGGCACTGAGGGACCACTATCACCCCCCTGGGGACACTGAGGGACCACCATCCTCTCCCTGGGGGGCACTGAGGGACCACCATCCCCCCCTGGGGACACTGAGGGACCACCATCACCCCCCTGGGGGCACTGAGAGACCACCATCCGCCCCCTGGGGACCAACATCCGCCCCCTGGGGACACTGGGGGACCACCATCAGCCCCCTGGGGGGACTGAGGGACCACATTCAACCCCCTGGGGACACTGAGGGACCACCATTACCCCCCTGGGGACACTGAGGGACCACCATCCGCCCCCTGGGGACACTGAGGGACCACCATCCGCCCCTGGGGACACTGAGGGATCATCATTCCCCCTGGGGACACTGAGAGACCGCAATCCTTCCCTGGGGACACTGAGGGACCACAATCCTTCTCTGGGGACGCTGAGGGACCACAGTCCTTCCCGTGGGGCACAGGGACTGCCATCCCTCCTGGGGAGAGGGAGCACTGTCCCTCCTGGGGGGAGAGACCACCATCCTTCCTAGGGAGAGAGACCACCATCCCTTCTGAGGGCAGGGACCACTGTATTTACTGGGGACAAGGACACCATCCCTCCTGGGGAGAGGGTCCACCATCCCTCCTGGGGAGAGGGACCACCACCATCCCTCCTGGGAAGAGGGACCACTATCCCTCCTGGGGAGAGGGACCCCCATCCCTCCTGGGGACAAGGACCACCATCCCTCCTGGGGAGGGGGAACATCATCCCTCCTGGGGAGAGGGACCACCATCCCTCCTGGGGGCACAGACCACCATCCCCCTCTTGGGACAGGGACCCTCATTTCCCCTGGGGACAGGGGCCCCATCTCCTCTAGGGACAGGGACCCCCATTTGCCCTTATATCCGACCACAATGGTGTCACCCCTATCAGTGACTGCATGCAGATTTGGGTTGCACACCGTGACCATTCGCTGCCAGCCCGAAATTAGCCTGCCCAGCGCACTGCAGGGCATTGTGGTAGTCTAGATAGGAGAGAGCCCGATGCGCTAGCCTGCCAAGTGTCTACTGCTCTGTCCTGTTGTCACTCCACAGCGGCAGGTGGGAGGCTAGATTGGGAGATTCATTATTAAGGGGGTGTGACACCATGTTTTACCTCACCAGGTAACACAAACCTTAGTGACGCCACTGCAAATCACCAATACAGAGAAGCATGGACTAGCTGTATCTGTGGTGACAAAGTGACACAAACTGCATCTAGTGACAAGAGAGCCAAGCTGCATCTGGTGGCAGGCGACGGTGGCAAGTGACAAGCTGCATCTGGTGGCAGGCGATGTTGGCAAGTGACAAGCTGCATCTGGTGGCAGGCGACGGTGGCAAGTGATAAGCTGCACCTGGTGGCAGGTGATGGTGACAAGCTGTATCTGGTGGCAGGCGATGGTGGCAAGTGACAAGCTGCATCTGGTGGCAGGCGACGGTGGCAAGTGACAAGCTGCATCTGGTGGCAGGCGACAGTGGCAAGTGACAAGCTGCATCTGTTGGCAGGCAGCGGTGACAAGCTGCATCTGGTGGCAGGTGACGGTGGCAAGTGACAAGCTGCATCTGGTGGCAGGTGATAGTGGCAAGTGACAAGCTACATCTGGTGGCAGGCGATGGTGGCAAGTGACAAGCTGCATCTGGTGGCAGGTGACAGTGGCAAGTGACAAGCTGCATCTGGTGGCAGGTGACGGTGGCAAGTGACACACTGCATCTGGTGGCAGGTGACGGTGGCAAGTGACACGCTCAGGGCTCCCACTGATTCTGCATTATTGTGAGTTGAATGATTTAATTTTATATTACAATGTAATATAAGAAATAATGTGCTTCAATCATCCTGACACCATACCAACCATGGTGCCGGGATGATTGAAACGCTAACACTAGGTGTTTGGAGTATCTTTATCTGCTGATTGTTACACTTTCTGTAATACACATATTGTATTGTAGCGTAGGATCTGGGCCTTCTCTCTCTTTCTCTCTCTCTTTCTTGTTCATCTTAGACTTGAACCACACCCCTCTGAGCCACACCCCGTCAAGCCAAGCCCACTGTTTAGCGCAAGCCACACCCATTTTTGCAGCAGCGCGCTTGCGCGCCGCATTTCTCTACTTTGGCAGTGACACACCTACAAATGAATGCCCCACCCCCTGATTATATTAAGACCCCGCCTACTGGTAAAAAAGTGCCCCTATAAAGTTTTTGACAATGTTGGCAACTATGACTAAGCTCTGGGGGGGGGCGAAGTAAAATGTGTTGGGGGCATGGCCTAGTTGTAATCCAGGCTGAGGTTGCCACTCTACTCACCACTTCAGGACACCTATATGTGCAACTTTTAGGGGCCACCCCATTGTTCTCAAGGGCAATAAATATCAGTGCATTTGAGCAACAAATACCCACATGGTCCTATAAAACGGGGGTCCCCAACCACTGGGCCGTGGCCTGGGACTGGGCCATGGCCTCACTGCACAATCCGCATCTGGTGGCAGGCGACATGGCAAATGAAGAGCTGCATCTGAAGGCAGGTGACATGACACGCCGCATCTGGTGGCAGGCAATGTGGCAAGTGACAAGCTGCATCTGAAGGCAGGTGACATGACAAATGACAAGCTGCATCTGGTGGCAGGTGACGTGATAAGTGACAAGCTGCATCTGAAGCTGGGTGACATTACAAGTGACAAGCTGCAACTGGTGGCAAGCGACGTTGCAAGTGACACTCTCAGGGCTCCCACTGACTCTGTATTATGGTGAGTTGAACTATTTCACTTTATATTACAATGTAATAATAGCTATAATGCACTTCAATAATCCTAATAATTAGTGATAATCTGCATCTGGTGGCAGGCGATGTGGCAAGTGGCCATCCACATCTGGTGGCAGGCGATGTGGCAAGTGACCATCCAGGTGATGTGGCAAGTGACCATCCGCATCAGGTGGCAGGCGATGTGGCAAGTGACCATCCGCATCTGGTAGCAGATGATGTGGCAAGTGACTATCCACATCTGGTGATAGGTGATGTGGTAAGTGACCATGCACATCTGGTGGCAGATGATGTGGCAAGTGACCATATGCATCTGGTGGCAGGTGATGTGGCAAGTGACCATCCGCATCTGGTGGCAGGCGATGTGGCAAGTGACCATCCGCATCTGGTGGCAGATGATGTGGCAAGTGACCATCCGCATCTGGTGCAGATGATGTGGCAAGTGACCATCCGCATCTGGTGCAGATGATGTGGCAAGTGACCATGCGCATCTGGTGGCAGGTGATGTGGCAAGTAACCATCCGCATCTGGTGCAGATGATGTGGCAAGTGTCCATCCGCATCTAGTGGCAGGTGATGTGGCAAGTAACCATCCGCATCTGGTGCAGATGATGTGGCAAGTGTCCATCCGCATCTAGTGGCAGGTGATGTGGCAAGTGACCATCCGCATCTGGTGGCAGGCGATGTGGCAAGTGACCATCCGCATCTGGTGGCAGATGATGGGGCCAGTGACCATCTGCATCTGGTGGCAGATGATTTGGCAAGTGACCATCTTCATCTGGTGGCAGATGATGTGGCAAGTCACCATCCGCATTTGGTGGCAGGCGATGTGGCAAGTGACCATCCGCATCTGGTGGCAGATGATGTGGCAAGTGACCATCCGTATCTGGTGGCAGGTGATGTGGCAAGTGACAATGCGCATCTGGTGGCAGATGATGTGGCAAGTGACCATCCGTATCTGGTGGCAGGTGATGTGGCAAGTGACAATGCGCACCTGGTGGCAAGAAAAAAAAAAGCCGGTAACTGGCTTCTGTTTACTTCCGTGATCAGCTGTCATTGGCCGCTGTGTTTAGCCCTTTACACTGCTCTGTGATCAGCTGAGCCAAAGGACTCGGTGATCACAGAGCGTGCCGTGAGAATAGAAGGACGTACATGGACGCCCTCCCGGCATTTGAGGTCCGCGCTGTAGCCATCTTTTGGCTATAGCACAGACATCAAGTTGTTAAAGAAGAACTACATTTTTTTTATACTTTTTATTCTTCTATTTTTTTCATATTGGATAGATTAAGGGAGCGTTATAACCCATCAGGTTTCTTCTTGACATCTGTGTCCCTTTTGGGAGATTTCCCTTCACTTCCTTTCACATAGCCAAAACAGAAAGTGAGAGGAAATCTCTCCAAAGTGAAGGAACCCCTGGTTGTCACCAGAACAAGTGTCCCCATTGGAAAATTTCTCATCTACTCCTGTTCTGGTGACAAACCAAAATATGGGATTTTCTCAGTTATCTCAGTAAACAAGACCAATGGAAAGGGTGAATCTCCCTAATGGAAGTCAGAGACAGAGATGGAAATGGGATAGGTGTTCTAATCCATGTCTATCCAAACTCAAAAATAGAGTTTTGCCTATCATTATACTATAAATGCCACTGTTGTCCTGCCACATATGTGTGTATGGCTGCCATGAAGGGGTTAAAATGCACTTATAATAAAGTCACTTTATTATATATATATATATATATAACAAAATTAAAGTCGTTAAATAAAGCCACGTTCCCGCTGTGATTGGACACAGTGGGAGCCAATCAGAAGGTCCGGTGGCCGCGATGGCTGCCGGCCACCCGTGATCGCTGACAGGAGAGGCAGAACAGCAGTCTATCTATGTAAACTAGGAAGGCCGCCATTCTGTCAGAGAGGAAAAGAGAGATCTTGTGTTCCTGCTAATCAGAAACACAAATGTCTCTCTTACTCCAGTCAGTGCATCCCCCACACAGTTAGAAATCACTCCCTAGGAGCAAACTTAACCATTTGATTCCCCCTCATGTTAACCCCTTCCCTGACAGTGTTTATACAGTGACAGTGCATTTTTTTTTAGCACTGATCATTGTATTGGTGTCACTGGTCCTCAAAAAGCATCACTTACTGTCAGATTTGTCTGCCGCAATGTTGCAGTGCCGCTAAATATCACTGATCTTCGCCATTACTAGTAAAAACTATTAAAAAAAAAAGTCCATAAATCTATCCCGTAGTTTGTAAATGCGATAAAAAATAATCAATATACGCTTATTGGGATTATTTTTACATGTAGCAGAATACATATTGGTCTAAATTGACATTTCATCTTTTACATTTTGTATTGGATGTGTTTTATAGCAGAAAGTAAAACATATGGGGCTGAAGTGGATAATCAGTAAGTGATAAAATCAGCTGCTGAAAGTACTAAATAAATATGTGTTGGGAAAAGTGTATATATATGTAGACCATAAAAATTTAAGAAATAGGAGTGGGTACAATTACATAATGCCAATAAAAATGATGCTGATAGGAAAAGGCTAAACTCATACAGTATTACCCATCCAGATGTAAAAGCATTTTTGTCCACTAGAGGTCTCCAGATCATCATGATAAGCTATGTGATAAGAGAGAAACATAGACTAGGGCCCAGTGTTTCCCAACCCAGTCCTCAAAGCACACCAACAGGTCATGTTTTCAGGATTTCCCTCAGATGAAACAGCTGTGGTAATTACTAAGGCAGTGAAATTGATCAAATCACCTGTGCAAAATAATGGAAATCCTGAAGACATGACCTGTTGGTGTGCCGTGAGGACTGGGTTGGGAAACACTGGACTAGGCTGTGAGTGGGTCAAATTTTATTTAACCACTTCATGTCCAGGGCAATTTTTTAACTTTTCACACACCTGCTTCTTTTTTACTTAAAACACACACACATACATTTTCAAAAAACAGAAGCCCTAGAGAATAAAATGGGGGCTATTGCAATTTTTATGTTACATGGTATTTCCACAGCCATTTAACAAACACATATTTTCAGGATCAAATGCACTAAAATGAACTTTATTACAAACAAGCACAAGATAATTCCCTTGTGTAAAGCATGCCAAGACAAACTACAGTACCTAAAATATTTCATAGGTGACACTAACTACTTGCTGCCAGTAGGTAGGACGTCCTCGGGTTGCAGCAGTTATACTGGGATAATGCCTGCACCTACAGGCATCACCCAGTATTGAACAGTATTAGGCCCCTTTCACACACACGGACCATTTGTCCGTTTTTCATCCATCCGTTGATGGATGAAAAACGGACATCAATGCATCTCTATGGAAAAAGGAAGACAACTGATGATCATTCATTTGCATCCGTTTTCATCCGCTTCTGTCAGCATCCGTTTTTTTGAATGGATGAAAGTCCTATTTTTCATCCATCAAAAAAACGGATTGGACGAAAAACGGATGTAAACTGACGAATGGTCAGTTTTTCATCCGTTTTTGCATTGGTAGTGAATGTAAAAAAAAAACTGATGAAAAACTGATGACCACAGATGAAAAAACGGATGAAAAAAAACGGATGAAAAAACGGATGAACTGATAAACCTTATACAGGCATTCCCTTTATAGCCACTCAAGACTTTCTGTGGGTAGTGGAAGGGAGTCCCACCCCCCTCCCGCCGCCATCACCGCCTCTCCTGGGCTCTACCATCCGATCGCAGATCCTGGGAGCAAAGAGAGAGAGAGAGAGGAACTGACATTGTTCCTCTCTCTCTGTGACTCCGCAAACAGGGAGCAATGAGTATGTTGTCACTTCCGGTTTTGCCTCTTTGTTTACCATGCTGTCACATGGGATGTTGTTCATCCTTGTGATAGCAATACAATTAATCCAAAAAAAGTATAAAATAAAGTTTTGTATAAAATAAATAATAATAATAATAAAAAAAAAATGAAAGCACCCCTATCACCCCCATGCTTATGTGCAAATGTTACTCCTGCACGTGTATACGTTACTCCTGCACGTGTATGTAAGCAGTGATTGCACCACACATGTGAGATATCGCAGTGAAGGTAAGAGCGAGATCAATTATTCCAGCACTAGATCTCCCCTGTAACTCTAAACTGGTAACCTGTAAAGGCGTTTTAAGTGATGCCTATGGAGAATGGAGAGTGACATGTTAGGTATCTATTTACTTAGTGTAACATCATCTATCACATTATACAAACAAATTCGGTAACTATTGTGTGTGTGTTTTTTTTTTTAACCACTTCCATACCAGGTCTATTTTGGCACTCCTCTCCTACATAGAAAAATCATAATTTTTTTGCTAGAAAATTACTCAGAACCCCCAAATATTATATACCGTATATCAGTGTTGCCAACTGCCAGTAAATTTACTGACAGTTTGTAAAAATCAGTGATTTTTAGAACGGTCTATAAATATCAGGGTCTGATAATTTGTCATGCTGTGCTGACTTTTTAAGTGTAAACTGGGCAAACTACTTGATATGGGTATTGTCAGTGTTTCCATGTTGTGTTCAAATATCAATTGTCTTAGTTTTTAATAGGAGTTCAGTTATTTTTCAGGTTGCCAGTAAACAATGTGCTCTGCCAGTAAGATTTTCCATGATTTGCCAGTAAAAAACGCTGCGGGAGGTTGGCAACACTGCCGTATATACCCGTGTATAAGCCGACCCCCCTACTTTTGCCCAAAAAATATGGGAAAATGTATTGACCCGCGTATAAGCCAAGGGTGTGAAATGCAGCAGCCAGAACACAGGGACAGGGAGCCAGAACACAGGGATTTTAGCCAGAACACAGGGATATTAATGCCAGAACACAGGGATATTAATGCCAGAACACAGAGATAATAATGCCACGACACAGGGATATTAATGCATATTAATGCCAGGACACAGGGATATTAATGCCAGGACACAGGGATATTAATGCATATTAATGCCAGGATACAGGGATATTAATGCCAGGACACAGGGATATTAATGCCGGGACACAGGGATATTAATGCCAGGACACAGGGATATTAGCCAGGACACAGAGACTGTAGCCAGAACACATAAGGGATGAGTAAGGTAGTTTAGTTTCACATTAAACAGAGCTGTGCTGCTTCTAAGAGCCGTTCTGTGCTTGTAACCGTGACTAATCACATTGGAATGTAGAGAATGCTGAGAGAGAGCTGCAGCTCTTCACAGAGATCAGGAGGTGGGCGGGACTGAACAGCTAACATCAGCTTGTCCCGCCCACCTCCAGATATCAAGCTGAGAATCTGACACCTCTCTCAGCATTCTCTGCATTCCAATGTGTTTAATCACAGTTACACAGCACAGAACGGCTCTTAGAAGCAGCACGGCTCTGTTTAATGTGAATCTACTGATCACCCACAGACACTGACTCGAGTATAAGTCGAGGGGGGTCTTTTTCAGCACAAAAAATGTGCTGAAAAACTCGACTTATACCCGAGTATATATGGTATGTTTTTTTTTAGCAGAGACTCTAGGGAATAAAATGGTGATGGTTGCAACTTTTTATGTCACACGGTATTTGCGCAGAAATTTTTCAAACGCCTTAACAGTTTCATGAATTAAGAAAAACAAAACAAAACAGTAAAGTTAGCCCAATTTTTTAATATAATGTGAAAGATGCAGAGTAAATAGATACCTAACATGTCACGCTTTAAAATTGCACACACTCGTGAAATGCCGCCAAACTTTGGTACTTAAAAATCTCCATAGGCGACTCTTTAAATTTTTTTACAGGTTACCTGTTTAGACTTTCGGAGGAGGTCTAGAATTATTGCTCTCGCTCTAACGCACGCGACGATACCTCACATGTGTGGTTTGAATGCCGTTTACATATGCGGGTGCGACTTACGTATGCGTTCGCTTCTGTGTGCGAGCTCGCGGGGCGGGGGCGCTTTAAAACTTTTTTTTTTAATTGTTTATTTTAACTTTTTTTTTCTTTTTTTTTTACATGGTCTGTTAAAAAAAAAATTTGGATCCCTTTTATTCCTATTACAAGGGATGTAAACATCCCTTGTAATAGGAATAGGGCATGACAGGTCCTCTTTATGGAAAGATGTGGGGTCAATAAGAACTCACATCTCTCCTCCAGGCTGGAAAGACCAAGATAAAAAAAAATGAACGATCTTGGTCTCTCCTGCCACGTCCATGGCTTTGTTTACTAAAGCCGACTCAGATGTGACGTCATAACGTTGCGCCCGGGCCTCCGAGGGTCATAGAGAAGACTGGTTACCAGTCATCTCCCTGACAAACTCCCGCCAGCGATAGATTCCTTCTCCGGGCTGCCAATAGCGACGCCTATAAGAACGATCAAGCTGGTGCATAGAATCGCCGGCTGGAAAGAATGATATCTGAATGGTGTCTGTAGCTGCAGGCATCATTCAGATATCACCACTCAAAGTCCAGGACGTAAATAGACATCTGTGAGCTGAAAGTGGTTAAATAATTTTTACATTTTTTTAAAAAAAGTTTTGGGGGCCAGTAGATGTTTTCAGTAGAACAATGAGAAGTGTCAATTTTTTATTTTTTTATTTTTTACAATTTTATTATGAATTATTTTTTACTATTTTTATTTTGGGGGCAGTGGACATTGTCAGTGGAATAGTGGTTTTGTCGATAGTTTTTTATTTTTTATTATATTTTTATATATTTTTTACAATTTTATTTATTTATTTGCACACTGCTATGGGGGTCAGTTAGTGGACAGTGTAAGTAGGGCAGTGGACAGTGTCAGTAGATTTTTTATTTTTGTTATTTTATTTTCTAATATGTTTTATATTTTTATTTTTTCTCATTTTAAATGTTTTTTGTTATCATTTTTTCACAGTGCCTCTGGGAGCAGGACAGTGGTTAATCTCAGTAGGGCAGTGAGCAGTGTTTTTTTTTCTACAACTGGATTTTTAATTTTTTTTACAATTTCATATATATATATATATATATATATATATATATATATATATATATATTAAATGCTTACTTCACAGTGCTTCTGGGAGGGCATTGGATCATGTCAGTAGGGACGTGAATAGTGTCAGTAGGACAGTGGATGGTGTCAGGATTTTTTTATCATATTTTTTACAATTTTATTTTTTATTATTTTTAACAATTTTTTTTGGGGGGTGGACAATGTTGGTAGTTGTTTATTGTTTTTTTCCTATTTTTTTTTTTTTAACAAATTGCCTTTTTTATTACTTACAATAGACAATGTAAGTAGGTTAGGGCAGTCGACAGTGTTAATCCTTTTTTATTTTTTTTTACAAAAATTTCACAATGCTTTTGGGGAGTTAGGGAAGTGTATCATGTCAATAGGGCAGTGGAGGGTGTCAGTATGTTTTTTCATTTTATTTTATTATAATTTTTTACAATTTAAACTTTTCATAATTATTTTTATAATGCTTTTTTTTGGGGGGAGGCTGAATCGTGAATGATGTTACAATTTTATTTCGTTATTATTTGATTATTCATTTAAAAAAAAAAATCACAATGCTTTTTTGGGGGGAGGGAACAATTTGTTATTACTTTTTTCAATTTTTTTTTTTTACTGCATTATTTTTTATTTATTTCTTTTTTCACAGTGCTTCTGAATGGGGGCATTCTTTACAATTTAATTATGTTAATTTTTTTCACAATGGATTTAAGGGGGAAGGGGCTGGGTAGTGTATCATCTCAGTAGGGCAATGGACAGTGTTGGTAATTTTTTTATTATTTTCTCTTTTTTACAATTTTATTTCTTTATGATTTTTTTTCATATTTTTTTTGCAATGCTTTTTACGGGGGGGTAGACAGTGACAGTAGTTTTTTATTTTTTTTTTTCTCTCAAGTGTATTTTTTATTTTTATTTTTTAAAAGGATGTTCACAATGCTTTTGGGGAGTTAGGGCAGTGGACAGTGTCAGTAGTTTTTTTTTCATTATATCTTAGTATTATTTTTTACAATTTACCATCCTGAACTGTAATTTGTTTTATCATTTGTGTTCATTTTATGTTGATGTCTGATCTAACAAAATCACACTTTGTTACAAGTCAGCCTGGCTATGGAACTAATTACATAACCGCCTAACGACACTAAAAATAATATTGGTGTCATAAAATTCTACATGCCAACATTTCTCTACACAGGGGACTCAGCTCACAGCAGAAGGGGCAGGGCAGGAGGAAGGGGGCGTGTCAGTATTTCTCTACACAGGGGACTCAGCTCACAGCAGAAGGGGCAGGGCAGGAGGAAGGGGGCGTGTCAGTATTTCTCTACACAGAGGACTCAGCTCACAGCAGAAGGGGCAGGGCAGGAGGAAGGGGGCGTGTCAGTATTTCTCTACACAGAGGAATCAGCTCACAGCAGAAGGGGCGGAGCAGGGGGAGAGGGCGTGTCAGTATTTCTCTACACAGGGGACTCAGCTCACAGCAGAAGGGGCGGGGCAGGGGGAGGGGGCGTGTCAATAGTTTCTACATTGAGGACTCAGCTCAGAGCAGAGTGAATGTGGGAGGGGTCATGCCAAGACTTCTTCCATGAACAGTGGACTCAGCTTGAAGCAATGGAAATGGGGGAGGGGTATTAAAGAAAGTGTTTCTTTCTGAAAGCCCACTTCTCCCTCTCTCCCTCCCGTGGGCATTCAGTGGCTGTAGGAGAATAAATAAATAAAGAGATGGATTCTTCTACTGGGTATGCAGCCGCTCCTCCTATCCAGCTTCTTTCTACTGCCCCCTAGTGCTCTCAACCCTAGATGAAGGGATTGGCTTAGCTCCCACCTGTGTGTGGGCTACCTATGTTTGCTCAGATTTAGGATGGAGGTAAAAAGTAGAACAACAGCTCCCAGAATGGGTGGTCTTCAGTTTGACAATTCTTTTATCAGAAGGGGCGGGGCCATCCGGTGACGTAAATGGGTGACCCACCCCCTCTGACAATGAATGATGTCAGCAGGGGGTGGGGTCACTCGGTTACATCACTGGGTGGCCCCGCTCCGCCCCTTGCCTTTAAAATAAATGTCAGACTGCAGGCCGCCCATTCCGAGCGATGCCTCTGGACGGCATGGCTGTGGCAGCAGGCGTGGCGGCGGTGAAAGAAGAAGGCAGAAGAAGATGAAGATTGAAGATGAAGAGAGGAAAGAAGAAGACTGAAAGAAGAAGCAGAAGACCAGAAAAAGGACCGGGCCAGGAGGAGATGGAAGAAGAAAAAAGAAAGAAGAAAGAGCTATTTTACACAATAAAAGACTTGTCAAAAACTGCCTCTTGTTTTTTGTACCACTTTACTCCTTTTCGGGTGAATGGGTAGGGGTACAAAGTACCCCATACCTATTCACATAGTGGGGGTCAGGATCTGGGGGCCCCCTTATTAAAGGGGGCTTCCAGATTCTGATAAACCCCCTGCCCGCAAACCCCCATAACCACCGTCAAGGGTTGTGGGGATGAGGCCCTTCTCCCCATTAACATGTGGACAAGGTGCTTTTGGGGGGACCTCAAAGCATCCTCCCCATGTTGAGGGCATGTGGCCTGGTATGGTTAAGGGGGGGGGGGGTCGCTCATCCCCACCCCCTCCTGCCATGCCAGGGCTGCGTGCTCGGATAAGGGTCTGGTGTGGATTTTGGGGGGACCCCCACGTCATTTTTTTTTTAAATTTTGGCACGCGGTTCCCCTTAAAATCCATACCAGACCTGAAGGGCCTGTTACGGACTTTGGGGGGGACCCCTACACAATTTTTTAAAAATTTCAGGCAGGGTCCCCTTAAAATACATACCAGACCTGAAGGGTCTGTTACAGATTTTGGGGGGAACCCTACGCATTTTTAAAAAAAAATCGGAGTGGGGTTCCCCTTAAAATCTATACCAGACCTGAAGGGCCTGGTTTGGATTTTGGGGAGGAACCCCACACATTTTTTTTTTTTTTTTTTTCACACTTTGGTGCAGGCCCTTCTGCTGGCCCCCACACCACTACTGTGTCCTGTTTTTATTAGTGATGCCCCATAGCGACTTAGGAGGTGGAACCACAGCATAGAGAGAGGTATCTCAACTCCGGTCCTCGGGACCCCCCAACAGGCCAGATTTGCAGGATAACTGGAATACAATACAGGTGATATCATTTGCTGCTCAGTGATTGCAGTATTCTAGTCTGCATCTCCCCAAGGTAATACTTAAAATCTGGCCTGTTGGTGGGTCCTGAGGACAGGAGTTGAGAACCACTGGCATAGAGAGGGGTACCATAGTGCCAACCCATCTGAAAGTGTGATCTCATCATTGTGTGTCATAGGCATTAGGCATGATCTTAGGACAACATGTACTCCTGACACCTTTCATTGGGTGACGATTGGATTCAATTATCTTTTTAATTTCAGTGTGCTGCTATTTGGAAAAAGATTTTCAAAGAGCAGACATTAAAGTTGTAAAAGTGGTTTGCATGTGCTGCTGAGTCTTTTATGAGGTAATAATTGCTTAGGTGGACTCTGGCAGAAGCAGCTTGTTCACAGTTATCAATGAAGAACCCGTGTGGCAAGTTCTTTCTGTAACCCTCAATGATTGAACCTCAAATTTAATATTTTATTTACTCTATTATTCCATGGCATTCTACACGGTCATGTACATCTTATATCCTTTTTACTGTAGTATACCTATTTACAGTATCTAAGTCACCGTAAATATATGTGTTATGGATTTCAAACACTATGCATGTACAAAGCATCCCATGACTAAAACCCAAAATTAGAAACAGTTAAAACACCCTGAAACACCCTTTAAGGGTGTTTTATGTGTTTTCAATTGTGGGTTTCATTCATTAGATGCTTTGAACGTGCATAGATGATTTGTTCTATTTGACTTACTGTTGTGGTGCGGACATTTGTGTAGAAACGTCTTATTTTGGTGTGTTCGCTATTCTATATTGGTTGCCCTCTGTCTGCACACTCAGTAGTGCTAACAAGACATCTTAGCTTAGGACAGAAGCTTTATTGCAGCCGTTAACTAAGGCTGAGCTACAGTGCCTTGAAAAAGTATTCCTATCCCTTCAAATTTCCCACATTTTGTCATGTTACAACAAAAGACGTGGACTAATCACTGAGTATGACTGGATGGTGAGCTGCAATCTTAATTGGACTAATGAGCTTTTGCTGTGGGGATTTACTATCTGCTGCTAGAGAGTCCTTTAGGCCTCATACACACAGATGTTTTTTGACGCCGGCGTTTGTAGGCGTTTTTTGCAGCTCTTCATGTTATTCAATGGCCCTCTAAAAATGCCGGCGTTTGTGAGCAGTAGAGGGCATCGGCGTTAGTGAGCTGTTTTTAGAACGTGGGACCATTGCGTTCTGTAGCTGTAGCGTTTTGGCGTTTTTTGACGCCAATCGGCAAAACGCTCACTAACGCTCGCTGACGCCCGCTAACGCCATACCGGCGTTAACAAGCGTTTTTTGAAGCCGGCGTTTTTAGGTTGAAAAATAGCAGAGGACTGATTTTTTTTAAAAAACGCCTATTGACGCCGACGCTCACTAACGCCAATGCAAAACGCCGGTAAAAACGCCAATTTTTTTCAAAACGTTGGAACCAACGTTTTGCCTATTTTTTCACAGACGCCCGTGTGTATGAGGCCTAATGCTCACTAACACCAATGCAAAACGCCGGTAAAAACGCAGATTTTTTCCAAAACGTCGGACCCGACGTTTTGCCTATTTTTGCACAGACGCCCGTGTGTATGAGGCCTTAGGAGCTGATCATAAAGCCACTGTCAGGAACATACAGCATTAGCTCCAAGGCTCACGCAAATGCGCAGGCCTGCTGGTGCCCATCTCACTGTGAATAGGCATGCTCCAGTGCGCACACGTGAACGCGTGAAGATGTGCACATGTGCGCATTAGTTGTTGACACTGGCGCCAAGTGGCCCATATAAGTGCAGCAGCTGCACTAGTCCTTTGCTGTCTGATCTGCAGCTGTACCTGTGTTCCTGTATCTGATTCCTGTTGATTCCTGTGTTTGACCCAGCTTGCCCCTGACTTTGCTTTATCGCTACCTACCCTGACCTTGGCCTGCCTTTGGACTTTGCTCTGCTTCCTGATTACCTGCCTGATTCCGTGTTACTGATCCTTGCCTGTTCCCTGAGGATTCCTTGCCTGCTGTCTATGCCTGCATCTTACCATCTGTTACCGAACTGGCTTGTCTGACCATGCATCCAGCCACTCACCTGCCTTGCCAGTGCCCGCTACCAGCCGCTGACCTCTGCTGCTTGCTGTCTACCAACCCGGGGTCTGCTGTTCCACTGTCTACAGCTCCAGCTATCCATCCAGCTCTGGTGACGCACCTGTACCTCACCGCACTATCGTGACCACTGTCGCAACAGCAGTGGTCCTCGAGTTGGCACTTTACGAGAGACCTCACTCTGCACCTTAGGCTCAGCTGCAAAATACAGTGCGTTGAAAAATTATCCATACCCCTTGAAATGTTCCACATTCTGTCATGTTACAACCAAAAACGTAAATGTATTTTATTGGAATTGTATGTGATAGACCAACACAAAGTGGCACATAATTGTGAAGTGGAAGGAAAGTGATAAATGGTTTTCAACATTTTTTATAAATTATTAGTAAATAGAGTCCACCTGTGTGTAATTTAATCTCAGTATAAATACAGCTGTTCTGTGAAGCCCTCAGAAATTTGTTAGAGAACCTTAGTGAACAAACAGCATCATTAAGGCCAAGGAACACACCAGACAGGTCAGGGATAAAGTTGTGGAGAAGTTTAAAGCAGGGTTAGGTTATAAAAAAATATCCCAAGCTTTGAACATCTCACGTACCACTGTTCAATACATCATCCAAAAATGGAAAGAGTATGGCAGAACTGCAAACCTACCAAGACATGACCGTCCACCTAAACTGACAGGCCGGGCAAGGAGAGCATTAGTCAGAGAAGCAGCCATGAGGCCCATAGTAACTCTGGAGGAGCTGCAGAGATCCACGGCTCAGGTGGGAGAATCTGTCCACAGGACAACTATTAGTCCACAAATCTGGCCTTTATGGAAGAGTGGCAAGAAGAAAGCCATTGTTGAACCAAAGCCATAAGAAGTCCTGTTTGAATTTTGTGAGAAGCCATGTGGGGGACGCAGCAAACATGTGGAAGAAGGTGTTCTGGTCAGATGAGACCTAAACTGAACTTTTTGGCCTAAAAGCAAAACTATGTGTGGTAGAAAACTAACACTGCACATCACCCTGTACACACCATCCCTACTGTGAAACATGGTAGTGGAGCATCATGTTGTAGGGATGCTTTTCTTCAGCAGGGGCAGGGAAGCTGGTCAGAGTTGATGGAAGTTGGGTGGAGCCAAATACAGGGCAGTCTTAGAAGAAAACCTGTTAGAGTCTGCAAAAGACATGAAACTGGGCTAGAGGTTCACCTTGTAGCAGGACAACGACCCTAAACAAACAGCCAGAGCTACAATGGAATGGTTTAGATCAAAGCATATTCATGTGTTATAATGGTCCAGTCAAAGTCCAGACCTAAATCTAATTGAGAATCTGTGGGAAGACTTGGAAATTGCTGTTCACAGACGCTCTCCATCCAATCTGACAGAGCTTGAGCTCATTTGCAAAGAAGAATGGGCAAAAATGTCCTCTCTAGATGTGCAAAGCTGGTAGAGACATCCCCAAACAGACTTGCAGCTGTAATTGCAGCGAAAGGTGGTTCTACAAAGTATTGACTCAGAGGGGCTGAATACAAATGCACCCCACACTTTTCACATATTTATTTGTAAAAAAATTTGAAAGCCATTTATTATTTTCCTTCCACTTCACAATTATGTGCCACTTTGTGTTGGTCTATTACATAAAATCCCAATAGAATACATTTACATTTTTGGTTGTAACATGACAAAATGTGGAAAATTTCAAGGGGTATGAATACTATTTCAAGGCACTGTATGTTCTCAAATGGCATGACGAAGTATTATAATAAATAGGTGCTTAATTATTATCTGAGAAGAAGTGCCACCTCATACTTTTCAAGGGTTTCCAGAGTTCCCTAGTAGCCCTTGTCAGGGCATATTATAATGCAAATATGAATGTCAGAAACCAAAGATGAGCTTGAGCGTTCTCCACCTTCCATGTCTTAGTATAGAATTGTGAAACTGCCTGCAACTGCAGTGGGCTGATGGTAAGGGCAGAGGGATAGGGGGGAGCATGGGTGGCAGGCCTGAGTTCAAGTTCTTCTATGATAATGAAACTGCCCTTGCACCCACCTCCTTCTGTGCCTTCCTGACCTGAAATTTTATAGATAGGCAACTGCTATCCTCATATTGATTAGTGGTTCCAAATTAATAATAACTACTGCAGTAGGGAACAGACATAAAAGATACACTCAGCATCTTTCCAAAAACCTTTCTACGACTCACATAGAAAATACAGACAAGGGATGACGTCATCAATAATAATTAAACCTTGGTGATTAGTTATACTCCTATCGTCAACGGATAGATATTTTAAAGTCCAGTCCTTCCGTGTCTTCCTCCACCCACGTTCCCGTCAAAGTAATAGTATCTTCTTGAACTTGAGTCCGGACGGTGGGTACGAGGGGGGATAGGGAGACGGGAATGGTAGTCGGGTGACGTCAACGTCCGTCAAAGTGTTAAGATATGATTCTGTACCTTCCACCTCTTGCGAGTTCGAGTAGAAACCAAAGACTGTAAGTATAAACGTAATATTATACGGGACTGT